>OY735206.1:18381150-18461150 GCA_963457665.1 Thysanoteuthis rhombus | reverse complement strand
GCCTTTATGCGGAAAGAAAGCAATTTTCATTCAATTATGAATTCGGGAAGCAATACAAATTGTTTATGTATCTATCTCCCCTGAAGAAATTCTGAATTTAACTTCTATGGAAGTAAACCCTTTGAAAAAAAGAAATGGAAAATATATCAGCAGATAATATTGCTTTTTTTTCTGTTTATTTCAACCAAACCTTTTTGGTTTGCCTTGCATGTCATTTAATTGGTTTTTGGTTATTTTAAATCATTTTTATCCTCCTATCAGTTCAAATTGATTCTTTTGGGATGGTTACAGATAGATTGAACAGTTTTGAATAACCGTATTTCGTATGTTCCAACATGAATGGAATCCTATATTATATTGAGATCTTAGATTTTGCGAAGTTCTGCATAGACGTGAAGTGCATGTTTGATCGAAATTTAAGGATTCTAACAGCAGCCAAAAGCAAAACGAAGAACCTTGAGGACAACAAACCCGATCACAGCCACTCTCCCATACATCAGAGGCGTGTCTGTAGAACATCAGGATGGTGTTCAAAAGCTGCCAAACCCCACACAAGTACCCCAACGGAACCAAAACACCACTCGAGGAAAACAAGATCAGAAATTGTGTTTATGATATCCCACAGAGTTGTGGTTGGGATTACAAAGTTGAAAGTAACCAACCCTCTTAAAATGAGAATTTAGTAAATAATAATACCCGGGGTATCTTTTAATGCTGGTAATGCTAACCACACGTTGAGGGAAAAGGGTGTAGACAGTTTAAAAATCCAAGTCCGGGCCATACCGTGGAGTCTTGCAACTGAATCTGTATACACACTTGTGTTATCATAATGACATTGGTTACTGGTTCATATCAGCGATAGTGCTTGATATTTGAAACTTTATAAAAGTTACGTCAAGTGTTCTATGATGGCCACAGTCACTCAATTTCAGGAGCAACAGGCGATAAAATATTCCAGAATGTGGCTATATAGTCAACAAAAGTTTCGAATATATCAAAAAACGCGCTTTGTAAGAACCTTATTCAACACACCTGCTCTGACTCAGACACAGACAAAATGACACTTACGTACATCTATAAGATCTTAGCGTCACCATACTAGTGCATCCATATCTATCTATTTATCAATGTCTTTCGCAACCCCCATTACACACTCCCTCTCACTCATATATCTCCCCCTCTCTCCCCATATATATATATACACGTATCGGCTGATGATATTGTGCAAGGCTTTTTCGTCTTACCGAAGTTGGGGTACATTTGATTACACTAGAAAACGTTAATGATATTTTTGTTTTTATATATATATTGATAGATTGTTTTCATATATATAAGTATGCACGCGCTAAGTCACGTTGTATTATAATTCGCCAAATATGGGGCGGGTATATCTATATGATTATTCATCAATGGTAAAAATACTTTTTGATGACGAAATAGGAAAATTCATTCTTTACTCTCAACTCAATCCTTGGAGTTAAAAAATATAACGTAAACTGCGTTCTTTATTCAGAAGGAAACCAACATAACTCATAACCCGATCTTTATTGGTTGTACGTGAATAACAGAGTTTTGATAAAAGCATGTTTTAATGTAGTTCGGTTAAGATATATTTTTCCCGAACACGATGTTTGGGGAGCAGAGGTTTTATCGATCACATGGAGGAACCTTTTATATTTCATTTTTAGGGGTCGAAATCAATAAAGGACTTTCATATTCCAGTTTTTGGTGGGGAAATTCCTTTTTTTTATATCTTTGTAGAGGTCGAAATCGGAGTTTTTTTTCTACGTTTTTTTTTTATTTCAAGGGGGAATTTTTTCACTTACAGGGTTCCAAATAGAGGAGTATTTAAAAAGAAAAAAACTTTTTCGGTTAGAGATCCTGGAGAATCTTTTTCCATCACTCTGTGGGGTGAAAATGGGATGGGGCGATTTATTTTCACGTTTTTAGGGGACAAAATTGAGGAGGGATTTTTTTTTTCACATTAAGGGAACGAAATCCATGAGAGTTTGAGAAAAAAAAACCTCTTATGGGACAAAATGGAGGGAAGGTATTTTTAGGGGTCAAAATTGAGGGAGGGATTTTATTTCACTTTTAGGGGCCAAAATCTTTTCACTTTGGGGTCGAAATTTGCAGGAAATTTTCTCCCACTTTTAGGGTTTAGAATGATGGGTTCTCCGATAGGGTGGGAACTGAGAGAGGGTTTCTTTCATTTTCAGTGGTCAAAATCGAAGGGAGGACTATTTCATACTTCTAAGGTGAGGAAATCCGAGGATTTTCTTTTTACTTTCAGGGGTCAAAATTGGGGTTGGGAGTAGTCTTCTCAATGAGTCAAAAATGGGAGGAGGAGTCATTTTTAGTTTCCAAAATCAAGGTGATGATTTTTTCTCCACTTTTAGGGTTCAAAATATACATAAATTAAAAAAAACAAACTTTTAGAGGTCAAAATCAGGGAATTTTTTTTTTACTTTTAGGGGTCAAAATTGAGGGGAATTAGAGAGAAGAATCTGTAGCCCCCTTGGGTGCTTGATCGGACAGGCTATTTGTCGGGTTACGGTGATTCGATATACAATTACATTAAACAGCAGAAAATGAAAAAAAAAATTGAAAAAAAAAAAAGTTTTCTCACCAGTTACTTGGATCAAGCAGAAATCTTTCTTTGGAATCATCCCGCTCTATTTCCCTCCAACACCCAACAATTCGAATAAATTCGTTCAGAGATTTCAATTTGAGATTACGATTCTTTTATTAAAGGAAAGAGAAATTATCATTGTGATAGAAAAAAAAACTATTAATCTAAGAAATAAATTAATATTTTTAATCTAAAAAGTATTTACAACATTTAATACTGAAAGAATTAATTGTTCATTTTTTTCCTGTTGTGTCCTATCTTTTGCATTATTGGATTCCTTTTAGGATACAGCACGCGTATACACGCACATGTATATGCTTAAATTTGATTTATATATTAACAGGTCTAGTTAGCCACTCTATAAAAACCCTCGCGTGAACAATGAATTTTTGCAGAATGCTGTGCTAGGGATGATCAATTAAAAAATGAAAAAAAGAAATGGTTTACCAATGAATGACTTACTTATCTCACTTTCTGTTCGGCAGTCATCACTAAAAAGTCTTAATATTGGAAAAAAACAACAAAAAACAAAAAACAAAAAAACAAAAACAAGTGCGAATGACGATGAACAAAAACCTAAGGGTAAATTTTACATAAGCTTACATTGCAAATAAAACCCTCCAATAAAAATCTTTTTAGGGTTGAATTAAAAAAAAACAAAAAATAAAAAAAGTTTTTCTTGATATAATAAGGAATGAATGTTTAATTTTTGAGCCTTTAACTCTATTGGTGCAGCCTATGATACATACGTAGCCAGGCAGCCAGTCAGCCGGACCTACTTAAAAACTGAAGAAAACCTATGTTGACAGTTTCGATTGACGGTTCCCAATATACAAACAAATACTTTATCGCTTTTGGATGAATAGAAGTACATAGATGTATGAAAAAATTAATAAAATATAATTTTCATATCTATATGTGTGTGTATAAATGTGTATTCATACGTGAAGTATGCATGAATTTGAAAATCAATATACAGTTCATCGTATTTCGGCGAGTGCGAACGTAACTATTTAGTGAATAGCGAACATTTTCTACATGAAATAAAATGAAAGATCCTTTTATCTATCCATCGATCTAAGATTAATTTCTATCTATCTCAGACTGTTTCCATCTATCCCGGACTATTCTTCTATCTTATGCTATTTTTTTTCTCTATCTATCTATTTCATTCTCTATTTCATTCTCTCTTTCTCATACCTTTTCTTTCTCTCTCTGTCCATCTGACTATCTATCTAAGAGTATTTCTTTCGATCTATTTATTTGTCTCAGACTGTTTCTATCCATCTATCAGATTTTGTTTAGGTCAGAGACTAAAAGTTATGTAGTTCTCCCCTTGAAAAATATCAGTTATATCGTCTGGAGATGCCAGTGATAATCCTCTCAGAGGCAAAAATCTGTTATTTTAAGCCAAAATCTATTTATTGCCAAACTGCCAGCGACCACGTTCCAGTGGATGTTTGCCAACATCTCTTTTTGCCATGACTTCCAGTTCATATCTGATCAATGAGAGAAAGCAAAAAAAAAAAAAAATCACTACAAAACAGACGAAACAAGGTCTGTCCTGGAGGATTCCGCCTGTTTCCTACATTTTATGCCTGCATTTTTTCAAAGTGTTCATCTGGGATTCTTCTCTTTGTCCAAATTTGAATTAGCTTTTTTAATTTGACAGATAAAACAAATTAGGCACATTAAAACATCGATTGTTTACAAACAGACTTGCTGAATTGACAGAAGCATGGACCCAATAAAATATTCTCATAATTTTAACATTTTTCAAAGCAATAATGAATTAAATACATTTGAACATTAAATTTGAATTCGGTTATCAAATTTTAGCTACAGCCTACGCATGTAAAGATTTAAGGTTTTTGTTGTTTGAAGTTTTTCTATTCTCTATTTAGGACTTTCGATTTCAAAGCTCTGAAATAGTCTTTGATAGAAATGGGGAATTTCATTTTGCATACATAGCTGCTTATTAGTTCATTATATTGAAAACTAGCTGAAAAAATGTTCTACAGTCAGGACTCATACAGCTAGTTCTCGCAGAAGGTCTAAATTGGGCCTTTTGCCACAATGGGAGGTCATAGATTTGAACTATATATTCAGTGAAACCTACCTTATTCCCAAATCATTACCATCATGAAATCTTGGATCACACTTGATTTAGATATCCGGGTGTGGGGTTGAATTCACAAACGATAAGTGAATTATAGTCAGGTAGAGAAGTAGATTTAAAAAAGATGTGTGAATCATAGATTGGTAGATAGATAGCTAGATGGAAATCAGATCATAATCATCGGTATGAGCTCAAATGCAGAACCTATAATATTATGTATTATTCGAAAAATCTAAAAATATTTTTCTTCAAACCTTTCAAAAGATCAAAATTTGCTTTGGCTGTTTAGGTGTTTTTTTGATAGCGTGACCAACACATCACACACACACACATACCAGACACCATCACATTTTATGCATAGAAATATGTCGTTGTCAGATAAATTATAACGCAAATCTATGAAGTGCTGTGAGTGTGAAAGAGGGAACATTTTATTCAAAACTAGCGCATGCCCGTCAAAAATGGCAGTGTTATCTATGTATGGATCAACACTAAGGAGCCTAAATCTATTTTAGCCGGTATTTTTTTTTTAATAATTCAATTATCCTAATTCTAATTTCTTGAGTCTCAATTCATATAGTTATAAGCCTTTTATGACGTAATCTTCATTGCTATATCACAACCAGCTGATTTCAAAACCTTATGATTATTTTTATGAACTGTGTTAATCCACCCATTTCTACATAAGTTTGAGGATATATCAGGAATATGAATACTGTATAAAAACTGAATAAAAAAAAGTAATATGCATATGGTTATTATATGTTCAGACTAGCACATTTTGGATATTTACTTAGTTTTGTGCTAAGGCAAATGAGATTAATAGGATCGGAAGATTTCGTTGCGCCAATCTTCATAGACGGGAGGGTCTGCATGTATTGATATCACGGCTTTTACCTTGGCTCGAAAATCGACCTCTGGCTCCCGCAGGAAATAGGCAATTATCCCACCCACTAAACAGACCCTAATAAACCTGTACATTTTGTCGGAGTGATAGGAGGGAAGGTCTGATAACTAAATACTGTTCTTTCGTCCAATCAGAATTGATCTTCCGCCCGTGATGGATAACTTTGACATAAAATCGAGGCAAAGGGTGATACTCATTTGCATACTTGTAAAATCCGTAATGGTCACATTGTCCAAGATACTAAGCCCGTTTTGGAACTTGACAAGAAAGTACCATAACACATCTCTCAAAACTACACCAAAGAATTCTGAGAACTCATCATTCTTTGTTTATTTCATTCATTCTTCTTTCTTTCCTTTTTTTCTTTCTTTTCATTATCCATCTCCCCGTGTTAGATGTATCAATCCCTCGCTATAAGATGCTTCCCGTTCGGTCTGTTGGTCAGTCCAACTTACGCTAAACAAAAGAATTAGGAAAGAAGGAAAAAAGAAAGGAAGGAAACGATTCCATGTCATTTAAATGGCATAGAATCATTAAAAGGCACAACATCATTAAAAGATGCAACGCATCAAAAGAAAATCTATTCCGATCATTTTTTTTAACCAGTTGCTAATGATGTCATAATAATAAAACTAAAATGTCTCTAAAGAGCAAAAAAAGCCATTTACCATTTTTTTTAATTGGAAATAATACGAATATTCCACAGCATAATATTTTACAAGTATGAGAAACGACTGGATTGAAGAAAGACTACCTGCTCTTCCACTCTCCCTCCTTCTCCTTCTGTGACTACTACCACTGATGGGGAACGTATCGTTGAACTTATGGTTCTTGCTTTTCGTCACTTTCAATTTTGTCTCATTTTCTGTTTTCTTTGTCTTTTTTTCACGCAATATTTCTTCTTTTTTGCTCTTGTCCCTTCTCCACTTCTTTCCCGTCTCCATCAGCCTTCTTCCCTAAACCAGCACTGTTTTTTTCCTTTTTATCTAATTCTATATTCCGTATAAAAAAATCCTCATTCTTTCTCCACGTTCTAAAGAGGCATCACTGACTTTTTTTTTACCAAAATGATGAAGAACAATAATCATCATGATCCAGAGAGCATGTCCCGTCTGTTCGAATAAAATTTACAGTATCGCCCATAAATGAATACACTTCTATCACTTTTATCAACTGCGACGAAAGTCGACAGTTCCAAGAACGACAGAAATTCAATGTTATAACCAGATTTGTCAACAGCGTTTGTAAGGAATTGGTTGACTCCGAGAGTAAGTGGTTAAAGACAGATAGACAGCGTTCCTAAGAAAGAAAGAAAGCTGTTATCTTAAGAAGAGGGGATATTAAGAGAGAAAAATAAAAATAAATTATTTCTTTTCACGTCACACTACATCATATTATTCTCTAAGAAAATTATTTCTCCAGATAAAATACAAGAAAGAAAAACGCAACAGTCTATGTTTATAACTTATTTATGATACATATATTATAATAAATAAATGTGTCATCCTCAGACTGCCGTTTCGTTGCATCAGAACTCTTCAGTGTGGTTATATTGTACATCCAATATTTCATCCAGTACCTCGGGGAAGGATCGAAACCTTTGCTTCAAACCCAGAAGCAGACAGTCTATCTGTGCCCTACGCGGAACCGCACGGTCAGTTGGCTCAAATCATTACTAATTAGTAGTATTGTCAAAGACATAGCCGATATAGTAGGATCTTTTCACTGATTGAGAAAGTTCCTCACACCCAAGGCTCTATCGTAGCTCGATAATAGTCATCTGCGCACACATCTGATCGTATTTGTATGATAACGTTTCGCTGATATCAAAAACTTGTAAATTTAGGTCAGTCAGTAAGACTGCCTGCTACCAATCAGTCGGTCGTGAGTTCAGATCCGGTAGGGGAATGCGAATTTTACACATCGGTGTACACCCTTAATCTTGGTAATGATTGTTTTTGTTACGACAGAAAAATAAAGTGAACTCCAATTTTGCATTCGACAATGAATGAATAAAAAGTAAAACAAACGAAGCAGAAAAGAAAAAGAGAAGGAACAAGCTTGACCGCACTAGAGTCAGTTTTCCTTGCTCCATAAAAGTTTTAAAATAATCAAAGCAGAATTCATTTCTCCATAAAATAGTATTCCAAAACTATGGGTCCTACTCCATCTCTTTTATTAGTATTTCCTCTAAATGGGATTTTCAAACTTTGATAAAACAAGTCGACCTTAGTTGTACTTTGAAAGTGGGAGTGAATTCGTTGACAGCTTTGTTTATGTCACTGTGTCGATAACGTCACTGATTTTTGGTCTGGTAATTGTGGTGACATACTAAAATGAAGTTGAAACTCAATTATAGGAGTATATCTCTGAAAAACAACCAAGATGAGGATAGTCCGAATAATAATAGAAATATTAATTATAAGAGTTTGACAAAAAAAAAAAAAAAAAAAAGAGTAAGTATCTGAAAGAGTGAAGAAAACAGGGACTCAAAACGAATAAACGAAACAAAGAACCAATGATGGACAAGAAAGGTAGAACAAGATTGTTCCGGGCTTCTCATTTCACTTGTTTCTCATATGTCGATTTGTGAAATGATTTAGAGGCAACTAACACCCAAAGTGGAGTCGCTCACTTTACCATTTTCGCTCACAGCAGCTGGTATTTCTAAGCAGTCACTTATATCGATATCGACTTGGGTCGACGTTGCTTAATTTCGGTGATCACATGAGAACCGGCGTAAAGAAAGGTAAAAGAAACGGGAAGATGGTTGTATTCACATAGGCTTTTGCTACTGTGTCTTTCTGAGATGAACACTTAGAGAGTGCATGCCTTTGACAACGAGATACACTAACTAAAAAAAACTAAAAATGCATGTAATCATTTCATGTACAGCAACGGTATAGGAGAGGTAACCACGTTTCAAGTTTTCAAGTTTTGGACTGTTATCTTAATATATGAAAAAAATCTCGAAAAAGATTCCTAAATCCGCCTCAGGATCTAATAATTTTTTCCTCAACCCATGGCTAACCTTTTACAAACGTCATTAAAAATATTTGGGAACTTATGGAGATATTATGTAGAAAAACATGAGTGAATACATTAATGTGCGGAAATAAAAAAAAATGAAAAACTATATCGGAAAGAATTCCTAGACCGCCTCCAAATCTAACCAATTCTTCCTTAACCCATGGCCCACTCAACATTTCAATACTTGAGGTATATTGCGTGGAGAACAATCCAGGCAAATATGGGTGGATATTACAAATGTAGGTGATGACAAGGTGGATGAATAATTTTCCCAAGCTGGATGGCTCTGTGAGATCTTTTGCCACCCGACTGGTACCAAGGCTTGTATCTTCATGACATATTTCGTTGGATTTTATGAAGGCTCTAAGAGGAAGATAAGAGAAAATATCGATGGTACTTTGATTTGATGTAGCTTACGATAGGTCGTTTTATTATGAAACATCCTTTAACATGCTTAAAAGCAATTCGTTCTTTAAAATGGCGGAATGAATGTAAAGTTATAAAAGATAAATCAAAACTAAGAAAGGAAGAATAGAAACATTCAAGATAATACAAAGTATAGATAACATCTTAACTAAAAAAAGTTCTTCACGACGAAGAAAAGGGACGACAAAAATATATAAAGATTGCTGCAAAAAACGTTAGAAATAAGTTCTCCCAAAGAATTATAAAAAACTGGAACTTATAGCAAAGTACGATCCAAATATACAAGGAACAAAAGCAATTAATAATTTCTCGAACAAGTACGACAATTACACGACACATAAAGATATAAAAAAAACCTTTGAAGAAAATACTTAAGCTTAGGTAAATACAAGCACAAATACACGAATTATCTGTACTTGCAAAGATTTTCATGTGGTTTAAAATTTATAGTAATTTGCTGATTTCTGTGAATTTCATTGAAATGGCTTATTTTGGAAATCAAAGAAGATATTAAGTCAACCACGAGATTTATCCATTAGTGGATGTCTGCTGATTCAAGGAACAGATTCCTTTGTGATTTGGATGATGCGTCGAGTTGTCAGAACAGCAATAAATCAGACATGAAATTTCATCCGGCATTGTTATTCTGTTGTTCTTATCGAATATCTACATTTTCGAACCTATGTCTGCAATCACTCGTATGCATCCCGTGATTCAGCGTAAAAGACGTTCAGTCAAACAGTATGTGGCTTTCGTGATCATGGCGTTGAAAACTGTAACAATAGAAGCAACCGTGTAAAACAACATTCAACCGATGCAATATGAATGCCATTATATATCAACGGATTTTAAAAGTTTGAGAATCTATTAAACATGAGTAAACATGAGACATAAGCTCAACTGCTGACAATAGAACAAAACCCGTTCCAACAAGATGTCACGCAACCAGTGATAAAAAGAATCGGCTGTTTCCAATGACGGTCAATAACTTTAGTCAGGTCATGTTGATCTGATCAGTTCGATTTGGAGTTGTTCTACCGTCGGGTGAGTATGGCTGATTATAATGAAAACTGATCGATCAGAAAATATTAATGACTTTTATAATTTCAGGCGTCGGACACACAAGTATATGCATGCAAAAGTAAGTTAATATGACATTAGGTAGCAATTATGTGGAAGTATCATACTTGTCTGTCGGGAGATTCATAAATAGACTGATCAAAGATGAGCATATATATATATGTATATATACATATATATGTATATATATGTATATATACATACATATATATGTATACATATATATATATATATATATATATATTTATATATATATATATATATATACATATATATATATACATATATATATATATACATATATATATATATACATATGTATATATATATATATATATATATGGATAATTGTCTCTGTATATTTATTCTTTTACACACATGAGTACTCAAACATATATGCAGATATAAAGGCATCCATTGTACGTTTTACGCGTTAAGCACATTGGTAAAGTGCTCTTTAATATGTCTCTGTTCGTACCAAATGTTTTCTGACCGATCATCATGCGTACCACTGAGAACTAATTTAGAATCGCAAGGAAAGCCATGGAAAGAGTAGAGCTTGGAATAACTCTCAGAGATAGAAAGAGATCATCATGGGACAAAAGGAGGACTAGAGTGAAAGATAGCATATAAATAATTAGACAACAAAAATGGAGACTGACTGGACACATAGCAAGAGAAATTGCAATAGATGATGTGAAAAGTTAATCGATTGGTACCTACGGGGAGAGAGAATGTAGTAAGAGAACACCTGACAGAAGGAGGGATGAGATAGAAACATTTGCAGTAAGACATAGCAGAGGTCAGTACAGTCACAGTCGTCATAGAAGGGGCTGGGAAAGGTTTTTGTCCAGTAATGGCTGCTGTTACTAATGATGTTGATTGATAAAGGCATATATCGAAACTCAGTGGAGTTATTTGGAAGAAAACTGGAAAAACTGTGAGTCTCGAATAGACAATGAAAGAGAAAGACTTATAATTAACTAATTCCTTCTTTATAACGGATTCATTTATACGAATCTTGAACGTGTTCAAACATGTAGAATTTCGTGGTGCAAAACAAATGATAAAGGTAATGATATGGAAAAGACTTCCAATTACAGATCCATAATTGTTTACTCTGTCGCTTTTGCAACATTTCGTTGTCCAGACAAAAGAGTATTTTTCATCCAATGCGTCATCCAGAGCAGCCAATTGCTCACTGTTGTGTTACGCAGTAACACTTTGTTGAGCTTCCAAAATCTGGTGATAATATCCTAGCAAGTTCAAACTCAACTCCAGCTTTTATTAAAATCGAATATGCCCATGCTTGGATGTATGGTAGGTTTTCGTTAACATGTGAAGCTTATAAATTTAGCTCAGTCAGTAGCAACCACCTGGCAATGCATGGTTGTGTATATGTACGATATATATATATGTATATATATATATATATATATATATGTATGTTATATAATATATGCATATATGTATGCAATATTATATATATGTGTGTTTTAAAATATATATATTTATATGAGTGTTATATAATATATATCTATGTGTTATAGAATATATATATATGTGTTATATAATGTATATATATGTTATATTAAATATATGTTATATAATACATTTGTATATTATATAATAGATATATGTTATAATATATGAATGTTATCAAATATAAATATGTATGTTATATAATGTATATATATATGTAAGTCATATGACATATATATATATATTTATACGTATGTTATATAATGTATATATATGTATGTTATATAATATATGGATATATGTATGTAAATTAATATATATATGTGTTTGTTACATAATATATATATATGTATTATATAATATGTGTTATATAAAATAAATATATACATATATATGTGTGTGTTACATAATATACATATATATATGTTATATAATATATATGTATGCTATATATTAAATATATGTTATAATATATGCATGTGATATAATATGTATATACAGGTTATGTAATGTATATATATATGTATGTCATCATATGTATATGTATGTCATATAATGTATATATATATGTATGTTATATGATATATATATTTATACGTATGTTATATAATGTATATATATGTATGTTATATGATGAATATATATATATGTATGTTATATAATATATGCATATATGTATGTAATATGATATATAAATATGTGTGTGTGTTATATAACATATATAAATGTTATATAATATACATGTATGTTATATAATATATATATATATGTTATAATATATATATATGTGATATAATATATATATATATATATGTAAGTTATATAATGTATATTTATATGTATGTCATATGATATATATGTATGTCATATAATATATATATATGTCATATGATATATATATTCATACGTATGTTATATAATGTATATATATGTATGTTATGTAATGAATATATATATATATATATATATCTACGTCATAAAATTTACATATATATATGTACGTTATATAACATATATACATGTATGTCATGTATTATATATACAACTATGCTTTATATTATATATATATACATACATCTATGCAATGCATTATGTATATATACATGTATGTTATATATGTATTAAATATATATTATATAAGTATGTATATAAGTATGTATATTATATACATGTACATGTATGTTCCATATATACCATATATATATAAGTATGTTATCTATATTACATATATATGTATACATGTATGTCATGAATATTATATATATACACGTATGTTATGCATATTATATATATATATACTTGTATGTTATGTTTATCATATATGTACATGTATATTACGTATATTATATTTATACATTTATGTTATCTAAATTATATGATCTTGCTACGATTCTTTGTCATTTTATATTCTCTTATTAAATCCATTTTTCTTTTCAGGGACTAATCTTTCAAAATGACTTTTTCCTTCATCGATCAAGAAAAAATAGACAAGCATGAATACCCTGATGACTGTTCCTCTACCTTAATCCATGTGGAACCAATTTTTCAATCTCCTGAATTTTCTCTCTCATATGTTAACTACATTTTAATGATAACCCAAGCAATAGAGAGCTAAGCCAACTTTAAAGTCACTTACAGGATTCATCTAAGACTGTGCAAAAGATGGCAATGGAAAATTCTGCACCAGCTTGATATAATTAGTAACCGTCCGTCAAAACTGTCATCATTACATTCATCATGTTTTTTTTTTCAGTTTTTAAGTTGTTTGGATGGCCATATGTGTATCATGCACCGATGGCGCTAGAGGACTGAAAAATTAAACATTTACTCCAGATTATGTCCTGAAAACTTTTTTTGCTTTTTTAATCTAAACTAAATGGGATATTAGTGTGTAGGGGAGGGTCTAATTGCAATGTACGCTTATGTTAATTTTTTTAGTGATCACTGTCCAACAAAAAGCGGCAGAAGTAATTTATCCATTAATTACCCCTTTGTCCAATTTTCCAATCGACCACCCCATCACATCACGCTGCCAAAAGACATTTGTCGCATGTCAGTTTCTTGGGAGTGACCAATGAGACCTGTTTTAATTCAATTCAAATTCACTATATAGATTGATGGATTAGTTGAAATTTCTACCAGAATTGTTCGAAATGGAAGATGTGAAAACTGAATGCTGGTAGAATTTTCAATGCTATTTCATATAAAAACAGGCTGATATTTCAATCCAGGCCTAGCGTACATTGGTCAGTATAATTATTCCATCTATGGCTACAATGTATAATTGAATTGCATTAAAGGAATTAGATATAATATACGATACTGTTCTGTTTCACTAAATCAGACCAAACCGTGATAGTATGTACGTATGATATACTACGTTTCTCCAAATACACTGAGACAGCTTTTATACACAGTATTAAAACAATTTAAATTGGAAGAAAGGCTCAAGAATTGATCATCTGCGGATTGACATATGGTATAACTAATCACTCTGCACAATGGCTTCTTAATGCACAATTTCAAACTTAAATGCATTGGTTGCTGCATTGAAACCCTTGCCACGAGGTATGCATATTTTCTTACAACTGCATTCGATAAGTTCCTCGTAGAATTTGGCTGCCTCTGGAAGTGTTGTCCAGGGAGAAATCCATCGACCACTGGAGTCCAAGGTCCGTCCACACTCGGATTAGCTTGGTGAATACTGTTCAGCTACGTTTGGTTAATGCCAAATATGTCCTGCTTGGTATGCAGCTCTTTTAATGTTCAGTGTGTGTAATAGCAGCTTCTGTTCTTGGTATGCGATCTAGCTTCCCAAACTTGGCAAGCAAACTTTGCCCTACTGCCAGGCGTAATATTCTGGGGTAATTTCTGAATACTAGGCTGGTTGCAAGGCCATCATTTTCTTGTTGGTTGTATCTGTGTTGGTAAGTATTCGATATCTCTCTGATCCTGCGTTGTAAATTAGATAATAAAAATGGTTGTGCCGTGAAACGAGTACATAGCATTTTTAGCAGTGGAATTCTGGTCAAAGCTACCGACAGCATCAACTGTGAAAACATCACTTTTCAGTGTAGATTGGCAAACATAACCATATCTTTCAAAATGAGCGCTGCCATTATTAGCAAGATTTGTTGACATTTATCGTCCTCTCACGTAAGATGTAGACCTCGACTCGACAGTTTATGCAGCTATCCCCTTTTGATTTTGGCATGGATCATCAGACTATTATGAACAACAAAGGGGTCTCTCTCGTTTTAGTGTGACGAACCTCTTTGATGTATATTTTTTCATTGAACACTAATATCTGAAACAAGGTTAGTGTCACTTCTGTATCTGCATTAAATGCTTCTTTCTGTTATTGGATGATTAGTCCTTTTAAGATCATGCCAACAAAGACAAGAACAGATGCTAGAATCAAGTTCATATCTGGATTTGAATCACACATCAAAGATGTAACTCTTGGCTAATTATCATCTTCGTTGTTGGAGCAAGCAATCTGTATGGCCTCTCCAATGTCTGAATTGAACATCAGCCTCACTTCCCTGACCTCTGTTTACGCAATAAAGTATGGAATCGAACAAAGCAAGCTCAATCAACTCGAGGCTATATATTTTTCCTCTGGTGAACCTTCTTCTGCCCAGTATAATGTTTTCTGAGTCAATATATTCAGCGAAGTCAATTAGAAGAGCTGATACTTTGCATCTTATACACGCATTTCGCCCTTAAAGTTTTCTATTTTGTGGAATGAGCATACTCACGAAGACGTAGATTAAGACTTTCATTTTGCACAATATAGAGTTTTTTGTGTCCACTTTATCACAGAAAAATAATAGTTTGGTTTGGCCATTCGTCGTCGAACCTAAAAAGACTTTAAGTCTTTCAATACGGTCCCGTGTAAAACTATCCATTTGGTAAGGATTTTATTTTATGGAATAACCAAAAATCCTAAGCGAGATTTTTGTAGCCACATTTCTTCTGTAAATCATGGCCCAGTTTTTCGCTTGTTACATAGATGTACCTTGGCCTGAATCTATCAACTTGAACCTTTTCAACATGTCAGTCAGCACAGTGCTTGATCAAAATAACTGATCGAGTCTATCTTTTTTGTGCTTAAGATCAAGAGATGCAAAAGATGCAAGCGATGCAAGCGATGCAAGAATGCATGGGAGCAGGTTCAATACCAATTGGGCTCAAATTCAGTTACCTCTGCGGTTGAATCTTCAACTGAGTGCTTGCTCTTCTCGAACCGAAATTTACCGCATCAGCCTTTTTCCAGAATACAAGATTCCCAGTCTCACCCAATTGAAAATGATCACAAACAGTCGCACCCGCTGGCCTCAGATGACAAGTTAAAGTTTCATCTAAAGGTACTTGAAAATGATAACATTTCTAAACGATTTGCGAAATTTTATCAACGATTTGCTCAAGCAGTTGAAATACCATAATTTATTTGCCGGCCAATTTGAAATCAAGATGTCGGCAGCAATGGTGGTCATATTGTATGTGTCCAGTTTTTTTACTTGACAGAGTATAAGAAATCTACAAGTACGCACATTTTTACACCCTTTTTAGATTCTGAGGGATTTTTAACTAATCTACTGCAAATGATTTGAGTGAATTGGATTCTTGCTCAGTACTCTTCTGATGTGACCGTCTGCCTGTATAAACTTGTATTAGTAAATATAGGAATCTCCCACATCTCAGAAGTTTTTTTACGCCATTTTTGGCTTTTACGTAAAAAGGCGAAAAGTGAAATTAACATTCAGCGTCTACTTCGGAGCTAGCTGTTTCCTATGACTTCAACTAGCTCAACCTCCGTTTTAAGGACTGCGAACGCTCATTAGAATTATCCTATAATCACATTGCAATTTTAGATAGTCATTTTGAAATTAAGATAGCAGCCGCTATAGTGGGGAGACCTTGTGCGTTCAGTTTTTATGTGCAAGAACATAAAGACAGGTTTTACTATGCAGATTTTCACATCTTTTTCACCTTTTGAACAACTAAGCTACCGTACTTTTCACAGCAGTACTCTTTTCACAGGAGTTCCATTGAGTTTCATTGAGAACTTTCGTAGATATCATGCAGAAAATCTTGAGCTTATACCTAAATGTTTGAAAAAATGGAAAAAATATCTTTCAATCAAAAATTAAATCTTTCATCTGTTCCAAGATGTGATCACCTCATCTTTGGCTTCTTTGCTCACCATACCATAAAATTCATTCGGAATTAATTTGAGTACTTTTGGAGATATCGTGTCGATAGAACAACGAAAGACTGTAAAACACGAAAGAATACATATTCCTCTCTAACTTCGTTCGCAGAGGTAAGTATGATAACAAACCAAAAATGAAAAAAAGATCTGGATCCGCTCCAAAATGCAACCATGTCTGTTTCCCAAGTTTTTGCAACATTTCATTGAAATTCATCGAGTACTTTCGGGGATATCGTGTGGAGAGTCGAACTAACAGACGGGGAAACAGACAAATGGAAATACTGACAACGGGATGACAGACTGACAGAAAGATGCGACTAAATGCATTTACCTATCAAACTTCACTCGGAGAGGTAACACTACGAACTAAAAACAAACAAAAAAGACCTGGATCCGCTTCTTCTTCATTACCCCTTTCACAAAATTCCATTGAAATTCATTGGGTACTCCTGGAAATATCTGTGAACAGACAGACGGAAGCAGACAGACAGAAAGAAAAGACGACGGGAAGACGCGACTGAATACATATACCTCATTAAATTCGTTCTCAAGGGTAACAATGGCTACAAAGCACGAGGAAGAAAGCAAAACAGTTGAATAATAAAATGTCTGACATACTTTGAATGCATTGCTGATATTTGAGAGAACGATGAATCAACAACAGTAGTTAATCAATACAAGTGTTTCGTTGTCGGCTTTTGTATTGAATTACCTACATATACGCCTATATTTAGTCTGCTCAAATAGTATAATGGCTAAGTCGTTCGCCCCATACACAGAAGGTCCTACGTTCGATTACCAGTATGAGTGAACAATGTCGTGAACTCTTCGTTGAGACAAATTTACCTGTGCGCCCAACAGCTTATTTAGTACCCCCTGAGCCAACACTTTCCAACCTGTATCGCAATACTTTGGTGTGTTACCGATAATCTTCAGGTAGTCATGACAATTGTATCTTTCAAAAATACTCATCTTGAAGTGCTAAGATGACATTACATATCTAGTTTGCCTAAAAAAACTGAACGTGTCAAAAAAATTACTTTTGAGAAAAAAAAAAAAACCCCAAACGTCTGCCCTAAGCTTTGTGATTAGGGTAGAGGTATTTGTAAGAATAAAGTCACTGTCTCGACTAACTTGAGACTTGCAAGGATCACTAAGCTTCGTCACTGGCCTGAATATCCCATTGGGAGTTATCGCTTAAGAGATGGTATATTTTAACTTTCTACCTTTTACGTCTATATTTCACTAGAATGTCCACAATAAAGTTTTGTTCTAAAGGCACATTCGTTTTTATATTCTCGCAAGGCAATTGTCCGATATTATTTTTCAGCAGCAACACACGAAGATTTTGGTGCATTATCCCCCCCCCCCCAAAAAAAAAACTAAATTGATACAGAAGTCTTGAAAGAAATTCAAAAGAAAAGTCTTATCAACAATTGATAACTTTGACATCATGGAGAAGATGTGACAAGATGTAAGAAGAAATGCATTCGGTTCCAAATATATCATTAGGTCTTGTTCACTGTACGTATCTGGGGCATTAGACTATGAAGGGTTAGTAAAAAAAGTCATTTTTGACTGTATCCTCTGGTTTCTTAACATAAATACATTTCGTTTAAAATTTATTCATTTTAATGACTAATTCATTATAATATCACTTGTGAGGTGCCGTGATATAGGGACCTTACTATATCTATCTATCTATCTGACTCAATACAGCATAAAACTGAATCGAGTGAAGTAAACTTCGAAGTTTTTGTCGCAACAATATTCCAAGTAGAGATGACTTACCTGTCTGTTTGAAAATATATATGGATATTCTGGCTCCTACCCAGGTTTGAACTCTGATCTCTGGCGCCGGTACAGAACGCTTGTCTTTTTCATCCACGAATTAAATGTTTTCATACATATGTCCCACTATTCCTCTATCTATTATTATCTATTTTTCTCGCCGAATATATTCATTCATCCACAGTACTGGACAATTTATTCGGCTAGTTCGGGACGTGAGGTGGCCCAGATTTCTTAATTTTTCGGATTTCTTGGACAGAACTTAATACATATTTAAGATATAGGATAACAAAATGAAAAATAGACAAAGAAAAGAAAAGAACAGAGCTGTTTCTGGCATACACAAATCATTCCACTTCAAAAAGAAGATCTACGTTCATCTGAAGTCGATTCAACCTTGCAACGAAACTTCAAACAAGAAGGGTCTGAGCAGCGAATTACTACGGAGCCTACTCGATTTAAAACTAACCAATTAAACATTTTCGAATTCCGGATTTCAGACGATTCTTGTTTTCTGGACGCCGGATAAATGGTCCACTACTCTACTTATATTGAAAAACCTGTCTTGATCGAAATGAACCTCTTTACACATGAAGAACAATGAATCAATCTAATTACATCAACCATAAATGGAATCAAAATTCAAATTCTCATTATGACTTTCAAAAAATACAAATTTTTTTTTGTTGGTATTTCTTTCGATGTTACTTGAACAATATTTACTTTCTGTATTTTTTGAATATCCATAAATTTCACCCCGATGTGCTATGGGGATGGGGGGTTATTAATATGCAAGCTGATGAAGTATTGTTTTATTTCAAAGGAATGTTCCAATTAAAACGATAGCAATTATCGATTAATCGTGCTTTTCTAATTAACCCATTAATGACTGAAATTTCAGGCATTGCAGTTCAAAAGCGAAATTGCGACATTCCAGAAGTCGCACAGTGGCCCTTTCTGCTTGAAGTTACGAACAGAGGAAATTGAAATGGAAGAGGACAACGTCTATAGAGAAAACAAATCTTATATAGAACACAGAAAATGAACTGTTCGCAGTTAATGGGTTGAAAGAAAAGTATATGAGAGGTCGCGCATGATAAGTGCCTAACGATCCATTTTTTTTTAAAAGTTGAAATTTTCGTTATCTTTGTAGTTACAATGCTCATTTGTTTTAAAGTTTGAACACTTTGTGAATCATTATACACAGTGTTCGAACTTCAAAATTTCAAACAACAACTACGTATTGAGGCTCTAAAAATAACAAACATACCAACTTTTTAAAAATGGTGAGTTGGGTACTTATCATGTGTGACCACTCATATCCAAGTAATGTGTTTCTGATTTCAAAAACAAAGAACAGCTCAATTAGGAGTTGGTCATTGAACCTTTTGATATAAAATCAAGAAGAATTTATCAAACGAATTCGTTGATAGAATATAAAGAGGAGCAATCAAAAGATGATATTGTATTGTAGAAGATTATCCTCAAACCTAAACAAGCAGAGAATCACTTCTGGTTGGCAAGCTTTCAGATGGGCAAATGCAACATTTAAGAACAAGAAAATCCCTTTAGTACTCAAAAACAAATTCTTACAACCAATGCATCCTCAAGATTGTCATCTATGGAGCTGAAACGTGGAACTCAACCATCATATCATAAGATATGATATCTCCGCAAGAAAACGAAAATGGTTATGGGCTGGTCATGTTTCGAAATGACAGACAACTGCACGATCCACAACATGGATTCAAAGAGATCACATGCAAAATTGGGGCCGACAAAGTATACGACGGTGTGACGAAAAAGATAAATCCTGAAAGTATTGGCCCTATGACGCCCACGATGGGGGAGTCTGGCGAACTTTGAGGAAGATCCATGTCCAACGACAGCCTCCAACAGGCTGATCATGATGAAGCTATGAATTGAGTCATTAAGTTAAAAGGATTTCTTTCATAAGCATTTGATTTATTTGGAATTCTTGGGGGTGCTGGTGGCCTAACGGTTAACAGTACGGAAAATGTGAAAGGCAAAACGACTTCAAACTCTAACTGTGACAGTTTGTTCAAATTCTTTATTAATGCACTTGACCAATGAAATAATTTATACCCCAGCAACTGGCAAATAAATACATTTCTCCCAGCAAACAGGGCTCTTTAGTCAGAGTTGGCGAATAGTCTAGGTGACAGATTATACAGATTTCAGTCAAACGGGTGGAGCCCCTTGGGGTCATTGGATGCAAGCTGATGCAAAATATATCACACACTGCTTTCTTTGGGATTACATTAGCAAGTCTTAGAGGGGTACTTTGTCATATGGATATCCCAGGATCTCCCTGTGCATCACCCAGGTTTACGCCCTGGAGAGATCATTTCAATAATGGTTTTATATTGGAAACTTTAGAAAGTAATTTGGAAAGTAGAATACTTACCTAAAGAATAGATTTCAGATCGCACCTCAAATGGATAACGACATTAATCAAGTGGTACCGAAATTTTCCCTTTAGATATATTTATTTTGGATTAATTGTGGAATACAACACCCCACAAACGCCTTCCATTTTCATCTTAGAACAATTTCACAATTCAACCGCTCTCGCTTTTTTCTTTATTTGGGATTATCTTAAGGAAGGATTGGACGTAAATGATTCTCAAACACTCCAGGAAGGAAATAAACATACCCGACAAAAATAGAGCATTTAAGCCAGATACAAAACAAACTGTTACGGCACATTGCATAGAAAGATTTTCACTCTGAAAAGCTGAAAATAGGAAGTATTTGAGAGATGTTATATGTACAATTACTTAAAAGTAATTTCCAAAAAGTTTCAAAATGGAAAGAGACTTTTGTGCCACCCCATAGAAAAATCGTGTTCAACCCATACAGACAAGTTTTCAGAGTTATTAATCAAATATTCTGCAATAAAATTTACTTATTGGAAAGGAAGTGTTAAAGGCTGATATTAAATGAGAGGACAATTATGAATTTTAATACAATAGAATCTTGAGAATTATGAAGTTTATTTTGAATTTGAAATCATGTTTTGAAATTGTTAAGAAAAGTGATAAAAAGCAGACAACTACGAAGGTTTTTTGATTGGCTATTAAAGTAATATTTCATCCGTATTCGAAAAATACAAAAAAGTGTGAGCCAAGAGTTTGTGATTAAATTAGCCGATGTTTGATTCTTTCATTTGTTTGAGTCTGATTATTAAGAAAATATCAATACATAAAAAAAACCCTATGTACCCTACGTAAAATAACAAACTGCACGTACGTCACAAGCTATACCATCAAGTCATGGCTGAAAGGGATGTTTGAGCAGCACTTCTGGGGTGTCATGTTAATATAACCGTTTCGTTTTCGAAGTCCCCGAAAGTATATGAGAAACCAGGAAAAAAAAACACTGAAGAAAATTACGTAAATTGCATTGACACATATTGGGAGATGAGTTTTGCATATAAAGCTAGAGAGAGAGAGAGAGAGAGAGAGAGAGAGAGAGAGAGAGAGAGAGAGAGAGAGAGAGAGAGAGAGAGAGAGGATGACTGAATGAACGGGGTTGATAGTTTCAACCCTAATTTGCAGTTTTTCTTCTCCATCTCTTGTTTCATTTGTCCATGAGGCTATATTCCACAGTTATCCGTAGGGTTGGGCCCATCCTTTTTAAGATGTCTTGTCTTTTAAGATATAGTGCAATGAATTGTCTTTTTATTTTTTATATATATTTTATATATTTATATATATATATATATATATATATATATATATATATATATATATATATATATATATGTGTTATACCCAAGTAAATACCCATGAAAAATTTACAGACATTTTTGAGAATCCATAGTTTCAAATGGTGGGATGGATCACTCTAATCAGCGAAGTTTCACCCATGGGTGGGACGGTCAAGTGTTACGGACAGCAAACCAAAAAAATCACATTGTTCATTATATAAGTATAGTAAAAACTGATATATGCAATATGACGTGTATCCTGATCTTATTTTGAACATGATCTATTCGTTATTTCCAGTGGGAAGAATCATAGATAAATTTAGATTGGAATTTTTTTATCATCTTTCAGAAAAAATACTAATACATTTTTTTTCGAAAATAGTGCATAGCTTTGAACGGAGGGCAGGAAGCATTTTCCAGTTGCATTTTACCCACTGTTCCACAGTTATGACCAGCAAAGAAAATTACAGTTCATTATAAGAATAGATATTATCAGAGTAGATATAAGGCGTCCCAAAAGTAATAACTTTTACAAAATTATAGGAACTGAAAAAACAAAACAAAACAACTTTAGTACATGAATATATAGGATATCCCAAAAGGAACTATCTATTTGGTGAAATAGTACTGATTAAACAAATGCACATTGGCTTAACTTCTTCATAACTAAATTGCAGCACGTTCACCTGGTTTAACACACATGAACTTTCTGCAAGCAGTTTCATTTAGAGTAACGTAGTAGAGTTAGAGATTTCTGTAACTGTATTACAAATGTGGTTCGAAAAATCACAAATGTGCTTGGAAATGTGTTCTATGAAACAGCAAATAACTTTTAGATATGTTGAGACACTGATTATTACTACGTAGAATCTAATAATTAAACTGGAGCAAGTGTCTTCTTTCTGTAAATATATGTATATGATTATTTCTAAAGACAACACTTAGCACTATATCTTACAAGACAACACATCTTGAAAAGAATGGGCTCAACCCTACGGATAACTGTAGAATATAGCCTCTTGGACAAATGAAACACCAGATGGAAAAAGACTGCAAATTAAAGTTGAAACTATCAACATTCATCATTTTTAGAAAGGGCTTAGTGGAATACTGATACCGATTTTCAAGTATATAGACAAAATTGTATGGCCATGAGCGCTGGAACTCACAAACAGACACATAAAAGGGTAGAACCAGTCTCCACCGTTAGTGGCTACAGTTGTTCGATGATTAAGAAAAATTATTTCATAAGTGCTTGGTATTTTCATTGCCAAACTTCGTATGAAAACAGTTTTCAGTTATCCACAGACAACAACTGTTACAATATTCTTATTCAGTGTTATTTTTACCATATTAAGTCATTATGTAATATAAGTATTTTTCTTACTGGTGCATATATATATATATATATATATATATATATATATATATATATATATAGAGAGAGAGAGAGAGAGAGAGAGAGAGTGTAATAGAATGCCTTAGAGCTTTAAACGCTACGAATGAATAAAAAACCTTTTTTAAAATTCGTCTGTTAAACTCCAACGACTCATTTCCCAATATTCGTTCATGTAATTCTGTATTTTTTTGTTTTTTTTAACATATACTTTGCATTATTAGAGTATTTGTAAATTTTCTTTCGGGGATTTTAAAAACAAAACAATTATATTAACATGGTACCCCAGCAGTGTTGATCAAAAACAGCTTTCCTTTCAGCTATAATTTGGATACATAGCTCATGTCAAAAATGTAGTTTTTTTTATTTTTTCTCATTGGGTATTATGATTTTTGGCAACCTTTAACACTAGTTTTATGTATATTCATACGTTTATTATAAAAAAGGTTTAACCGACGAATTGTAAGTTTCAATCTTTACTGATATACAAGATTTTGTGATTTACATGACAAATTTTCGCCAGAATGGTTTAGATGGTTTATATAGTCTAGAAAGCTTTACCGGTTTTAACGCAAAATATATAAAAATATTCATTCATATGTCATTCCAGTCCAGTATTTCTCAATACTTATTTAGCTGCAATGAAATTTATGTAATTTTCTTCCATGTTTCTGTATGTTTTACATAGAATTTGATATCATAATACTATGCATGTCTATATATATATATGGATAGATAGATACATGGATAGATAGATATGAGAGAGAGAGAGAGAGAGAGAGAGAGAGAGAGAGAGAGAGAGTGAGAGAAAAGTTATTAACTGGAACAGAGAATAATAAAAAAAACAGACGTGAAAAGTAAGAGAAAAACTGTGTGAAACTGATCAGTAGCAACAATATTATATGTATGTATGTATGTATGTATGTATGTATGTATGTATGTATGTATCCGTAATTTTTTTAGAAATTATTTCTCTGAAAAGATGGTTACTTTTGTGACACCCTGTATTGTATTTTGATTTTCTTTATCAGTGATTCAGAATTCCCCAGTTTCTGATAAGTATAAAAAAGTACTGGCATGTACATTTGAATTGTTTCTCATTGCTTCCTCTCGAATCACTTGTCAAATAGCAATTCGATTAAATGTCAGCATTACCAATTTTGATTTGTGTTTCTGCGACGGAAAAATGCCTGATTCTGCAGAATGGTCCATCGATTGTAAGTGGCTCTTTTCGGCAAACATAATTCTATGAATTCTAAGAGCTGTTCCACTCACTGAAGATTACATTGTAGGACAACCGGATGCATTTTATTCTTGATCCCTGCTTCTCTATGAGCATTTCCTCTATCTCTAGGTATTGAGAGAAAATGTCCTTTCACTTGCATCTCAGTGGTTAACAGAGAAAAGAGTGGGTGAGATAGCACTTAAGCAAACCACTCTCTCAAAACTATCTGACATGCCCAGGCAGTATCATCAATTAACATCTGTTAACCACATTGTTAGCCTTGACAGGTACCAATCCAACCACTTCTACATTTTTTTTTCTGGTCTCAGAGCCTTTGAGGACTCTTCACGGGGTTCAGGACCCCTTATCAGAGTCGATCATAACACAAACAGATAGACAAAAAATATTTATCATTATTTCTGTCGATGTCATCATCCTTTAAAATGTGCCAGCACCCCCAAAAGGGCCACGTGACCTTTGGTGACTGGTCTGATCATTAAAAAAACCCGGATGTCCTAAAAACATATCTGTTAAAATCCGTTTCGCAAATATCTATTCACAAATCTCCTGTTTTGCAGAGATTTATTCACAAGTCTCAAGTTTTCGAAATGTATTTCTACGAGTCTCCAGTTTTCCAAGTATTCAACCACAAGTCTCCCGTTTTGCAAATATTTATTCATAAGTCTCCCATTTTTCAGAGATTTATCCACAAATACCTTATTTTTAGTGATTTATCCATAAGTTCCCCATTTTGCAGGTACTCATTTACATATTCTAACACACTATTTGATGTGATATGCCACGTTTTTTTTTTAAATTTTCTCGAAAGACAATTTTCGGAGATTAGTTTGCAGCAACAGCATATAAAGATTTCATTGCATTATTTTGAAAACTTTTTGTTTCATTCATTTTTTTTGGAGATCTGTGAACCGTTTCAAGGGTTGCCAATTTTGTGATTTTTCAATTTTTTGATCCAGGGAGTCACTCTTGCATTCGAAAAAATAGAAATATCAAAGTGTAAATTCTGTCTGCAATGGACTTACAAAATCGAAAAAGCAAAACAAAAACATCAAAATTGGCAACCCTATCCGTATATAGGACATTCGAGTGTGGAAAGGTAATACCGGGTCATTTTTATTTTTTAAGTTACTGGTTTCTCATTATCAATACACACTGCATAAAATCAACTCGTTATAATGCCAGATTCTTTATGACAGCTCCCTGAAATCCCCGAGGATGCTGCAAAAACGGGAGTCTACTGTATTTTGAAAGCGTTTTAAAATTTCGAAATGTACTTTCCGAGACATAAAATGCCACACTTTAATGTGCATATCACGGTGTTTGAGCTTAAGTAAAAGCTATGATTTCCATGGCTGATTTTCAGGTCCAATCCATTTGTAAGATTGGAGTAACGTGAATTTCCTATCGACTTTCTGCCTTAGCCCTGTGTAGATATCAATAGGTAGCTATTTGGCATATATAAAACCTACAGTAGGTTTAGTAAATATCGGAAGTTAAAAATAGACAGGTAGGTAGGTAAATAAATTTTATTTACGACCGTTTTCAGCGTGAATATGAAATGTCGTTTGGTCAGGTGAGAAGGAGGAGAACCTTCAAACCACTGCTGAGGCAGAAAGCAAAAGAATTACTAACATAAAAACAAGAAAAATAATCTCTCTTTCTTGTACTTCGATATACAAGGATCCTAAAAAGTCCCTATACACTTAAATTTCCTTCCCCAAATAAACAGAACCAAACCTTTGAAAATTCGTACAAAATGTTTTTGGATTTTTAATAATAATAATGATAATAATAATAATGATAATAATAATATGTCTCACTTTGCCAAGTTCTAATAAGAATTACTTCACTTGCGGACTTCTACTACATGTGAACCACCTTCTTCATAGCACTTCCATCGAGGCTGCAATTGACACAGGCATTCCTGATATGAGCAATCATTTTGAGTGAGATATTTGCTCAACAATCTTTGATTCTTAGCCCCGAGTTCATAAAGGTCATATATATGCAATAAACATTGCACAATCATTAGAATTTGATTTACGAACAAGCAGAGCAAAGATATTGACATACTTGCACAGAGAGTTTGAAGAATAGAACCACATCACTGAGATAAGTTTGTCAGTCAAGAGAAAGATCTCAATATCAATTAAATATCAGATATCTAACACTTCCAGAAATGTACCAACGGGCATGGTGGAATAAAGCATCTTGAATTTCGGAACGTGACTGCTTACCCCACTTAGAAACCAAATTTTCATTGGAAACATATTTGTGATCTTTTGATCCCCTACGGGCAAAGGTGTACATGTGATAAACAGATGTGAATAACGAAAGGAGATAGTTTGTTATAAAACGTTTCTGGATTGGGTTTGTTGTTGAAAAGGTTATCATTCCACATAGTTTCTTTTCTAACAAAAATGAAGCAGAAAATATGTTGAATATTCTGAGTATCAGAATGTGAACAAGCATGGCTACAACCAGAATAAAGGATCGGTTTTGATACGTTATTTGAACTTCTGTGTCCAGTTGAAGTCTTAGTGGCTTGATTAGTAAAGCATACAAGGCTAAATTGTGCTTCTTACTGGCTATCCTACCTAATACTCATTCGTTCTTTCCCGATCAACGCTATTTAGTTACTGCCGCAGGGTAATCGGCTTGAGCAAAAAGTTGCGTTAATAATAAAATAATAAAATTTAGATGGAGATAAAGATTGACAAAAAATTAAAAATAATAATGATTTATTATATTTCATTTACAAAAAACAAAAAAAACGGGAAAATGTAATAATCATCTAATGGAAATTTGGATATATCCGTGATTTTGATTATGGAGTATAACTAGTGCAAACATAATGAACCAATTTCCAATGAAAAGAGTTCTTCCATGAAAAAAGCTATCGATCACTCATAGATTATTAAAGGAAGTAATTATTTTCCGAGACATACTTTTAATTGAATGAGAGACCGATAATGGAAAATTGTATGATAAAGGCAATTCACTTGCTGTCTTCCACGTTTAAATCAATGAATAAAGGTTTTTGTAATTACAAAAGATGTAATCATCCTTCAATGAACTGATGCTTGATTTTTTCTTTCAATATCTGACATAGTGAAAACAATTTGTATTATTGTATTTGATAATGTTTTTATAAATAATGATCGACAAAACATTTATGATTAACAACCTATATACTAGTTCAGCGAAGCAATCCCTCATCTAATTAGGTCATCAAGAAAGCCTCTTTTCAGCCACTATCTCATATATATATATATATATATATATATATATATATATATATATATATATATATATATATATATGTATACATATATATATATATATATATATATATATATATATATATATATATATATATATATATATACACATATATACAAACATTTACATAAATACATACGCACACTTACACAATACACTGACGTATATTTTTATCGTTTGTATCTTTTTAAAGCACATACATCACTCGAACGTGCGCACAGACACGTATATATATATATATATATATATATATATATATATATATATATATATATATATATATATATATATATATGTATATATATATATATATATATATATATAATTTATGCCTTTTAAAAACAACAGTTATTCTGCATTGTTTCTGCATTGTATCCAAACGCACGCAGAAACCGTTACCCTACACACTTATATATACATTATATACGTATATTTACTCACACATACACACAGAATTATCTCTTGATATTCAGTGGGGTCTGGCACACCAGGGCACTGTGAATACTAAAATCCACGAATAATACTTGCTCTTCGCTCCTCCGGACTAAAAGGTCTTTAATTCCTGCTTTATAAATATCCCAACGAATTCCCAAGCAGATTAGATAAGAACTTTACACTAAAATCTAAGAATTCTATTCTAGAGAATGACTCTGTACAATTTTATCGATAACTTTTCAAACAAATTTAAGGAACATTGAATTCACCTTCACATGTACAACAATTACAATTGTTTATTTAGGAAAACAATTACATACTAAAATATCTGAACGATTTGGGATTGAATTTTTGGAAGTTTTCAAAAGTCGCGGAATCTTTTAGATAATAGCTCCCTAATATGGACCCCCCCAAAAAAAAACCCAACCCCCCAGACCATCTGCCTCTACACCAAATGATAAATAACTTATGTGACCACATTAATTTCACAATTGGATATAGCAAACAGCGAATTCTATTTATGGACTGCAAAATCATAAGAACGGAAGAAAAATTCTGACCGACGTTCACTTCAAACCAACTGACAGTAAAACTTACTATTTTCTTCATGCTGCCCTGAACACAAAAAGGTCGATGTACCATTGTTTTCCGCTTGATAACAATAACATCCAAGTAGGGAACAATGAATCTAAGACAAAACAAAATCTAAAAATATCTAAAAAAAATCCTCTATCTCTAATCAGAGCTGGATTAGAAAAAGCCGCAAAATTAGGAAGGCAATTGTTATTAGCAGAAAGCGCTGAATTCAATAAAAACAACCATTATTCTATTTGTTAATACACTCAACACTTTAAACCTTAAAGTATTCAAAGAAACTCAACAAGACATTCACATCTTGAAAAGGGAAACCCAAATGTACAACATCCTAATAAATTGCTAAATAATCACAAGTAAACGCCAACCTACAAATTTAAAAAACAAAAACAAACTATTACAAGAGCCACGTACACTGGTAAAATAGAACAAGAGAAAGGGACGGTAAAATACAATCGACCTGATCGTGGTTTATCTGTACATAGGTACATTCATTAATATCACAGTACATAAGCAACAAATTAGAGATCCTTCCCGAAGAGTTCTCAAAGTCAGGAAACAGGTCCTCTACTAGAACCGATATTTTCAGTCATTCCTGTCGACAAAATGAACACAGACAATATAATACAAAGAAAAAGAAGAAAGGAAAATAATTTGATTAGGACTTTAAACCTACATTAAATTACAATTATTTTGGAGTGAAAACATTTACTCTGATTTTCTTAGGAAATAAACTTCATTGTCTCAATCCTCTAATCATCCCACAAACAACTGTAAACTTATTATCTTATATACACAGCCCCCTATGGACACCCTAACAAACGTTTTCCCTACACTCTTTTACACCCACAAATCTACATACCTATACATACACACGTAGCCAAATACATCATATCTTGACCACAGCTGTGCACACATACTTACACACACTCATACACAGAAAACTATGCACACACACACACACACATAATTATTCTCGACACACGGACTCACTATGTGACACACAATATCTACGCATACACCTCCAAAGGTCTATATTCACACACTCATGGAACTGCCGTGACACACACTATCGGTGCATCATTAAGCACGCACGGACCAACCCATATACATTGAATCACCATAAGTTATACTACCAGTGCATACACCAACTACAAGCAAAATCACACCCACCCACACACACACACACACACACACACACATACACACAGATACTATAGCCTCTCGCACTTTATGTTAGATGTTTTCCAATGGATATAATACCTAAATTCTTCATTATCTAAATGTTTCAAGAAGTTTAAAAAAACAAATCAAAAAACTTTATTTCAGATGTTTTCCAGTAGAAAACACCGTCGATGTAATGAATAGAATTTGTTCAGACCATATTTATTCTTCGATGGAATATGACTTCTAATTTTGATGCTACGGTTATTCAATTATTAACTGTGATGGCAAGTTTTATTATGATTGTAGTAATGATGCTATTTTTCTCATCAAATGCTTTGTAAAACATTTGTTACTGTAGCAAGTAAGCAGTAATGAGCCAACCTCAGATGGGGCATGTCTAATGTTCACGCGTTTCCCACTTCAACCCAATGACAAGAATGAGTCCAGAAGTTTTCGAGACTTGAGACTAGTAACAAAGTAACATTCTCTGAACAAGATGGTAATTCAGAAAATGGTTCCTGCTATTCCCAAGAGTGTTAGTTACAACAAATAGCCACAGCCAGACTTCCAGGTCGGTTCGCCGATTCCATGTTCCGGGTGGAGAGCCGCTGGGAGAACTGTTTAATGCTAGAGGAGTGAAATAGGAAGATTTGAATCACTAGACCCCCACGTACACTCACATACAATGCAATACTGCTGCACATTCACACTTATCGACGTACATTAATGCACAGATATTTATTTGAGCAAATTGCATTTGTTGTCAGGTAATTCAAGTTCTTATCCATGAAGCTCTCGGGAGAAGAAGCAAAGTTAACATAGCTAAATCCAAGCTAACTATTGATGATTTTAGATGTTGATGATATACAGTTCGTTCCAGTATTGAAAAGAAATCAATGAAATAATAATTTTTAAATTCAAGTCAATGTCTGGAGTTTATCTACCGTATCAAAAACCACAATAACAAGACTATTCCAACTCCTATTCTAAATTGAAGATCATTACTTTCCTATTGTGTATATATATATATATATATATATATATGTATATATATATATATATATATATATATATATATATACATATATATATATATATATAAATATATGTGTGTGTGTTTCTGTGCGTCTGTGTGTATTAATGTGCGTATTTACTAATTGGAATAAACATACTTGAGCGTATTTGTATGATACATTTCCGTTAATTTTTAAAATTTGCCTACGGGGTGGGGAAGTCCTAAGTCATAGCGTACACCCGGTTTCAGATTATATTAGAATAACATAGGAAAAAAAATCACCCTCTTTCCTCTCTATCAATATTTTAATTATTTCGACTGAAAGCTTGCATATCTTGTAAATATAGGACAGCAAGTTTATTCTGCATTAAAATTTTTGATAACCTTTGATCATTTAATCGATTTTCCCTTCCGGATGTTTGAGTAGACAATGTCAATGCTTTAAAACTGAAACCAGTGTAATTTGATTTATAAGGTAGTATATTAACTGTCCAGAACACAGAAATTTGAATTTTTACCATCAAGTTCAACCAGTTTCAATAAAAAACGTTATTTTTTATGAAAAGAGTAATATGTGAGAAAAAACGTGGGGAAACATTTTAAAAGTCATGATCGAATAATACAAACAATGCGCTGAAAAAAGTGTGACGTAGTAAAACTAATTATTCTAATTTATTACAACTAAATTTATTAATTTATTTCAAAGTAATATGCATAATATTTATTCATCCATTTACTTCGAGACTAAGTAATAAATTTCGGTTGACAAAATGGTTCTTTAATCATTAGCCTTGTAGTGTCCGTCGTTGGATTATACCTTCGCCAAACTTTCCCAAACTTCCCTATCATGGGCGTTGTGGAGCCAGTACCTTCTGAATTTATCTAGCTCATTTCGCCGTCTTAAGATGGTGTAAACAAAGACTTTTTTCCGGTGTAGTAATGCCTTCTTATATGCTGGTATAATTTCCCTTACTTTCCTCACTCTCCATTGAAGAAGTTAAATTTCGGATTTCTTCGGTGAGATAGATTTACGTACAATTGATATTGTTTTCCAAAGTTCATGGCTGCTTCCGCATAAAGGGGCATTTTGACGAGGCTGAATAGATTTTGTTTAGGGTTTGGGTGTGGTAAATATATAGGCCACTCAATAGGACGGTCATTTTGAAAAAAAACTTTAATTCAGCTAAGTATTCAACGGTTGCAATAACAGCAGGTGTTGGAGCCGAGGCGTGAACTGGATGGTCTCGTAAACTAGCAAAAAGGATTGTGCCTTAGGGGAGATCCTAGTCTTCTCCAGATGAGACTCCAACAGTAAGACCTTTCTTTTTCCCGATACACACAACTTACTAACAACCATAGAATGATGGCCTGAGAGTTGCAATTAAAAGCAACAGAAATAACATGAAACAGATATTTACATATTTTCCCAATGGTGCCAGAGGCTGGTTTTAGTTGACAGTAAGAATCAAAGATTTCGAATGCTGATTTTCCATGTGGATAGCCTCGCCCCCAATTAGGAAGACTGGTGCAACACAATCTTCTTCCCCCCTTTTCCTCTCTTTTGGCTTTCTGACGTACTAAGCTACGCTTTGTAAATCTCAATATCGAATGGAGGTGTTGTGGTCCTTCATTTTCCACTACGTGTGCGTTCCTAAACATAAGCATTGTTTAAAATGATTATTTATTTTATCACATGAAGTATTGTAAATCGTTATTATTAATCTTTTGCTACTATTTACATTCATTTCAGTTGAGTGGATCACCCTTCGGCATAGAGGGTCGTGGTTCCATTTTCGTCAGGATCTTATTCTTTTTCCGACCTGTGCTCTTAATTGATTTACTCACTGAAGAAGGGAAACTAGCCCGAGATTAGTTGCAATAAAACCATTAAGATGGAGGTAAGTAGAGGCGAAAAATTAATGATGATATGATTTCGTACAATCTACTTTATACTTTGTGTTACGGTGTGACGCTCGTTATGATCTGACAGTCAGTCACCCACCAGCGTCTACCATAAAGGGTGCCATAGGGTTATTTGACATGAGAACGTATCATAATCCATTAAGGGCTTGCTAGGCCGTCGGAGCTTCACAAGAGTTCTGCCAACCATACTTTTCAGGAACACATTATCAACCGTCCGTTTCTAGCATCTCACGGCGCTTGACGAAGGGTTGCATTTTCCTGGTTTTCTATTTTATTAATTTACAGGAGGAAAAGGGATGTTTTCATGCCTCTTCCAATGGTATTGATGTGAATTGAATGCAGATTGTCTCAGCTAGAGTTTGAACTTGACCTGTCGCTTCCATTTTACTGTACTTTTAACTGCCTGACCACCGACACCCCCCTAACAGTCTATGAAAGCAAATACCGGATGATGAGATGACCTCTATGAAGTTGGTGTTTTTGAAATAATTCCCAGAATGTCATCTCGAGGATATACAATTGTTGTGTCTGCCAAGATTTCTCGTTTTTTCTTTCTTTCCCAAGAGAAATGAAGCAATCTCGACGTGGAAAGTTGTCAGTTTTTAATTTTGATGAGATAACAAACAGACCCGAATACAACAGTTTATTAATGTCCGGAGAGAGTAAGAGAAAGTTGTCAAGTGCTCAACACATTCAGCAGATCCTTAGATCACGTTTAGGACTGGAATTGGCCATGGTGCAAGGAAGAGATAGATAGACGGATTGATCATTGGATAGATGGGAAGATAGATTTGAATGAGCAAACTGAGATAGATAGACAGATAGATAGATAGATGGATGGATAACTTTTTAAATATAGAGCATTGTATGGAACTGCCAATCGTCTTTCATCTTCTCTTAAATGTTTCAAATGAAGGGTAATTAATAGTCTGTGACACCACGATAATCTTGCTCAGAGCTTGTCGGAAGTGTGGTTCCATGGGTGATAGTTTGTTGTGGTCTAATGATTTAATTTTACATCTATAGTTACTCAATCTGTAGTTGAAAGGCCACTACGATTTGTCTATATATTGGTTAGAATAGTGTGTACATTCTAGTAAGTGAAAAATATTTTGTCGGTACCGTCACTCATGGTAAATTTTAACATCTTTTTTGTTATAAAGCTGTGAAATGTATTTGTGAACGTTGTTTGCAATAGAAATTATTTTCTGTTTCATGGTTTGCGAAATTGAATAGTTTTAATAATGTATTTTTTGTACAACTTTGTAATTCATCATCATCATCATCATCATCATCATCATCATCATCATCATCATCATCAGTCTTTTAGCGTCCGTCGTTGGACATAGACCTTCCCCAGGATTTGCCACACTTCTCTATCATGGGCGTCACGGGGCCAGTACTTCCTGAACTTGCCTAGCTCGTCTCTCCATCTAACAAATTATTTCTTTGATATTTTGATGTTTGCAGCATATATATATATATATATATATATATATATATATATATATATATATATATATATATAACACAATTATTATTATAACGCAATTACTAATTATCATCATTTTATTTATCGTGCCCATCTTTAGGGTTGAGCACTCTTAGGTAGGGCATTCGTCTACTATAAGTTACTGTATCAATGCTCTTCAAACTCTGGAATGGAACACGTTGGTATATGGGGAATTATGCATATACCAAACATATCGTTTAATTAGGTCCTACTGACCGTGCAGCAGGGGTAGAGAATCTGCCTCAGGGTCTCAACCGAAGGTTTCGACCCTGCAAAGCGGTACTGGAAGGGATGCTTGATTGTCTATAGCCATAATGAAGAGTTATAAAACAACGGAACAGCTGTCCGTGGATGACTCGATTATGTATAAATATACTATCACACACACACACACACACACACACACATATATATATATATATATATATATATATATATATATATATATATATATATATATACATGATGAAGTAAAGGATTTGCTACACACACATTTATGTGTCAGTCCTGTTTTAGATTCTTCAGGCGAACAATTTGGTTCATTTTATATCCCTATTTAGGGCATTTTTTGTAGGGGGTATTTATTATTTTTCTAGGGTGTAGGATCTTCATCATTTATTATTTATGTATATTTTCTTTTCCCCCTGATTTCATCGTCAAGAGGTTGGTCCTTGCTTGTTATATTGTTCCGTTTTATTTAGTGGAGATACTGTGCTTGTTGGTTGATATAGATTATCATCTAGCACTGCTCCAACATTAAAGATTAAGTTAAAGTAGAGCTTAGATGAAATAAATGATGAAATAAAGAATTCGCTATCCAACATGTTTATGCTTCCTCGTTCTTACTATTAACATTATTATTTTAAACCTCCAGCCACTTAAAAGGACAAACCAGTCACCGTACTCATCTGAGACATGTTAAAAACAGACCAATCCTAAAATAATTCAATTAAGAACCAAGGACGTATAAAAGTGAATCCCAACACTGGGAAACAGATTTAGATAAGACTAAAATACTCTCAGAGAGGAAACATATCACAAAGAGCTGATGTTTTAACAATATACTGACGAAGAAAGTGACTTCAGTACCTCCCACTAATTTATAATTTATGACAACCAGTCAGTAGAGTATCTCCTCTATGTAACGAAAAAAAAAATAACAAACAGTGACTAACAACTAATCAAGGAAAGGAAAAGAGAAAAAGAAAAGATATATAAATAGAATAAGAAGGTTCTCCACCATATATATATATATATATATATATATATATATAAATATATATATATATATATATATATATATATATATATATATATGTAGGACAACCACTTCAACGTGGCGTTGCTCTTACCATTGAGGCAACGGTGATGCAAAGGTCAAAATAACTGCTTTAACTCTAAATTTTCATTTTGTTCATTCATTGTCTATATCTACTCTATTTTTTCCTTTCAACGCAGACATTTATATTATTAAGAAATCTGTACGTAATAAAACATGAATGATAATAAATTTCGTTAAATTATTTTGAAACTTTACTTTAAATGATCTTCAGTGATTACACGGTGGATGTACCATTTAACCTAGACAACGTGAATACAATAAACAAAAGGGGCTGCAGCAGGAATCGAGTCTGCAACCAATAGAGTAGCTGCTTCAACACGAGGTTGCACTCAATATAACGCAATTTATAATTATTCCTGTTGGATTACATATCCATTTTTTAATGATATAATTATCCGTATAGAAAGAAACAGATAGACTACATATTGACAATGACTGAACAAAATGAGAATTTGGAGTGATAGCACTTACTAGGGGGTTTGAATTACCGTCGGCAGTATAGCTCAATGGTAAGAGCATCATATATATATATATATATATATATATATATACATATACGTATGTATATTTACATATCTATACGCTTAAGTATATACATATGTATATATATACATGTATACATATGTATATGCATATACATAGATAAGTACATACTTATATATGCATATATATATATATATATATATATATATATATATATATATATATATATATATATACTGAATATAAAAGTGAGATGTGTGGGTTCGTGAGTTTGTCTGTAACGCTATAGAATGTACCTAGTCATGGGTGAAGTCCCACCAAATTTGGCATGCGTAGTCAATCGACATGGGCACGGATTTTAAAATAAAATGTTTTGAAGAAAAATTCATTAATCGTTCTTAAATGAAGGTAAACTACTACCCCTTCCAAGGGATAATTTTTCCTCTCTGCAAAGGGTCAGCACTGATGGCAGATGTTATGCTTTTTTCAATTTTTTAATTTCTACTCTCATATCTCTTATCATATATATATATATATATATATATATATATATATATATATATAGAGAGAGAGAGAGAGAGAGAAAGATAGATGGATAGATAGATAAATATATATATATATATATCAGCGAGGTCAGGAAAGAAATTTGACGAGACATCCCATATCCCAAGATCTTCATGCTAATCACTCAGGTAGGCATCCTCAAGAGGTCACTCCAGGGTCGTTCCATTTTCTAAACATACGAAGGAATACTTGAAAGTTCTTGGCCTGACTTAGAGGGGAACAGCCTCGGACCAACTCTCTCTCTGAATTTGATTTGCAAAATTGATTCCTTAGTTTACGTCTGCTTGTTGTTTTATTTAAAATTTAGACATTTTAGTGATCACTGTCCATCAAAACGTGATCAAAGATACTCATTCATTCATTCCACAGTTTTCTCAATTGCTTAGCCCTAACACAGCATACTGACAAGATTTATTGGTCACAGTGACAAAGTGACTAACAAGACCTTATTTGGAATTAGTTATAGACCACTGACTAAAACCATCTCGGGTTGAGAACAATTTAGCGCAAGACCTGCTGAGGTTAAAGATTTTAAAAACGCCATGTCCAAACATTCAAGACTTTATTTCAGATGCTGAACGCCAGATAACCACACAAAACCGATGGCATTAAAAATATTGCCTTCACACAAAAATTCTCCATGTTTTGCAAGTTAGTGATAGAAGACTAGTCAACGAGTGTCAGTGGTATTTCCAGAACGAGGTTATTACGTTGGATGTAAAAAATAGATGTCTCCTTTGGTAACGTACGCTCGACTGATACATGCCTGTTATTTCTTTTTCTGTCATTTTTATCTGCTTTTTTAGAAGAAAAAAAACTTCCATTTATCTCGGATGTTTCGCGGGGATGGGCGGAAACGGCGGTCACATTACTTCGTCCGTTCTCTTCCACTCTCCTTCATTCGACCACAATCCTCTTCCGGTTCGCCAAGCCTGTCGAAGGGACATAGGCCTTTCTTCCCTAGTAAGGAGACATGGATGGGGATGATGGGCCTCACCCTGCTACGTCCGTCAGTTGCCTCGAGTAAATTCATAATTTCAGGAGAGAAGCGGCAAAGTCCAACCGATGATTGACAAGGTTAACTTCCCAGTCTATAAACCGAACCACTTATGGCAGACCGCTAAAAGTTATGACATAACGAGTCAGAAGTTAATTCTGATAGTTTCAAAATGCTTTTGGCATTTTCCCAAACCGAGTATTTAATGATAGCCATTAATAAAACAGGTTGGTTCTATCATTTACAGGCGAATGAATATTGTATCGCCTGATGGAAAGTTATAACAGGTGGAAGCTGTATGGCTGAAGGACAACAGTATTCAAGCAGATTTCCTTTTGGGGGTCTGCTGAGAAAATACAAGAAAACAGTTTTTATGCATTTTCTCATCAAATTGTGTTAAAGTTAAAATATACTTTTTGAAATGTACTGAATCCTTTTTGCTTTCTCCCCTCCCCCTTTTTACACACACACACACACACACACACACACATATATATATATATATAAACCCCTGGAAAAATTATGGATGCAGCATACTTTGACGTTCACCTAGCCTTTAACAAATGAACAAATCACAGGTATGACACAATAAACATATTTGATTAAATCAAATAATGACATATTTTATACAAATCAAGGAGGGGATAATTTGAAAAGGAAATGGTTTCAACAAGAGATCTGTCAATTAAAACGATGAGAACAATTCAAAAACTCCTTCACGAAGGAATAGAGTGTTACAGAAGGTGTTGGTTGTTCCCACTTAACTCTGATCAAGATTTGGTGCAAGTATAAAAAAATGAGAAGGTTTCAAAAAAAAAAAAAAGAAAAAGGTGGAGGTTGATCACTGGAGACATCAAGGCGTCAGCATAGAAGATTCAAAGCGATAGAAAAGACACAAAAAAACAAAAAAAAACAAAAAATGGGTTGAAACTGGAGTCAATGTTTGTGACAGAGCTGTAAGAAATCTTCCGAATGAAAAGGAATTAAGATACCGAAAAGCTAAACGAAAACAAGCACTAATATCTAAACAGCAAGGAGAATAGGTTACAATGAACAAAAGAGAAGTTAGCACGGAGTGTTGATGATTGGATGAAAGTGATATTCAATGATGAATCTACCTCTGCCATTCTGTTTGGTGCCGTTCCGATGAAACTTATAAAGATGACTGTTTGGAAAAGAGCAGATTTCTTGATCGTTTTTATGATATGGAGTTGTATGTCAGGTAGAGGACCAGTGAAGATAGCAATGATTGTATCAGCAGCCAATGCATCGGTGAACACTGGAAGTTTGGAAACCTTTCTCATTTCATTTGTAACGAAGTGTTTGACTAGTTTCTTGTTAGTTATTATTTCTCTAACCACAAGTATAATGAAAAAGGAAGCATTTGTAGAAGTCCATCACTTTTTCAAGAAAAGGGGTTTTATATTATTACACCATCAATAGAACATAGGTTTGGTGATGGCGAAGGTAATGCGCATTGCCAAAGAGCTAAGGGTGTTAGGGCCTATTGTTGGGAAAGACATATCAACTCATTGATGTAGTCAGCAAAATGTGCGATTCTCAGTCAATTGGAAATTATAATGGTAAATTAAAATATGGCCCATGACCAGGCCAGGCTCCATCTTGCTGTGATGATCTGTCAACCATCATTCAAGAATGTTGGAATCAGCTTGATGGATTGTTACGTATTTCCATCAGTTGATGCCTCAAAGAATTCGAGGCGTTATTGAAGCCCGGGGAGGGACAACACAGAATCATTGTGATTTTCTGTTGATGATTCCAAAATATCTTCCTTAATATCGAGGGATTCCATATATATATCACCAGGGATAACAATACACACACACACACACACACACACACACACACACACACACACACACACACACACATGTATATATAATGATGATTGATAATATCAGAAAGTACTGACTCCGCGACGCCCATGATGGAGATGTGTGGTGAATCATGGGGAAGGTCTATGGCCAACGACGGACGTTAAAAGACTGATGATGATGATGAATTGATAATAATACCAGATTAGAAGTTACATTGAATTATTTCACGATTTTAAGTTCCATGTAGATTGGAATAGTCTGCATTCATCATCTTAATCGTCTTATATGATTTGTAATGATATATATATATATATATATATATATATATATATATATATATATATATATATATATATATATATATATATATTGGAATATGTATATATGTATTAGTGATCATTTAGGTGCCTGTTTGTTGTAGTTATTTAGAGCTAGCGCTTTTAGTTCTGACTCTGTATGATCAGGTAAGTTTCGTTTCAACGTATGCAACTTAAAGAATGCAAAATTTTATACTAGCTCTATGAAACTACCAATTAGTATTTCGTTTAATGTTTTTCAAATGTGTAATTTGCATAATCCTGCATGTTGTAACATATTTTCCTGAAAAAGTTCATTAGAACAGTACTTCTCAAAGTATTTCAATGTCATCCACCCGCTGCGTCTTTATCAAAATTTTATTCGCCATCAAAAAAACTTTCTTCTTTTTAATCATATTTGTTTTATTTCCTTTGTGTCTGATTCTGTATCATAAATAAAAACATGCTTTTAAGGATGATATCGCTGTAGTTTTTTGCATAGCTCTCGTAACTGGGATCTTACATTAAAAACGGGTCCGTGTCATTCTTGCTCTTGTGGGGTTGCAAGTAAATACTATCATGGGCTGAAAAAAACTAAAAAACTCCGAGGTGTTTAATGAATTCGTTTTTTCCCCCAACAACTCAAGATTATGTAGAACAATATATTATTTTTCAGTTTACATAAAGTAAAGTGTGTGAATGAACCAGTAACAGATACAACATTTTCTTATGTTGTATGTTTATTGCAAAGAATATTCAAAAAAGAAAGAAGACCAGTATCTGAGAAAACTAAGTCATTCATTATTCATTAACCCTCCCTCATTCCATTTACTCTTGGGTGAATAATTCACCAGTTTACGAAGTACTACATTAGGATATAATTTTCAGTGTGCAAATGATAGAGAAGTGTTGTGTATCCTGGGTAGGTCTATGTCCAACAACGGACGTTGAATGACTGATGATGATGATGACATTTGGATATCTGTTGCCAAACTAACTTTTGTACACACACTCACATGCACGTACACAAGTAGTCTTGCATGATAAGTACACAACGTGCTAACCGTTGCGAAAATGTTTCCATGTAGGATAACACTATTTCAATCCCTTTTCCATCATTTGCCATCACATCAGAATCAGTATGCAGTGTTCAAGCTTTAAGATGAAGAAAAAAAACCCTGAGCATTGTTGCTCCAAAAATAACGAAAACATCAACTTGGAAACAAAAGGTTTATTTGGCATTTTTCATGTGCGACCACACACACACACACACACACACACACACACACACATGCGTAGACACGCACACAAACACACTCTCATACACAAATATATATATATATATGTATGTATGTATATATGTATGTGTCTCTAGAAAGCTTTACAGCTTTAATTACTGAATATATAAAGATCAGTCGATATTTCCCAACATCTATTAATGCAATTTATGTAATTTTCTTCCGTGTTTTCAACGTTTTACACAGAATTTGATATTGAGATACCCCCTCTCTCTCTCTCTCTCTCTCTCTCTCTCTCTATATATATATATATATATATATATATATTTCTCCCTTCGTAAACATCCACTGGGCCATCGGTAGCCAAAGTAACCTTCGTACTGTAATGCAAACAGCAAACGTGCTTTATTCCGAATCATAAATACCGGGGGAAGTAGAAACGTGATACGGTACTTGATGGCATTTTCCGGTCATTGGAAATGCCAGAGAGACTTTCATTGCGTCTACAGAAGTCTTTAATACCGATTTCCGAGAAATAAGAAAGGCCGTAAATTCTAATCGAGCGGCAATCACAGCCTCTTAATGTACGTCTGTTTGAACAACGACCATTCCAAAAACGTCACAAGATTCTTTCCTGATGATTTCTGATACGTATACAGGATGCACTCACCGTAGAGCAATGGCTTAGTCATCTGATCTCGCCAATCATTTCTTGGCTAAATCAGAGATGGGCCAGATGGCAAAGGCCTACAAATTTAAGGGGGGTATATTCCCCCCTGGTAGAGACAAAGAAGGGGCCCTTTAGTAAAGATTGTCGGTATTGTGAAGAGAGCCAAAATATCAACATTTTAAAGTAGATTCATAAAAGACAAATATAGAGTAAATCAGATAAGTAGATGCAGATGATTTATATATATATATATATATATATATATATATATATATATATATATATATATATATATATTCCATTGGCAGAAACTGCAAATGGCGCAAACCCCCTTCCGGAATGGGTTCTGTGAGTAGATGTTAATTATGAATAATTTACTCTAAGCTATAACATGTTTTATATTATATCATGACTCACGACATGGGTCCTCTGAGATCACATGCGCAACTGAGAGTGGCAGAATGTTAGATGGAGAGACGAGCTAGAAAAATTCAGGAAGTACTGGATCTGCAACGCCCATAATAGACAAGTATGGCTAATCCTGGGGAAATTCTATGTCCAACGATGGACGTTGAAAGACTGATCTTCATATCATATTTGTTACAACCAGTATGTCGTGATAGACAAGTCCTCAAACAATTTAAGTGTTATTCTCCTTTGAATCTCTGTTCCCTCGTGACTAAATTTCCTTATTTTTTCCGAATTATTTTCCATCTTATTCTCTTTTGAGTATTATTTTATGCATGATTGATTTCGTATTATAAGCAAAAATTATAAATTCGTTTTAAAATTTCCTTTCATTAAAGTCTTGTTTACATGCAAAGAACAGAATGCATGAATTTTAGAAAAATTTGATAATTCTTCAACCTTACATCAAGTAAAGTTAGCAAAAAAATATCTTTGAACTTCGAATTGGATTCCTAGAATGTTGTTTTACTATGTATGTTTACAATAAGAATACTTCTTCAAGTAAAGAGAAACATAAATATCTCTGCAAATAAACTCATTCACTGTTCATGTTTTATTCAACATTCATATAACCCTTTGATTTTTTCACCAAAACAATAATTTTATATTCTCCGGTCGAAACAGGCTATGAATTACGACGCACTGAAATAGACAACCTAATGTTCTTTTTTTTCCATTTTCAGAACGTAACCACACTTGAGCAATTAAGTCGAAAAAGAAAAAATGGACAACTTCCCCCGGAACAATTCCTCCCACAGGGTCATTCCCTCCTGGACAACTGTCTACCAGATAAATGACTCTTGATAATTGCCCCCTGGATAATTTCACCCTGGGTTTGATTATTTATACGGTCAACTACTGGAATTTCACAAGCTTTATCTTTAGCTTTACAGTTCCTAATGCTGACGTCAGCGGGCAATCATCCGATGGCAATTATCCAGCGGGGTAATCGTGCCATAACTAGGAAGAATGGTGAAGCTGAAGAAGAATTTTTACCTGTAATTTTGTCATTTGTGAAGTTCTTCAGCAAATGCAACAATGACATTTTTTCTTCAAATGGAAATAATACTGTTGTTGGATAAATTACAATTCACAATCGAAATTGATATACTTTCTTTTTTCTTCTTTAAACTAGTTGTTTATAAAACCTGGGATATCATCGACAATACTAATCGAACGAATAAATCAAAACACTCATTCACTCTAATGATTACATATATAGTGACAAAGCAAATTCTGTTGGCAAAAGAAAAATGAAACGAAAAAAACATATTCTGATGCCGACTAAATTTGAACTTGGTTTACGTTGTCAAGGTTTCAGTTTTTATGAGTACTATTCAACAAATCCCCTGCTTAACCGTAGCCATTTTCCACACTAAAGAACTGAAAATCTCTGGAAAAAGATGATTAAGTTAAGACTTTCAAAACTCTTGACTTAAAATCAGTTTGAGCAACTTTCAGCCTTCAATCTGTGTGTTGTAGATTAGTAATCAGAAAGAGGGTAAAGCAAAAAGTGATAATAATATTATCCCGATTTATTTGAAAACAAAAATCAACTTAAACCGTCAACACAGGTTTCTTTAGTTTTTTGAGTGATTCTGCCACTCAGCTATATATGTACTGCACGTACAGCCTGTACTAATGGAGCTAGAGGGCTGAATGTTTAAGCCTTTGATTCTTATCATGTCTAGAAAAATAGCATTTTCATTTTGAAAATTCCCCACTGAAATTTTTTTTGAAAACTGTAGGAGATATTCACAATGTAGATTTATGCTATATTGGTCCTTTATTTTATATCCAGCGGCATTTATGCTTGTTTCTTATTTTTTTAAATTTCTTTTGTTCTTTTGAAAACTCGGACTTTTTTCAAAATGACCACAGCCCAGAAAAAGGCGAAAGGAGTAAATTTTCCATCGATGACCCGTTTGCTATCTTTTTTATTGATCACCAAAATAGAGTAAAAAACGTCTAGAAATATCTTGATTCGGGGGAATCAAAATTTTGATGACAAAACTGTGAAAATATGACCCCCCAATGGTCAAAAAAGCTTTTTTCCTGATAGAAAAAATTTCAAGAGTGCTGATGCGAAATTTCAAAACTGTCGACAAAACGGTATGGCCAGGTGCAATCAAACACAAAAACTAGCTCATATAAAAAAGGAAAAAACCCTCGCCATCTTTGATAGCTACTGTTGTAAGGTACATTGTTCATGATTTTATGATAAAAAAGCATCGCAAAAAATTTCGATACAGAAATGTATTGTCAAACTCCAGAACTGGTGTTGACTTGATTTTTCTACCGAAACATAAACGATCCCCATCAAATTAGGGGTGTAAACCGATAGGTAAATTTTTATCGTAATATGAACTCATGACCAACTGATTGCCGAGAGGGTATCTTACTGACCAAGCTAACAAGTCATAGATATTAACGAAAACGTACCATACACAATTACTTGGGGTTGTTTCATTCTTATAAATAAATACATTTATCGAAAAAACAACTTTGTATTTATTATATACACAATACAAAAGTTGCAGTAATTATCTTTAGTCAGAATAGAAGTGGAGTTCGAGCAGCCAGTCTTCCTGTATATGAATTTGCTTAGGAAATAAACAATGCTAATCTACTTCAGTTTTATTCTTGAATCCTTCAGATGATCGTTGGATTGTCTCTCGGAAATAATGTTAGTTAACCAGTGTAAGCGACGTTATACTGTCTGTCTAACACTGATGTAATCGAAAATTCGATCTCTATTACTGTGACGACAGTTAACATCATTCAAGTGGAATCTTTTATGAAATCAACACTGACATTTTTCGGGCCTGGCAAGTATTTCCATTAATAACTAATATGATATTAGGTGGCCTCTATTTACTTCAATGATCACGGCATGCGAGATGCAGTGAATAGAGGTAGAAGGGCAAAGGCTTAAAATGGATGGGGAACTGGGAGGACCTTTGTCCAGCTGTAGACCTGGAATGGCTGCTGTTGCTGCTGCTGATACATTTCTGTCCACATTCTGCTTTACGCCTTTCCACTTCTTCCATCTGTTTTCATCCATTATAACTTCCTTCCCCCCTTGTGAGATCTCTCTCGATGTTTCCTTTCACAGACTGTCCAGGCTAAGCCAAGAGCAAAGTGTATGGACTTGTAACATCTTTTATGCTCTTACCAGGGACTCTTATGCTCCACTGATGGAATGTATTAGGATTTATCAAACTGTTCTTTCTCCTTTCGATGTACTTTAGCCAAAGTCTAGGTCACTTGGTGTGGAATCCATATTTCTTGAAAGTAATCTACTACTCAAGATGGGTAAAAAAATTTCGCCAAGTTGAACAAAAAGATACGAAGAAAAAAAAAAAGGAAGATGTTTGATAAGCAAGCAAAATGGGGTCAAACGTTAACAGCGATTTGATCTTGGAGAATGGAAACATTTCAACCTTTCTCCAGAACGGTCAGTCATTCATGTATTTTTTGTTGGGTTCAATACCAGTCAAGTAGTCAGTTTTTTTTTCGGCTTTGCCAGAAGGAGAGTTCATTGCTGTTGAAAGTTTGGAATGAAGATACGTAAGCAATTTAGGGCAGTGTGTTTATGAGTCGTTTTCGTATGTACCCATCAAATAAAAATTCTAATAACCAGTAAAAACTGATGTTAAATTTATTTTATTGGTTCCCCTTTCCATGGATTAGGGGTTCGGTTTAGGGGTTAGGGTTAGTCTATTATTCTTCTCCGTCCGTTCCCATTCATTATAACTTCCATCTCATCTTTCTTTCCTCTTTTTATTTTTTTCTCTTTGTTTCTTCCTTTGTATGTTATGCAGGCTAAACCATAGAGCAATTCGTATTGACACTTTTTTTCACTTATGTGGAAAGTATCAAGATTTATTCAACTTCTACTCTCTTTGCCCTCGATGAACCATTGCCAAAGTCCAGGTTGCTTAAAGTGTAATCTATATTTCTTAGAAGTAATTTACCACTGCAGATGGATAAGAAATTACTTATTATTTCGCTATGCAGCTCAGATAGATATAAGGAAAAATAACGGATGTTTGTTAAGCAATCGATGGGATCAAATGTTCCCAGCAATTTGATCTTTGAAAATGAAAACATTTCGACCTTTCTCCAGAACAGTTAGTCTGGCATATCGTTTTAGTTGGGTTCCATACCAGTCAAGTAGTCAGATCTTTACAGCTTTGCCCCAAGAAGAGTCCATTGATGTCAAAACTTTGAAATTAGAAAATAATTACCCCTAGAGGGCATAGCATTCTGGGTCGTTCTAAATCATCTCCCATCAGACTGGAATTTCCATAACCAGTCAGAATTGATATGTTAAATTTATTTCGTTAGTCTCCCTGCGGGCTTGGGGGTTAGGGTTAGGGTTAGCAGTTAACCGTTCCATCCGTTTTCATCCATTATTATTCTCTTTCTTTCCTTCTTCCCAGTTTATACATATTTTTCCTCCATTTTCCTCTCATATAAGATGGAGGCAAAGCCCAGGAGCAAATTGTATTTGTGCTCGACAGGTGAAATGAATTAAGATTTATCCTACTCTTTCCCTTCCATGTACTTTAGCCAAAGTCCTGGCAACTTAGCGTTGAATATATATTTCTTGAAAATAATCCATTAGTCAAGATGGGCAAAAAAGAGGAACTTACTATTCCTCTGAGTTGATCAGAAAGATATAATGGAAGGATGAGGGATGTTAGATAGGCAATCAAATTCGGGTCAAATTCTATTAGCAATTAGATCTTTCAAATTTCTCCAGAACGGTCTGTCTTATCCCTTTAGTTGGGTTCCATACCTGTCAAGTAGTCAGAATTCTGTAACTTTTCTCGACGAAAACTCGATTGCTGTCAAAAGTTTGAAATTGGCAAAGAAATAGCAATATACAACTTAGCATTCTAGGTCGTTTTAGTAAGTACCCATCAGACAGAAATTTTAATAACCAGCGAGGATTAATTTGTGGAATTTATTTCGTTAGTCTTCAACTCCCAGGCTAAGGGGTTCGGGTTCGGGCTAGGGTTAAGGGTTAGACTATTCATTCTCTCTGTACCTTTTCATCAATCATTACTTCCTCCCTTCCCTCCTTCATGAAATGTTTTCCTCCATTTTTCCTTCCACATAAAATGAAGGCAAAGCCTGAGAGAAAATTATATGGAGTTATTCTATGTTTGTATTCAACTTGTAAAATGTATTAAGATTTATTGACCTCCAGCTCTCTACATCTCCGATGTACTTTAGCCGAAGTCCAGGTCACTTAGTGTGGAATCCATATTCCTTGAAACTAATTTACTACTTAATATAAACAAAAATGAGTTACTGTTTAGCTACGTTGACTGAAAAGATATAATGGGAAAAAGACGGATGTTAGATAAGCAACGAATGTTGGTAAATTAAGTCACTGAAGTGGTTATTCTTGAAAGGATCTTATCGCTTTTAATGTCAAGTAGCTGAACCCGTGGAAATTCCACGGGGGTTGAGAATCAAGATTGTCCATTATCTCATGCGATTGCTCTTCTCGCGTCCTTTGCTTGTATCTTCTTATTCTCATTCTATCCCAAACCAATCTTCCCGTTCATGTTTTATCTAAATTTTATACAAAGGTTGTTCAATTTTATATACAAAATTTCCTTACTCACCACTTACTACTTAACTCTCTTTCCCCTTCGTACACGCTTAAAAAATACCTAACTTTTCCTCTTCCAACACTCTTATTAAACTACCCAACTTTCTTTTCTTCTCTTTCTACCATCTGTCTCATTAAACTACCTAACCTTTTTATCATGTTATTACCGGAAATGTAACATTCGAATGCATATTCAACTCCAAAATGGTGGGTCGGAGATACCTTTTATCAGCAAAATTGTTTCCTCGAAGTGGAAGTGTTTACTGTTACAGGCGAATTAACTGAATAGACGCACTATCTATTACACAAATAGATTGAAGAAGCTTGAACTGGGAAAATCAGACCAGCATAACCTTTCTTGATAAGGTTTAAACCCAGAAGTTTTCTTCTTTAAGCGAAATTCAACGTAATGCACTCTTTCAAACTAATAACTGTGATTTAAGGGAATTTCCGTCATTATTCAATAAAATTTCCTTTTTATTGTGATTGGGGGCCACTCGGTTCCATCTGTGAGTCAAAGCTTTTAACTGGTAGTGGGTTATCTTGCAATGGACAAGGGCTTTTATTTTGCGATTGGAAACTATTACTCTTCACCATCTTCCGCAATTAATGGGTCAAGTTCGGTACACGGAAAGAAACCTCAGCCTGTTCTGTCAAGTGATCATATTCCCCAACCATCGGTCCAAATGCAAAAGCTGTCTCTCATTTTCGGTTTTCTTGGCCTTGAGTTTATTCTTAAAGATTCCATTTACTTTTGGGGGGAACCAATTGACGCTGAATTGCGTGTCTACATATCTTCTGTTTTTTCTCTCAGATAAAATGGAGTGCGAGACGCTGAGCAAAATAGAGTATAATGCTCATTTAACCACCCAACGGCTATACGTAAAATACTTATACAATAGAATAAAACAAGAAAACCAGACGAACGATGACGTCACGCCCAACCTTTGATATGGCAGATATTCGTCTGTTTTGGATTCCTTTGTTTTTCTTTCTCTCCAAATTGTTCTTATGATGTCTGTATACTATTTTGAAAGTTCCTATTCACCTTTCTTTGCTTTTGGTATTCACTATTCATCTTTGTTCGTAAATTTCTTTTTTCTTTTCTTTTTTCTTCCATCTTTTTAAAAATTTGTTCTTATTTACTTTATTTTACCCCTCTACACACACACACCTTGACTTTTTTCTCCAGATGTGTTTCTTTTGCAACTTTTTTGTTCTCAATTTTTCTCTTAATCTTTTTTTCCTTCTATCATAGAAAGTTGTTACTCACCTTTTTTTTCTCGTTTGCAACTCTTTATTCTTCTTTCTTCTTCTTCATCCCTTCCTCCTTTCTCTTTCTTTCCATTTTACAGTAGTTATTCTTCAACTTTCCTACCCCCTTCCCCACATTTTTCATTTTTCATATTTCTGCCTTCTTTTTTCTTTCTTTCATGTTTCGTTCTCGTCTTTCTCTCTCTTTTTTCCTTTCTTTTTTTTCATTAGCTCCTATTCGCCTTTTCCTTTTGTTAATTACTATTCTTCCTTATTCGTATATTCTTTTTTCTTCCTTTTCTTTTTTTTTCGTTCATCAACTTGATTATTTTTTCTTTATCTTGTGTTGATCCCTCCCCTCCTTACACTACCTCCTCACATTTTGTTCTTTCTCACATTTTTCGTCCTTGTCTTCCTTCTACTTCTCCGTTTCTCCGTATTGGTGGGACTTTTGTCTGATTTTGTAAAAAAAAGAAAAAAAAATCCTTTTCCCTCTCTTAATTTTTTGTTTCATCTTTCCTTTTCTTTTTTATTATACTTCCTCTCAGTTCTTCATCTCTTTTCTTAACCCCTCGCTTCTATTTTGGTTCGTCTTTCTATTTGCCCTTCTCTTTTTTTCTCAACTGACCTTTTTTTCATATTTTCATTTGTATTTTATTATTTTTCCTTTATTCTTCTCTCTTTCATTCTCTTCTATGTCTTCTTCACTTTCTGGTTTTCTTTCCCTTCCTTACTCTCTTTTATCGCTAGGTCTATCATGCATCCCCTTTCAGTTTCTCTCTTTCCTTCTTTCCTTTCTTTCTTTCCTTCTTTCTGTCTTTCCTCCTTTCTTTCTTTCCTCCTTTCATCCCTTCTTTCTTTCTTTCTTTCTTTCTTTCTTTCTTTCTTTCTTTCTTTCTTTCTTTCTTTCTTTCTTTCTCTTAAACACTTTCTCTCTGTTCTTTTGTTGTTGTTACTTCTCATCTATTAATTTCCATCCGGTTTCCTCATTTCATTCATTTGATTTTCTCATTCGGCGAAATTCCCGAAACATTTTTGTCTCATTCGTCCATTATTAAGTGAATAATTTCTTTACATATCCATTTTTAATGCTTAGGAATACAAGTGCTTTTTGTGAAGAAATATTGAAATTCATCCAAAGATTTCAACAATTGAAAAAAATCGTCTCGGAACTCAATACAAAACAAAGATTTAATTGCGAACATGAAATATAGAAAAGATAGACAAGATAGGTAGACAAAATAGTTGGTGTTACCGAAGAATCTTTTTTGAATGATAAAGAAAAATATCTTTGAAAGAATGAAAAAAAATGAATGCAAGGAAAAAGCAGGGGGAATTAATAATTGAAATGGTTGGTCACTCAATATAAAAGTATCGTATGACCAACATTTTTTGGCTGCATTTTGTGTTGGGGCTGATCAATTAAAAACCTCCAAAAAGTTGCTTGAATACGTTAATTCTATCGTCTTTCGTCGAGCTGTGATCACTAAAAGATGTGAATACCCGTACACAAGCTAAGAGATGAATTTACCAAAAACCTACATTGCAAATTAAACCCTCCACTGAATAACCATTATGGGGGTAGTTGGATGGGTAAATTTCCCAAAACAACAACAACAACAACAAAAAAACAACCATAAAAATATGAGAAGTATATGTAGAAAATTCCAACGTTTCATTTTCTTTTTTGGGGCCTACATGCATGATATACAACCAGCCAGACAGCCAGCTAGACTAACTTGAAACTTAAGAAACCTATTTTGGCAGTTTTGGTTGGTGGTTTCTAATACAAAGTAAGATACAAAAAAGAATACATTTTTGTTCTTTTTCTCTTTTGCTTTTTTTTTCTTTTCCTCCAATTTCTGTTTGGTTTCCTGACCCCCCCCCATTCCATTCTTTTCTATGTTACAGCCATATCGTGTCGGTCACATTGGTTCTCGGAAGACTCCCAAAATTAAACAACATTTAACGTGGTCAGTACCTAAATAGGTGACCAGATGATATACGCAGCTGAGGATCATGTGAAAAGCCCACCGTGGTGAACTCAATAACCCTTCTATTCTGTGATCCACATTGCGCTCAATACTACATGCCTGAACCCCCTCCCGCCCGACCGTTCCCAAAACTTTCTGTGTGGTATGGCTGCAAGCGACAAGAAATGAATGGATTCTTCTCAGTTTTTCATCATTCGTTTTCCTATCATGATTTTCCTTCGAATTTCTTTCATATCATCGCTTCTCTTCTCTCTCGTTTCTATCACCATCTTCAATCTCTTTTTCACATTCTCTTTTTGTCTTTTCTCTCTTTCTTTTGTCGGATAATAACGAACATCTTCATCGAAAGAAAGAAACGATGACTTAGAAAGAGCAGAGAAGACTAATAGAAAACGTCAACGGCAACGAATCTGATTAGTCACTTGAGGGAAACCGTCACAGACAACATGTCGTGTTGGGGTGATCAATTAAAAAGACAGAAACAGAGGTGATAAATGAATGTTACTTCTCTTGCCTTTAGTTAGGAGGTGATCACTGGGAAAGTATGAATTAGGAAAAAATATAACAAATGTGAATGCTGCTAGACATGAACTAAGGGACCAATTTAGCATAAACTTACACTGTGAGGTCTTTTCAAGAGTAGATGCAAGGAAATTGCATCAGGGATTACTATGTGATATAATGCGTTGTTTGAATATAATTCTTTTACAAGCATTTCTTAGGGCAATATTAAAACGTAATCAGATATGAGAAAATGGACGTAACATTCAACAAGAATAAAGGTGTCTGTTAGGTTTTAGGTCAATAAATTGATAGATGGTGATAGATAAATAAATAAATTTTTTTCAAGTCAGCTTCAGGTCTGTGTACTTACATTAATTTTGATGATCGAAATGCAATCGATTGCACAGTTCCTAGTTGATCACAACACAACCCAGTCATACCTTTTTATGTACTCCTTCTCTGCTAATTGGCTGCCCTGGCTTTCTATGGGGTTGAATGTTTTCATCTTCATCTCTACAGAGTCTGAATTTAGCGTGCTCTTGTGTCTCACATATTAGCCTTCATATAGTTAGTTCTTACAGCATTGTTCTTACCTACTATCAGGACTCAGTTTCTCTTTTGAGGTTCCCTCTGCACTGTCATATCCAGGTCGATTGATCTGTAATTCCTTGGGTTTGTCTTTTGAAATACCAGTATAATTGTTTTTATTACCACTTTTACATTCTTTCGTGTTTCCTGGTCTTCTTATAGTCCTGCAATTACTTCTATTGCAGCCATTGGTAACAAGTTTTACTCCATCTTATTAGAAGCCATCAACCACCAAGAAAAATTGTCCACGAATTAAAGTTTTTTCTTTCAGGTTTAAGTGGTTCGGACTGGCTACCAATCTATCTATCTACCCATCTATCTATGTGACTCGCGAATAGGCTGTACTAATTGAGCTAGAGGGCTGAAAGTTAAAATATTTACTATTCATTATATGTAGAAAACCTCCATCCCCATTTTTTTCTTCTTTGAAAATTACCCTCCAAAATGGGTTTTCAGTGAGGTTCAGTTTAAGATGTAGGTTTATTCTGTGTGTGCTCCTTAAATTGTGTCTGGAAGGGTTCACATTTGATTAAAAAAAATTATAAATTTGGACTATAATTCGTGATTACCGCACCAAGAAAGGTTAGTGAAATATCTTATTCGTTGATCAACCCTTATTCAATCTTTTTAATTGATTGCTCCTTGATACAAAACAGGAGTAAATATATAAATTATGTTGTTATTGCTTCGAACAGTGCACTGATGAAATGTATTATAAAAAAACAACTTCATATCCATAAAAAAAACTTCTGCAGACTCACCTACTAGATGTTAAAATCAATTTTATTCATTCAAAGCAGTACCAATATTATCTATGCATTACTTCTGCTTTTCTTTGATTGGGGAAATAATCTTTTGTTTATTTTAAGGGGAACAGGAATTGCCTCCATTTTACGTACGGACACCAGGAATCTACTTGACCTGCCAAGAGTTACTTATAATAAACGGATTTGATTTCTTACGTCACCACAGAAAATAACAGTAGCTTTTCAGATAGAGAAATTTATCGACTTGGTAGGTTCTTGAGAAATAGTTCGATTTTTATCAGACAAAATATAACATCGATCAGTAAAGACAGAAGCTATCCATGAAGAAATCAATAATACTGTTTTAGTTTTCAGTTTAGGATATACGGAACGTCTGTGTAGAAAGCTAATATTCATTGTATATGTTAAAAAAAAATAGTTGATAGAAATGTTGTGGTGCAGGTTGGCCAAGTGGGCGGGCCCGGCGAGCCGAGTCTAGATTTCGGCTGAGACAGCATGTTTATTTTTCACTAATGCCTTGAGAGAAGCATGAATCCATATCTTCCTCAGCTATAGGTAAAATTGTGCAGAGTGAAGAGAGTGACGTCATTTTGGATGCTTGTCGCCTCAATCATCTCCGAATCTATGTATCACGTATTGCGAACTGGAGACGAGACAAAGATGTGAGTGATACGTAGAGTCAAGGTTTGGAAATCCCATTTAAGGGAAATACTAAAAAAAGGAATTTAAATGGGACATGTAGTTTTGGAATAATATTGTGTTGAGAAATGAATTCTGGTTTGTTTATTTTTTGATTTTAATGAAACAAGAGAGTTTGACCCTTGCATAGCCAAGCTTGTTTTCATGATGATCTATCCAAGTTAATTAGATACTGTAAACCGGAACTGTCAAAATAGGTTTCTTCAGTTTGAATTAATGAAGCTAAAAAATTTAAGAATTTGTCCTTAGTTTTGTTAGAAAAACGTTCATTTAATGGAAAAAACCTCTAAAGGCCTAGGTATAGGGTTCATTTTGTAAGGTAAGTTCAAGCTAAATGTGTCATTCGGTTTGTGTCCAGTAACTTTAATGCTTTTTTGAGGGGGTAGAAAAATCTACTGATTTTGAATTACGAATGAGAATACATTTGATTCTTCAACGTATTTATTCCAGAAAGTCAATTTCTGCATATGTCAGAATATCTGGAAGACACGACTTTGATCGAACTCACTAATGATAGGTTGGGATATCAGCACGTTAACAACCCCTGAAATAATAACCCATGGTTATTTAAGAATTATGGCTTTTGGTAAGTATCCATCATTTTTACGTATATCTGATATTAATTAACAGCTATATTTTTGTTTGGTTTTATCCATTTCAGGTACTATGAAATCCTAGACAAAGGCGTGTACTTCTGCCTGTATTAACATTAAGAGAGAGAGAAAAAATATATAAAAGGGACGATCATTTAAGGAGCCGCTACTAATGAAGTCTTTATCCTATATTTTTTTCACGTAAGTTTGATGTTAATAAAAAATCTTTGGACAATCTATATTTTCGTTGTGATACTTAGAAACCTCTGCAAGGCTGGGTACTTCTGCTAGTAGATCTGTGGAACCGAATATGTACGCCTGCGCAGTTCAGCCATTTTGGGTTCATTAGGTGAATCATTCCACTCAGCGTTCAATGCCTTTGGCGGTCATCTTTTCGGAACATTTACAAACATGGCGTGCCACAGACGACAAGGGAACATGGAAAATGTAAGCAAAGCAAAGAAGTAAACATAATATGATAAAATGAAAAAAGGACACAGAAAACAAACGAAACGTTTTTATAGCCAAGATGAGAGAAATGTCTAGCTGACTGTTGTCAGATGATGATCATTTTTTTCGTTTTGTCTGGTGTCTTGTTTATATATATATATATATATATATATATATATATATATATATATATATATATATATATATATATATATATATATATATGTTGATTGATTGTGTTTCTTTGGTCACATGTATATTTACGTACACAAACCTGAGTAAGTGAAGAGACAGATTTACATCTACACACAAAGAATGTACCTATTATTCTATGCCATGTATTGAGTGCATGTCTTTAACACGTCACTGCTTTATATCTTCGAATATTTTTCTGATCATGTTTATATTCGAACAAATAGGTGTTTATTGATTTGAAAAGATGAAAGCATGCACTTCAGTACAAACAGATTCAAGCTTACGCGTATATATATATATATATAATTATACATATAAATATATATACCCACACGTATATGTATATATAGACACAAATATATATGTTAACTCACACACACACACACACACACACACACACACACACACATATATATATATATATATATATACGAGGCGCAGACTACATTACCAAGATATTAAGAATAACTTTAGAATGCTACGTGAACGTTTATGCTTCTTAAGTTAAAGTACAATCGGCCAATACATAAATTACTTCATTACGGTATAAAATTGCATATAATTTAAAAAAAACAACAATTCGTCAAAGTGCATTAAAAAAAAACATTTTGACAAATCTGGCCTTTTTTCTAAAAGCCTATTATTCTATGACATGTATTGAGTGCAAGTTTTTACCATGTCACTGCTTCGAATATTTTTCTGATCATGTTTATATTTGAACAAATAGGTGTTTTTTGATTTGAAAAAATGAAAGCACAAACTTCAGTACACACTGATACAACATTTCAAGCTTACACACACACACACACATGCACACACACACACACACACACACATATATATATTTTAAAAGTATTAGGCCATGAGATTTTTGGTTTGGCCGTATTAAAGTTTTGAGCATTTTGTGATAGTATTTTAAATAAATTCCTTTGTGTGTGTGTGTGTGTGTGTGTGTAAGTGTGCTTGACAGTATTTAGATATTTTTGGTCATTTTGGTGAGTTTTTTTTCGCTACAAACGCCTCCAACTATATAGTAACTTTGTGTTCCCCTTCCTGTCTGGATAAGTTCTAACAGAAGATGAAAGGAACGCCGGGAGAAAAAGAGACTCCCACACTCACTCATTCCATAAATCAGTCTTTCCCTAACTCACTCACTAACTCAATGACTCTTTCTCCTTTCGGTCACTCACACAGCGTCTCTGTGATGCTATTAACCATGTTATCGTTGTTATGACAACTGACGACATCATTCTAAAATGTTGTTTTTTTTTTTTTTAGCTCCGTCCAACATGGACCAATCCATCAAAACTATTAGGTTGTAACAGGACTGAAATTTCATGTGCAAATGCTTTTTTTAAAGCTATATTCATCAAACTTGGACTTTCCCCCTCATGTTCTTAAATAAAATAACATTTAACTTTATTTTGTAATAATGTGATTTTTAATTTTAACAGAAAAACGTTTCTACCTTTAATTCTTTTTACTCATACCATACAATATCCGTGGTGAATTTCCTTACAAGGCATATTGGCTCGATACTTTATGTTAGACGGCTCTTTAATCCAGCTTGAGGTGAGAAAAAAAATTGAAATCGGGATGATTGAATTATTAGAAATGAATTATCTAATGGAATAGCTTCAAGTTCCTTAGTGCTGATCCATACATAAATAACCCAGTCATTTTTGACGATAATATGTTAATTCTAAATATAATCACTAAATTTATTACATGACGATAACAGCATCTTCTATCCCCGAGTAATTTCAAGATTTGAACTTTCTCTGTTTTATTTTGTATGTTTGTTATTACACAGGTGCTGAACCGACGAAACATGCCAGTAAAAAGTTAAATTCTCAAATGATTGGTTTTTCCATATTGTCAATTTTCATTAATAACACAGACACACACACAGACACACACCCATATATATATATATATGTTATATACAAATGTATGAATATATATATATATTCATATGTATGTGTATGTGCATATATGCAGTATTAATCACAATAAGAGGTCGAATTATTCAAATTTACCTCTTATTATTGGTAATTGCCAAAGGATCTTGAAATTTATAGAGATTGTGGCTCTCGGTATAAACATCCTGTACAAATCGGAAGTCGACATGGAGAGGAATCAATTGAAAAAACAAACAGGACAAAATGAGGGAACGATTTTTTTTTGTCACGATCAGGAAATTTCAATATCATGTCAATATTGACTTCACTAAACGATAATTGGCAGTTTTTCCAGTGTTGAATAAGCTGCAGTAACGCTCAAAATGACTGCAGCTCTTCAAAAACAAATTGTTAAGATGAAAACTGATGGCATGTTTCTCTCTCTCTCTCTCCCTTTCTCTTTCTCTTTCTCTCTCTCTCTGCACTTTCAAGAGAGCTGGGCCAGCTCTAGAGAGTAATTTGGAGAAGTTTGAAATCGTATGATGCAACAAATTCTTTTGTCTCACAAAAAGCCGATGGACCACATAAGATGAGATATAGAGAGGACAAAGTAATTGAAAACATCCAATGACTGATTCTTTCAACTCTACAGCGGGGATTTCAAGTCAAATCAAAGCTGATCTGAAGAAGGTGAACCGTCGTACAGTGTCTCGACGATAGAACGAATTTGGATTGAAAGCTTGTTCTCGAGCTACTAAACCTATCACGAGAAAAAAAAAAAAATAAGAAGGCTAGACCTGAATATGCAAAAGAAAACGTTGTTTGAGAGAATAATATTTCTTTTTATCGATGAAAGTAAATCTAATTTAGTTGGATATGACGACAGACAGTTGGTTCGACGTCGTACAAGCGATAGACCTGAACCAAATTGCGTCAAAGAGTCTGCTATATTTGGCGGGGGAAGGTGTCATGGTGTGGGAGATGTTCTTTGTGAACGTATTGGACTGATCGTTAGAATTATTGGGACGGTAAATGCTCAAGTAATGCGACACGTAATTCATTCTCTACAAACACTTTCCAGAAAAAAATGCAATTTATATGCAGGACAACGCCCTGACACTGCTAAACGAATGAATTTTTTTTGAAAAAAGGACGTTGTTCGATTATTCCAAGACTAAAGTCCCGTCTTAAACCCAATCGAGAACTTGTAAGAGATACAAAGAGATAAGGTTAGGCAACGAAATTCAAGCTCAGTAACCGATTTATGGGGGAAAAAAACTAGAAGATACATTGGGAGAAAATAATACCATATCATGTCTTGACGGTGTCTGTGCGCTGAAGTTATTGCTACTAAGCTCTCAATATTTCATTTGGATTGTTTCAAATTTCATCATCCACAACTGTTCAATTTTCATTTTGTAAACTTTATCATAAAAATGATATTGTATATCCGTTCTCTTTTATTTCATCCATGATATTTGTTTTCAAATAGAGGTTTTTTCTTGAATGATCATCATTTTTAACTTTTGCACCCATGAAATATATTGAAATAGCTCATATTTCAATAGATTTCAAGATCATATGACAATTAGAATCAATAAATACTAGTTTTAAATGAATTGTTCTCTTATTTTGACAGGTACCACACACACACACACACACACACACACACACATATGTACATATATATATATAAATGTTTTTTAGATTAATATGTATGTATAAAAGCGTCCTAGACTTAATATATGTATAAATGATGATAATTAGATTATAAGTTACATCAATTTATTTCACGACTTTAAGTTTCATATATATAAGATACATATATGTTCACGTAAATGTATCTTTGTGTGTTTGCCTTTATCGAAGGATATACTTACGTACAGTTATTGAGTAGAAAATAACATAAGAACAGATATTGTTACACAATTGCACATATACAGTGAGTGCAAAAAGTATCTGAAACATTAAAATAAACTTGAGAATTGACAAAATATGGACCAAAGTACAAAATTAAAAAAAAAAACATCCACAGACCTTCAAGCTTTGTTGGGATTGTTCGATAAACAGACGCATAGCGAGAGATCTGGAGCCCAGGGGCCTTGACCCCTTTAGTGATACCCTAAACCATTTAGTGAGATGTGACTGAAAAGGAAAATTAGCAATACATAGACATACCCTGTCATTTAATTGGTGAACAACAACTCCAAAGACCGAACTATTATTCGTGCAATTCACCTATGTACAAATATATTCTTATTGATGTATAGTTTGTGTACAAATACTGCAGGTGAAAGATAATTTAAAAAGCTATTGCTCCCCCTACATTGAAAGCCTGGGGGCGTTTTAAAATAGCCATTTTTTTCACCCTCTTTTGCTAGGCCTCTGTCGGTACAGCAGCTAAGTGAGACCTGGAAAATCCGATTTGAAGGCTGTCAAATCTTATGAGTGTTCTGTGAATTGAAAAGTTGCAGACAGATAGAAAGAAGAGAAATAGCTATTTCAGAATATGAGAGGGAGAAAAATAAATGTATACGCCAGACGACTCATAATTGGTCAAATTCAAATTGATGAGTGAAATGAAATAAAAACATGTCTGATTAGTCATTCAATAGAAACAGCGACAGGCCCAACATCTTTTGACAGCATGCCGTGTTGGGAGTGGTGAACTAAACACAGGGGAAGGCGTGATCAATGAATAAGTTACTTCTCTGTGATCACTAGAGGTTTGAATTTTCAAAAATGAAGTGGACACAAAGTAGCGATCAATTTAGCCATAGCTTACATTGCAAACTGACCCTCAACTACGAATTTATTTAGGGGGAACTGAAGAACGAAACAAAAAAAAAAAAAAAAAAAAGCCCCCAAAGATTTTTACTTAACATGATAAGGAGTAACTGTTGAAATGTTCAGCCATCTAGCTCCACTAGTGCAGTGTGTACATATCATATATACATGATTAGCCAGCCAGCCGGACCAACTCGAAAACTGAAGAAACCTACGCAGACAGTTTTGGTGACAGTTTTTGTTGACGGTTTTTCTAGTGATAAACAGGTCAGACGACTCATAATTGGTCAAATTCAAATTGATGCGTTAATTGAGATAAAAATAGATAAAGATGCCGGTGCAAGTGTACTCTTCGGAAGAAGGAGGCAAGATGATAATGAAATGAGTTTCTGTTTCAAACGACAGCGATCTTTTTAGTTTCTGTCGGTATTGATGTCCTTTGCAGATACTCTGTTGTTTTTCTTATATTATCCGTTATTTTCAATTTAAACCTCTTGACTGCAGATGACGTCATTGTAGTTCTAAGGCGAAGAGAATAAAAATGTTTTATTGTGATTCATGACAAACCACTTCTATCTGGTCGATCGGGGCTTTCATCTTGCAATGGAAAATATGTGATGGCTATAGAATTTAATGAATCAAAATAAAATACAGTATTTGAACGTTAGCTATTACGGTTTTCGCACCTTCGTAATCATCAGCATCCTTTTAGAGTCTGTCGTTTGAAGAAGCCTTTCCTCAAGATTTGCCAGGCCCACTATCGTGGAACTTGTATAGTTCGTCATACCATCTTATTTTGGTCGGCCACAGTTTCTCATATGATTTCTGGGGATCCACGATGTCCAACAGTTCTCTGACATCCTGGCAGCATCACTGAGCCGTAGTCATTTATGTTTCTAATCGATTATATGATATACTGTGCCGTTTTGTTATCTCCTCATGTGATGTTTAGCGTGATTTTCAGCTAGAGGGTCGAGCTTTTGGTCAGGTTCCATGTTTCAGCTCCATGGGTGGCTATCGAGAGGATGATTGGTTGCATACTCTTCTTTTTAGGACGAATTGGATTTTTTTGTTCATGAAGGTTGAGCTTGTTCTATGGAAAGCTTGCCAACCTAGAGTGATTCTTCGACCGATTTCTTTTTTCTTTTCCGGATTTGTTGTTTTTCATCTACGCTTGACATAGAACATAGCCATAACCCCAACAGTGTACAGTGGGTTTGGTGTTTTCTCCAAGTCAACTTGAAACTACATTCTGTGATCCGTGGAGATCGTTATCCGACCTTTACAAAGTTTTTCTTCTTCGAAAACTCCACGGACTGTCAGGCAATGATTCTCAAGAATCACAGAACACGATTTATCAATGTTATCATCGTCTGTTGACGTTGGAATAAAATAAGAAGCCAAGTGCACCACGCACACAAATTTTCTAACTCATTAAGATTGATCTTAAGACCTGGTAGCTCACTACTTTAAAGCTGTTAATAATTTCATGTTTGTCAAAATAATTTCATCTGCTTTTATTGAAAAGTGACCTGAACTTGTGTTAGAGGGAGGGTCTATTGTTTCAAATGATTGATGTATGACATTTTTTTCCAGCAAAATTTTTACCCTTAAATGGAAGCGTCAATTGTTACAAACAAGAAACAGGAAAAAAATCACACTGTTCCTTGTTATATTTTATGCTTAAAAACAAAGAAATAAAACACGTTTTCTTTAAGGTGAATAATGAACATTTGTTTTCTAATGACGTTCCATTGATGGGAATGGCAGGCAAATTCAGCAAGAAATCGTCGATGTGAAAATTCAATTGGTTTTAAAAAAATTCAACCATTACCTCATATCCGCACATTTGCAAACACACACACATACACACACACACACACACACACACACACACACACACACACACACAGATATATGTAAGCGTTTACAAAAGTGCTGAGATGCGGTAATAATCGATTTTTTCTATTCGCTACCTTTTTTTTTTATTCATGTAAATATCATTTCTCAGTTATGCCCATCCCTTATATTTTTGGCGTAACTTGTCCAGTCTCATTAGAAATTGCACAAGTGTAGGGAGTTAGGTTTAGAAAATATTGAGAAAGTAGTAGGATACGAAGACATTTTGGGAATCTAATAATGAGGACTAAATGTTCAAATTTTCAATCCTCTAGCTCCATCTGTACCACGTACACGCATGACACACACACACACACACACACACACACACACGCGCGCACGCACACACGCACACACACACACACACATATATATATATATATAGATAGATATATATAGATATATATATATATATATATATAGATAGATAGATAGATAGATAGCCAGCCATAATCACTCGAAGGATGAAGAAGACTATGATGACTTTGTTGAAAATTTTGGTTGATAGTTTCTGAAAAATGAAGAGGAAGGAAAAAGTAGCCAAAATGAATTGAATATTGGGTTATAATATTTCGTCTGATGATGAGAATGAATAACAAACTTGGTTGCACTGAGACCAAACTCCCTTGCTTCATAAATATCTAAATGGTAAACAAAACAGAATTCATTTCTCCGTAGAATATCGTTCCAAAAATTACAACTTCCATTTCGACTCATCTATTATTAGTTCCTGTGAATGCGATTCGTAAACCTGTAGCAAAATAAGTCGACCTGACTTGGGCTCTAGAAGTGGGAGTAAATCCGTCAACAGTTTTTGCGTACGTCACTGTATCACCTTCGTGCATGACGTCACTGGCGCTTGGTCAGGTAATTATCATCCATCATTGTTTTTACATGTGAAAATAAAGTCAAAATTCGAAAGTCAGAGTTTGATCATAAAATTATCTACGACAATGTTTCTGGGTTGCGTCTCTGACTCTTCTTTTTTTGCCATTTTTGGCTCCGATTTTCTTATCCGCTTCAACAAACCGCTCATTCCCATCTTCTCGTAATCAAATTTCCTCCGAACCCATCAAGTGAGAACGAACATGCTATTCCAGACGTCAGAAGAACTGAGCCATTCTTTTTATTTCACCTCTGAAGATATTGATGAAATGACAATACATTGTGTGCATTGCATCGAAATAGAAATGTGATGAATCGCAGTTCTTGGAAAAATTACCAACTTCTGATTGAACTGCGAAACCTATTGCTTCATACAAGCAATCATCTGAACACAGGGTCGACAAATCTAATCGATCATTCATAGCCAGTGAGAATCGAGATCTCGCCCCACCAATGACGCAGAAGAGAAAGCAGACTGGAATTGTGTGGCTTGACGGGACAGGTATGAATACAGAAGTAATTCTCAAACGCCGGTCACTTGGCTACCAGGGTAGTAATTCCTAGAAAAAAGCGCTTTTAAAGAACCCGAACAGTTTTTAGTGGAGGTTTAAATTTGCAGATGAAAGTAACGCAAATGTAATTTGGGATCGAGTATATTCTCTTTTTTAAAAAATATTATGACTCAGGACTGGCCTTGGGTGCGGCACGGCCCAAATGGAATTTTTTGTAGGTTGTCAGGCTCACAGCCATGGTCTATAGAATCTTAATAAATGTAAATAAAGTTTGTCATAGACTTTATATCTCTATGGTAGAATAAAAAGCAATCAAAATGTGCCCTCGAAATGACAGAAAAAATCATCATTTACGCTGATCTATGATTAAGTAACACAATATTTAAATCAAGTATAGTGAAAAAATTCAAAATATAAAGAATATAAACCAATACCACTGACTTTATAAGAATTCAGAAGAAAATTGAAAAAAAAATCTTTCTTTTCACTGTAAAATCTGCTCTGTGATGTTGCAGTATTTTGTTATGTTTATTTTTTTTGATTATAAGTTGATTACTTTAGTACAGCCCCCTTTTAGGTGCAGGGTCAATCCTACCGATTGTCACCCATGGAGCTAAACAAGGAACCTAGGTAAGAGACTGGCCCTCTAACCGAGGACCACATGAACAATTAATACCCAACATCACATAAAGGGATCACAAGACAACATAATATATAGTGGCAAAAACAGTACAAGATATCAAAGAATCCATTAGAAAACTCAAATGGCAATGGGCTGGTCATGTTGCAAAAATGTCAGACAATGACTGGACATCACGACTCACAACGTGGAACTCCAGGGATCACACGTGAAACCATGATCAACAGAATATAAGATGGCGAGACAAACTATAGAGAGGTCTGGCGAATACTGGGGAGGGTCTATGTTCAACGACAGACGATAAAAGGCTGATGATGACGATGATCTAATTGAATTAAAGCTGTCCCTGCATTTAGATATTAATCCTAGCTTTCTGTGTCGCTTCCTGACTGTTATTGTGGAAAGCAATTTTATATACCGTAAAATTACAACGATTTCCGCTTGAGACTATCAAATCAGCATTCATTTATAATTATGCTGTCATGAAAGCGACGCATATTTTGTCGTCTCACCTGTAGTCAGACAGGTGAAACACGCACACTTCTGGGATAATTGATTTATTTTTTGCCTTTTTCCAAACATGGAAAGTGTTGAAAACAACATTTCTCAAATCATGCTCAAATATAAGTCCAGGAACGTTTTTTCGAAAGTTTTTTTCCTTCCTTTCTAGTTTTCTTATATATTTTCGTATATCTGTATTCATATCTGTGCTTATCCATCTAAGAGTAGCATAGCAGTAAAGAGCAGACGATGGAATCGGCGATCCGATTCAAAAACACCATTGGAGGCTGTTCACCTAACCGGTCTAGGAGAAGAACAACGATTTCAAAACGTGGAGTAGAGCTACCTGTAGGCAGTTTGACGCTCAATTTGACGTATTCCCGGCAGTTCTTGCGGCCAGTTTGCAATACGTCTGCCATGAGTCAAACGGATAGCAGACGTTTCGTCCACTGCTTTCCCGAGACTACACCAAACTTTGAGAAGGGGATCTCGATGATTGGATACCCTGGGATCTCCATACGCTTCGCCTAAGCATGCCCCCGGGAAAGGACGTTCCATTGTCCGTACAGAACGGAGGCCATTCTTGTATGTCTGTCTGAATTGTTGAACTATCATCATATAGATCGTTAATAATATAAATTGTTATTGAGATGTCTCCATTTGATTTAGAGGTATCTCCCTAACATCCGAAAATTAAATAAACATAACTGACATATACATAGACAGAGATTATCTATCCCTCGTAATTTATCAATTTTTAAGACCACCAAAAAAAGGGAAGGGTTAACTTTCCTTTCCTATTCCAAGATGGTGACTCGTGAGGTCAGCAATTTCTTCAAATCTACGCGGGATCCGGATAAGCTCCCCGCCCCAAGAAAAGGGTTCTACAACACCAATAACCGACAGCAAAGTGAATACAACACCAGATATGGAAATGATTATGACGTAGGGAACTATCCTAGCTAAGAATAGACAGCTGAATGTGGGGACTATGCCATCACAATTCTAAGAGAGCTCGTTGTCGAAAAATTCCAAACCCTCCCAATTTTCGCCACTCATCTGAAGAATGTCGTATAGTACAACGGTCAAAACGATGTGATGAACCAAGTTGGGGACAACAGTCCAAAAATCTATACTTATTTATGTATGTTATCTATTTTATATTTATATCCATCTAAGTTTACGAGAATGATTATCATAAGATCTACACCGACATCTTTTTTATTCCGTTATATGTATCCATCTATCTATCTATCTATCTATCTATCTATCAATCTATCTATCTATCTATATATATATATATATATATATATATATATATATTGCTATCCTGTTAACAATGAAAAGTAAATAAAAAAGGGATGTTGTGCCCTTGCACTGACTCCGGCATCAGCTATCCCTGTTTGGGCGTCACATATTCCAGTTTTCTCTTGCTATATGTGAAATAGACTTTAAAGGCGCCAAACACCGAGAAAAAGGTAGCACAAGTCCCTCCACCACTCTGTTCACTGTTTGGTTTTTCCCAAGCGGTCACTGATCTAAGTACTGACAATGCACGACGTTTCTTAATCCCGGCGAATCTCACGAGAATTGCTTTATCTGTGATTTGGCTGTGATTCTTTGTTTACAATGAAAAAAAAATTATTGATTATCAGCGTAGAGCCAGATCACGTCGAATGCACCAGTTTTCGTAAGATCATCGGAGTTAAGCAACGTTGAGCCTGATCAGTACCTAAATTAGTGACTGCTTGGAAATACCAGGTGCCGTGAGTAGCTGGGATACCAAGGGGAGCCACCCATTAATCCTCCAAAAGAGGGTATCGATCTCTACACTATGCTCGACAACACAAGCTAAATATTCTCCCTCTCCAATAATGGTGAAGCGAGAGACGCCACCTCAGGTGCTAGGTCTATTTCACGTATCTCAAATCGACACAAGAGATACTTGTGATATGAGAAGTCTAGACAGGAGCGGCCGATGCCGTAGCCAGCGTCAGGGAACTTGCTAGCTGGCTTTATTAATTATCTGATAATAAGTACTGACTTCTGACCGTTCGGCAGACGCCAGGGAGCGGATCAGAAGTAAAACCACCGACCTGGGTGGGGATGAGAGTCGGGATGGGGGAGGAACTGGCCAGTGTGAATCGGACGGTTTTGGTTTATTCGCTAATGCAGTAAATCGGAGCCAGCGGATCGATTTTCTTCTTCCGTATCGACCATTGGCGCCATCACGTGATTTTTCTTTCCCGCCAAATCTTCAGACTTACTTCAGATTTATTCCTCTCGCTTACCCCCACACCCATTATTTCCTCCCTTCTCATTTTTTCATCCTTTCTCAGTTTTCCATTTCTTTTCTTCCTTTTTTATTTTCATTTCTTCTCTTTTTCTTTCTATTTCTTTCTTTACGTTCTTCTGTCAGTTTTGATCTTTCTTTCTATCTTTCCCTTCTTTCATATTTTTTTGTCAACTTTTCTTTCTTCCTCCATGTTATGCTTTTAATTTTTTTATTCATTATTTCTTTAAATGTATTTTTCCCTTCTTTCTCTCATTTATTCATTCATTGTTTGTTTCTTTCTTGGTTTCCTTCCTTTCAATTTTGCTCCCTTTCTTTCAGCCATCATCTTTTTCACTCCCGTCTACTTCCCCATGTTTCCTGGTTCTTTTTCTTTCCTTGTCTCTTTCTTACCTCCTTTTCCTCATCATTTTTTTCTTCCTACCAGTATTTGTAAATCATTTCTTTTTTGTTTCTTGACATTTTCCCTACTTTTTTTCAATTTCTTTCTTTCTTTTTTCTTTCTCCCGTTTCTTTTGAAGTCAATTCTCCCCTCACTAATTATTCTCTCTTTCCTTTTTTAATTTCTTTGTGTCTTTATATCCAAACTCTTCCTTCCCACCCTCTTTTCATATTTCCCTTTTTCTAATTCCCCGACTTCCTTCATATGTTTCCAACTTTCCGTTGTCCAACCAACTTTGGGAACTTTCCACATCCTGAACCGATTGAAATAAGAAACGCCAGGTCCGTCTTTATCCGATAGTTTATCACACAAGCCATGGAGACGTTCTGTCGACAGAGCAGCACGCAAGTCGAAAGTGTCCGCTTTCAATATTAGCAACACAAACAAGAAATATTTCAGGAATAGAGTCACCCGATGTTTTGCTTTTCATCGTGGGGAAGTATCTTGACTTGGATAAACTCACAGATTAATGCATTTAAAGAAAGGTCTGGTTATTCATTCAACAGAGACCGTCAGGTGACCAATGTCTTTTGGCAGCATATTGTGGTAGGGGTGATCAAATGAAAAAAAAAAAAGCATGAACACTACCAGACACAAACTACGGGAGCAATCTAGCATAAACTTGCTTTGCAAATTGAACCCCTCACTAAAATCATACCAAGGGATGGATATTAAAAAACAAAACAAAAAAGAAACGTCATTCGTAGACATAATAAGAGATTGATCTCCAAATGTTCAGCCCTCTTGCCCCATCGATACGCATGATACAAACAGAGATAGTCATCCATCCGAAACAGTACATTGTAGCCAGAGTTATTGAATATGAACATCCTTAAAAAGTGATAATGCAAGAAATGTCGAATCGAAACTGCATAATAGTAGAGTGGGGTTTGCGTTTCCTCACAACCCTTTCTATATTATAAGGACCACAGATTAATACATCCAAAGATGGGATATTAGAGTGCGTCATAATAACAAGGAAGGTATCATTACTCTGCCAACACCAGAGTCAAGTTTAACTTCCACTTCTATTCCAACTGGCGATGATTTCTGTAACTTTTGCATTGTAAAAATGATAAATAAACAAATATGTATATATATTTTTTCAGTATAAATGTATTCATTTATTAGAATAGAATAAACTCTTGCATATATTCAAGATAAATTTCGTACATATGAAAGACTTGTCAGATTGGCTCAGTTGGTCAGCAAGCCAGTTACCACTCTCTTGGTTGAGATCTAAAATCATAGTAGAGAGATGTTGCTTTTCAGATGCATTCATTCATTAGGATGATAGAAGACCCTGTGTTCAGTCGAATAACAAAAACAATGACGATAATCCTCACCAAATTTGAAAGTGTAAAAATTTACTCAACTGATTTTGGTGAGGATTATTCTTGTTCGGACTGAAGTTTGACAAAAAATCCTTGAATCTACTCAAAAATGTGATTAGTGGTCTCTTAGCTCATGACCCAGCGTTCCACAAAAGATCCACTAGTAACCTTCGGAGGTATTGTGTGGACAAATATACAAGCATATAGGGTGAATACGTGAGGATATATCTTGAATTGGATCAACACAAGGTTAAATGCATTTAAAAATGGAATCTCTGAGTCAATAATAACTTGAAAGCACTGCGAGAGCGCATTCTTATACCAACACAGCACATTGACTATAAAGTAAACAAAAATGTTAAATCAAGAAAACGAAGGACAGAAACATACATGTATGAATATTGAGTTGTTCCTCTTGAAATTTAAATCTAGCTCTTTTATCAGCTGTTCTTTTCAAATTCCTGTCTAAAATGTTAAATATCTGTCTACCGAAAACTAATTCCTGAATCCACCTGCAAATTCAATCAGTTCTTTCCTCGTTCGTGGTCCATCTGTTCACGTAATTTCATTCAAACTCACCAAGGGCTTTCAGAGATATTTCTTTTCTATTATAAACACTTCCAATACGTTATGGCAACAATAATCTATTTATATTTTTAATCGATGCTATGAACTTGGCTGATTTCAAGAGATAATGTCGATTCAAATCTACGTTCATTCAGTATGCAAACTAGAGAGCACTCAGATAGCGCATAAGTCTGTCAACGCCATAGTCGTTGGGGGTGGAGGATGTTCTTGTACATAGATCCCCTTTCACAAAATGTCATTGAAATACATTATCTTTCGAGATAATGTGTGGATAAACATGAATTTTTAAAAACTATATTGTGCGGTGCAGATACATAACTACGACTTAAAAAAGATTACTGAGCAGAGATCCGGCCAAAATTTTGATCACCTCTCCATTACACCATCGCACATCTATTCACAAAATGACATTTAAATTCATTGAGAACTTTTGGAGATAGCGTATATAAAGTCATGGGAGTATACATAAATGTGTGAAAAAGTATAGAAAAATATCTCCTAACCAGATCAATATACACGGATCCACCCCAAGATTGAATTATTTCCTCTGTAGCCCATTACCCACCATTCCGGAGAATTTAATTGGGATTCATTGAGTACCTTTGGAGATATCGTGTTGACAGACGGAAAGCCAGAAGGAAAGACTGAATAGATATAGCTCTCCGACTTGGTTGGCAGAAGTAATAAATCTCTTTTCGGAACTTTACAATGCATGATTACTGATGCTCAATTAAAATTATTTATTTGACCATGTTACATAATATCATAAAGACGATATCCAATTAGTTATATCTGAAACCTGTTAATAATGCACATGCGATAATAGACATTGGATCCTTCTGATGTCAATGACAATTTCGGAATGTCGGCTTGATAATATCCGTCTAATAATTCTCATTTCACAGTGTTATAATGTGTCTTTTTCTTCTTTTAGTCTCCAGTTGTTATATATGTAGTCAAAGTTGCAGTGGAGAGTTCACGGCGTGGACTGGACACCATTTGTTTCCTTAAATTATATTCATATCCAATCAACACAGTATGAGGAAACGTCTGGTTATTTGAACTGTAACTCCTGTCTTATCTTGTCCATTATGTGTCATTCACAACGACACGGACAACACATGACACTCACACACGATGGACGAAAACGACACATAAACAAGATAAAAACACGAAAAACCGAATGTTTAATAGATGATATGAAAAATTAACCAATGTTTTTGACTCACAGGACCCATGCAAAAGAAATGCGTCATACATGGTAACTTTTGATCATATTTGCGTTATAATGAGATAATTTCCCAGAAAGTTGAAGCCATCTCAGTGAAATATGTGCCAATTAGCCCTGGTATCCCATATATATATATATATATATATATATATATATATATATATATATATATATATATATATATATATATATATATATATATATATATTATGGTAATCCTTGCATGAACACAATTTTAAAACAGACGTTTTGAATGTGGCTAAGAGTAGCTAGATCATTTCAAAATATGGCTGAAATTGAATATCGTATTTTCAAATAAAATTATACGCTCTAAGAAGTCATGTGAAGTCTCCAAAAAGTATTAATACACAATGTAATAATAAGATTTTCGTGTCTACAAATAACGTTATTCTAAAGATTTGAACTTGGGATAACAATTATATCATTCTCAGTCTGAAGATACAGTTCTTTACATTTATTGAAAAATATTTATTATAGATGCTTAGTCTAGAAAACTTCACAAATTTGAACACTAGATGTCAAGAAAAAATTTCAAAAAGATATTTTGAATTACTTCAGTCACTTATTTCCAATATGTGTCAATGCAATTTACGTGTTTTTCCTCTGTGTTTTTTTTTAGTTTTACATATACTTTTTCTCTTGTTGGGATCGTCAGTTGTTTACCATTTAACTGGTATTTAACAGGGATTTTAAAAAGAAAACAGTTATATCCACATGACACCCAAGCCGTGTTCATCAATCAACACCAGTCATGATTTAAATATATTGCTCATTTCATGTATGAAGTTTGTAACTTTATATAGGATATTATCACTATGTATTGTATATAGATGTTATTTTATACTTCACATCATTTAATATCAAAAAACAGAGTTTACTTACGCATGTTACCCCCAACACGTATTTAACGATGAGATATTAGTACGTTTAACAACGGGCATGACTCACTGTTTGTGTCACTTCTATTGAGTGTTCATCCATGTGAATACTAAATCTGTCGAGTCGGTTTTAATCTCAGACTGCATGCAAACTAACTTATCATATCATCTTTAAGAATACTAACTGCACAGAAAAATTTATTTGAGTTCATATTCTACCAACGTATTCAACCGAGGAGTTTGGCCATTTTCCCACTAACTCAAAGTTAATTCATCAACGACAAATTAAGATTCTAATCTCTCTCTCTCCGTCTGTCTGTCTGTCCGTCTGTCTGTCTCTCTATATAAAACATGATTATACAAAGTGTTGATTTGTTATTTACTAGATAATGAGAATAAAACTTCTGTTCAAGTCCCTGTTTCTCAAATCACGTTGTTGCTGATCATGTACAGTGCACTAATCAATTTCCATTTCTTAAATCTAGCCACGTTTAGTCGATTCAAGCCGATCGAGAATCACATCCATGCAAGGATTGTCAATATATATATATATATATATATATATATATAGATATAGATATAGACATAGTTTCTTTCCTAAAGAAACCATCATATTCCTGTTTTTCCATCGGAAATATACGGTAGCGGAGCAAATAAGAAACTGAAAGTAACTGAGAAGTATAAAAGTTATGTTTTGATTTAGATTCTCAGTTGCAGCTCTTTTTAACTGAAATTGCTTTCCATATCTATTTGTCTTTTCCAATACGAGAGAGAAAGAAATTATCTGATTCAGTCAAAATTTTTCGGCGACAGTTTTTGCTTTGGTTTTGAATATAGTCTGGTGATACAGGGAGGAAAGTCACCAAGGATTCGCTAACAAGGGATGCATCTGAATAATATTGAGTAAAGAGACTGGAATTGAAAGATAATAGAAAAGCAAATAAAAAATAACAGATCTGGTTAGTCACACAATAGAAACAGTCATGTCATGTGCAATTTTTCTTCCTGGGACAAAAGTATGTGCGTTCTAGATGCTCGGGCCAATGTAAACTTGAAATTGTTTCAAGATAATTTTAGCGCAGCCAATACCTCATAATTCATAAATTTAAAAGAAAAAAATATTATACAAGTATGGTTGTATGAAGTGATATGTATATTTAAAATTTCATTCTATACTTTGAATAACTTTGTTCAGGGTGTTTTACATTAAGTGAAAGATCCATAAATATTTCTCATTTCTATGTAATTTCGAAATAAATTAAAAGCAATAAATCCCATCACAAAAGTAGAATTTGGAAAAAAAAGCTTACTTGTTAGCAGTTTGCTAAAACAGATTATTAACTATAAGTATAATTAGGATATACTATTTTAAATTTTTGAACAAACTTAGCCACTAATGGTGGTGAAGGGTTCTACCCACCTTTTTATTCCACTAGACATCTTCTAAAATGGTTTTTGGGCATAAGGCTTTTTTCCCTTTTTTTATTTTGACGATTCTCTAGAGTCTAGATATTTTTTTTTTGCTCTATTCAAGATAATTTTCAGTGGAAAACGCCCATGTTGTTGTAGAATTTATTCTGACAATATTTATTTTTCGATTGCTAGTTGCAAAATGTGTGTGCGTGCACATGCGCACTGCTTAAAGGGAACTATGATTCTGAATCTGGTGGTTTACTTCCGGTTAACCTTTCTGAAATATCAACGTAACCGACGTTCAAGGACGTGTGAAGGATAAAAGTTGACTTTCGATTATCGGACTTCAAATAAAACTTTTAAAATATTTTTGGAAAGGTTTTTTTGTTTGTTTGGGAACTATTTTGATTGAAACGAAACTCGATATTTCCTGCTCCTGACGTCGTTCTTCGGATAGCTTCTAGCAGTGTGATGGAACCGGATTATTCTTAAATACTCCAGTAAATAGAATCGTAATGCGATGTTGTCTATTTCTGGTAAATATAATTCGAAGAATGGGAGCAAATAAAAGAAAACATAAGATAAAAAGAAGTTAAAGAATTATGAAGGAGGGCGAAGAGAAAAGGAAGGTCAAAGACAGATGAGAAAGTTTGGCAGCTTCGAAATAAAGTGAAAGGAGAACGGAAGAACAATTTGAAAGGCCTCCGTTCTGTCTCTACAGACAATGGAATGTCTTCTCCTGGGCGCATACCTGGGCGAAGTGTATGGAGATCCTGGGTTGCTTAGTCGTCAAAATCCCTTTCTCAGCCTTCTTGTCCACAGGAAATCAGAGAGGGATAGAGATGCCGGAAACATATCAAGTTGTATGTCAAAGCACCTTAAGGGGGTCCCACTCTAAAGTCTAGAATCAGAGTTGCCCCTCCCCTAGACTGATCGCCTTTCCAAATCTACAGAGCCCAATCTGCCTTGCTATTTAACCTATAACTGGATTGGGGTTGGGAGAAGAGATAAATTCATGCCTTTGCCGAAAGGAATAGTGAGGAGTGATTATAAATTTGAACTCTGGATGTCGATTCCATTATCCGATCCGGTAACGACTGCGACAATCGCTCCTCAGTCAGTCCAAACAGCAATTTAACGTTGGGAAAAATCAACGGAAGAGAATAAACTTGAAGACAATTAGCTGAAAACCTTCCTGTAAGGCGTATTCCCGTGGAAGACCCCATTAGAACTTGGATTGGATCTACGAATTTTTTAGAATCATACCTTATTTGAAAACCATCACCATTATGGACTTCACGTGTGATTTAGATTAAAAATAATTTGAACTGATTTCACAAATGATATGTGAACCATAGTGAGATTGATAAATAGATAGATAAATAGAAATCAGATAATTATTGACGTCAGTGTACGCAGACACCCAAGCATATTATTCTTTGAACATATAGCCATGATGCAGCATGGTGCAGCATAGGGTAAATTCCTGGGTCCTCCCCCAAACCCAATTACTTCTTCAGTAGCACTTTTTGAGATATTGTGTTGTGTGGATGTACAGCTTAAATGCAATACCAATTCCAACATCATCGGCAGAGATAAAACATAGAAAGAAGGAAAGTCAAAAGGGAGAGAGAAAATAAAAAGGAAAGGAAGAACGACAGGAAGACAATGAGAAGAGAAGAATAGAGAGGGGGAAAAGAAAAAAGAAAAAAAGGGAGAGAAAAAATGAAGAAGAAAGAAAGAAAGAGAGTGAAAAAGGAAGAGAGAGAGAGAGAGAGAAGTAGGGAGGAGAAAAATGGAGAGAGAGGATAAAGAAAGAAAGAACTCATAAATAGATGAATAAGTAAATAATAATAATAGTCTATCGGAAGTTAAAGACAACTGACTCAGAAAACTTAGCATAGAAGTTTATCTGTTGTTAAATCAATTAAAAATATGAATTCCGTGCCTTGTATATAAATTAAAAGAACCAATATAATTTGATCGACGAACTGAAGATCCATATATTTAGAGAGTATTTTATTTTATTATTTGATAGTCAAGATCAGAATTTTTTCCCTCGCAGTTAAAGAGATGACGTGACTTTGTAACTTCATTATTTTATCATACATTCATTCAGTACAGTTCGCCTTCCTTGATCACATCGTGCTTAGAATGGTAATGAAGAAAAGAGGATACAAAAATCAAGAGACTATATGAGAGATGTATACATTGAATGGATATTTTATACACTGAGTTTAGACAGGGAATACAGCGATAAAATATATACGTATACCTATGAGCCCGTCATCTAATGATGAAAAATACTTCCTTCTTATACACACAAGGTCTGAATCTTAATCAATATTGGTATGAAGTACAAGCATCGGGAGGGTTTTCTGTATTTCCTGTAAATCTGATTGTTTCTGTAATACAGGGTGGAATTGTGGGTAATAGGCTAAGGGAGAAGTGATCAAATTTGTGGGCAGATCCAGGATTTTCCTCTGCAGCATCTTAGCTATATGCCCACACCACTCAATATCTCCAAGAAACCCAATTGATTTTTTTTTTCGTTAAAGGGTAGCCTATTTGCTGAAGGAGAATTGATTCAATTTATTTTTAGTTGGGGGCTGATCCAGGAATTTTTTTTGTTACCTCCCCCGCATTGTAACCATTGAAATGATTTTCATCCAGTCTTTAAAGACAATAGGCATGCGCACTGCGTGTGCTTTCTATCTAGATACACTTGTGGGTCAAATGTTTGCAACATACAGGTTTTCTTAATCACTCAATAGATATCGTCACCAACGTCTTTTTTGATCCCTGGAAAGTTTGAACTTGAAAAAAACATCAACAACAAAAAAAAACAAAAAACAAAAAACACAAACTCGTGACTAATTTAGGATAAAAGTGAATTGTAAAATTACACCCCCAATAAAAAATCTATTTAGGGAAGGAATTTTTTTAAAACAAGAAAATCCTCTTTTTTCTGGACATAATGAGAATTGATTGTTGAAATTCCAGCCCTCTTGTTCAATTGGTGTTTACTTGTGGTAAAAGTTTTTGCGGACGGTTTCTAACAGGGTGTTTCATAAAGTATGCAACCGTAACGATGAGAGGGTAGAATTTATGAACACATCGATTTTATGCTACAATATTAGTCACTTAGTAACATTGAACTCATCAACAACAGTATTTAGCAGTGAAAATAATTGCATCAAATGTTTGCTGCATTCGAGCATCCATTCCTTTGAGTAAGCTATGTCGTTTTCCCATGTAATGAATCGTTTAAGTGATGAAACCGGTACGAACTTGCATCTAGGTTGGAGGAAATCACTCTCAACATCTCCAGTATAAACTGTATGTTTAACTAGTATCTTTTTGTATTTCTTTCTATAATTGGCATCTATGAGAAAAAGATTTTACATTTTAAAATAGTATAAATGTTATAACTTACTGGTCCGAGTGAAGGTATAGGTACGAAAATTTGAATCGTCAGCTGTAAGAGCAACTGCTTATTTCGAGCTAAAAATATGTAAGAAGTTTTCGATCATTGAAATGAGAGATGTTTTTTGAGCTCACCAGTTGCAAAGTCGACCGTAAATCCAAGCTATCGCTCGGAACAAGTAGCCAAAAAGACGGGTGAATCCTCTTTGAAACACCCTATTTGATCTGAAAAGAACTTTGACTTGTTAAAAGAATGTTATATGGTAAATCAATTTACCCTAAGTTGGTAAGCTTCATTTACCGGAAACACTGCACGCTTTCAATAACAACTACTTATGCTTATTTCATCACGTGTAATTCACATTTTTTCAAGAAATTTCCTGCTAAAAATTCCAGATGTTATCTATGGGAACATAATTGATACACACATTTGTATCCATAATTGTATACACAGGATAATGCATTTTTCATTCAGAATTGATGCTCGATCAGGGTGGGCGGATTATCTATGGTAACAGTTTATACATGGTGAAATACAGTACTCTATATACCTAGCATTTACTGGTACAAACAGGTGTGCATCTTCCATGTATCAGAATTGATCCAAGCCCGACTTAACGAAGCTATTACTCATATATTCGATGACTCCCACGTATTTTTCCTGCAACTTTCATCTCCAAAACATGACTTACACACAGATATACTTGGTACTTTCTAGAACAACATTTTATAATGAAGGTCGTCAATGGAGACGATAAGAAAAGGGAAAAATGATTCGATGAGATCGTCAGTTATGCTGCAGAGGAAATATCTATTAAACTTAGTCTAGTCTGGCATAAGGCATAAATATAAAAGCACACAATGAGTGTATGGGCGAAAGGGTTGGACTTAGATCACATTGTTTGAGTGTGCGTCTTTATATGAGTTTGGGATGTCTGAACACGCGTATGTATGATGTTAGAGAGGTCAATACCACAAACCAAAACACGAGAGAATGGAATTGGATCAGTTATAATTGGTTGACTGCTGCTTGGCTGAAGATCAAGAAAAACAAGCCATGATGTCTACTTGAAAGTTTAACAGTGTAACTATTTCTGTGTATCCTTCAATGACTTCTTCCTTTGAAGGTAGTAACTTTGCGGATAGAAGTATTATTTGAAACGATGGACTTTTCCACTGAACGGTGTTCAATAGTTTATTTGGTAAAAAATCATCCCATAGAAATTGAAAAATATTCGTGATTCTTTTTTTTTACATGTGGTTCATATAGTTCAATTATAGAATATTGAAAATCCAAAACAAGTAACAGTTTAAGTGAGACTCGAATCTCTGACCGTTTTTCATCTACTATTCTCATAAATAACGTTTGAAGTTAAATATGATAAAACGTTCATCTCTTAAGATACAATCCACATAAGAGTATATATACTGGTGACAAACTCCCGGATTCCTTTTGCTGAAGAGAGCCTTGAACATTTCAAGGTTGGTCATGATCAGGATTTTACCCCTACCAGTTTTTATGACCAGCCCCTGGGTAGGATGCAGCCTACGTTTACTCTAATCACACAGCTTAGTGTATTCTAAATAAATCGAAACGAGGACCTTCTGCGTGAGTGGCAAACGTGCTAACCATATATTTCAGTGCTAGTTGTATTATCAGAGCAATGTTATAAAAACACAATAAAGAACTCAGTTCTTTAGAAGTCACACCCACGTCTTCATCCAATCAAGAGCAGTGTGAACGGTTCTTTTGAACGTAATAGGCCTACGCTATAAACTCACCTGCTTATAGAGACCATCAAATGGAATTGAAAGGACATTGAATTGTGATGCTCAAATTTAGTACCTGTCATGGTGAGTTCTAATCAAAATTAACACAAGAGTGACAGCATCAGAAATTCTAGAGCTCATTCAAAAAAAAAAAATCTATTATGGAAAAGAAAGTAAAAGTTCTTAAAAAATATTCACATCACATTGATATCAAATACACAAATAAGTTGCTATAATCTGTGAGCAATAATAATTAGAATGAAGAGAATGAAAATATTGACTAAATCTTCGTGTCAGCTTTTGGGTGAAATAATGAGATGGCGGCTTGCGTAATCCGCGGATAACGAATCCTTAAAATAAGGAACGATGTGCATACATAACCAAAACCACTGCTGATGAAATTTGGCTGTTGGTTATATTGGATGGCTGCTACGAATATGTCATGGTTGCTGCTGATATGTGATAGTGCTCTATCTGGACCTTTCGCCGACGAACGTTTCGTCTATGCGAACAGACGTTTCGTCTACGCGGACGGATGTTTCATCGGAAACATTTTTCTCAAAATTTTTTGTTCTATTTTTTAAAGTTATTATTTAGACGACAAATGTTAAGTCAAACTGATGTTTGGATTTTTCTTGATGATCTATTTATCAGTTTTTCTCGGAATATTCACATTTCATACTGCAAAAAAAAAAAAATGAACAAAACAAAACTCAATCATATGTTGGTTTAAGGTGAATTTTATGCTTTTTCATTTTGCGTTTTCCCTCTGATTCTGTGAATTTATTGGTTTAAAATATTTACATTTCATTTGGCCAAAAAGATTAGTCTAAAAAATACGACGATCGATTATTTAAATGGGAAATTTTAATTTCATTTCAAATTAACCAAATCACTTGTCAGTCAGACGGGTGTTCGGTGAATAACAATAAGCTAACATGAAAACGAGTGGAATGCTATTTTATTTATGAGTAGTGAGCATAATTTTCTGTTTTACTTATGTGTACAAAGTATAGAAAATGGTAATTATTAACTTAAAAAGTCTGCATTAGTCACCAGGGTATTGATATTCATATGTAATTAGTTTTTTGTAGTCTATGCAAATGAAAAGGTGCAAATTTACCAGTTGTCAAATTGAAAATAAGTATATTCCTAATTATCACTGTCATGGTTGCAAAAGCAAAGTTGAAAGGCAATAATTGATATTTTCTGTACTTTTTAGACATTGAATCAGAGAGTAACTCTAGAATATAACCCAGGACCAGAAAAAAAGAAAAAGTTTTAAAAAAGTACTACCTGAAATGAATACCCTGCCCCCGCCAGGTTTCTTAGTCGCAAAACTTGACGCTATTTTTTTCAGGGTTGTGTCCGTGCAATTCTTTCCAGATGGCGAAATTAGGACCTGTCAGTAAATCACCAACATTTTTATTTTGAAAGCAATGAATCGTTACATTTGACTTATGATGGGAACATGTTTTTAGAAAACTTACAGGTTTTATTTATACAACGGCGTTGGAGCAAAACTAGAAATACAGATTGTATCTCTAAAATTTGACAAGTGCCATGATTAGGCACATTTTAAATCTGCCACTATCAGTTTGTGGATCTGCCACAAGAGGTCTTTGATTCGGGTTGAAACTGTTTAAAAACAGTCTCGCTAAACCGAATGCGCAAAATCCTGAACCATGGCGTGAAACATAGTAGAAGAACTTTAAATTCAACCACTTTCGATGTTTATCTTAACGGAAAAAATCATGAATTCAAAAATTCATTCTGACACAAGCAAGCAGACTCTCTTTCAAATGGTGGGCAGGAAATATCGGAATTGCTACGAACAGAGAAACAGAATAAAATCACTCTTTTCATTATATAAGTAGATTCTTAAAAAAAGATTAAATAAGATTTTTATTCCAGTTTGAAT
>OY735206.1:18346150-18376150 GCA_963457665.1 Thysanoteuthis rhombus | reverse complement strand
CACAAGTTTGGTTGATACTTCTTGCTGCTTTGATAGCTTTTCGTCGAAGTTTTAATTCATGAAGAAATCCATGCAGAAGTTGTTTTTTCTTTAATTTCCTTCGATATATTCAATGTTTAATATTAATAACCCCAACTTGGGAACATCAGAGAGTTGGAAATTGTAATTCTTGAAATGATAAATACTCTATAAAATGATACGTAACAATCGACGTGTAGTAAACCGTGTGTCAAAGAAAGTGCAATTATTTCATGGACAACTTAATAACTCCCTTTTCGCTTCTATTTTTGTTATTTTTCCCATTAAAGGAAGAACTGAAATGACTCGACATTCTGTTCATTCTCACTGAAAAAGCTACTGAGGGCAGGTGTGAACAATATGGATGCAATCTTACTGGAAAATCAACACCTGAGAAATTTGAAAATCTGGCAAAAATCAGAATACTATCCGTTTTTACAAACATTCTCGAGATGGCTTCATGTGTCATGCGAGACACGGGAGACAACTCAGCTTTGTTTGCATTGACAGGGAACTCGTTCTAATGGTATTGTTTAATGAGATACGCGTTCTAACGTTTATTTGAGTTCTCGCAAGACTATTATCGGAGATTAGTTTTCTGGTTCATTCATTTTATTTGTAAACCTGTAACCCCAGAGCAATAAATTGTGTAAAGGATAATAAAAAGTTATTTTTGTTTGTAGTTTTTAGTTTCTCATTATTAATACACCCCTAATACCGGTAAAATCGTCATAAACTCATTTTCAAATTCCCAAAGTGCCGTAATAATGGGAAACAACAGACGCTAAAAGGTTCATGATGATGATTGTAGAATCATCAAGATTAAGGTAATATACTTCATATATATATATATATATATATATATATATATATATATATATATATATATATATATATATATATATATATTTCTATTGATATTAGTGATCCTTATCAAAGAGAAAAGTTAGCATTCTCCTATCAAGTCAGACTGATCGATAAATCATAAGTGGCTAGGACTTAAAAATAGAGATTTTGAAGTTTATTGACTGGAACATATCAAACCATTTCCACATTTCCGATCAGATTAGCGTTTTTTCTGAATTCTCCAATCATTTGAAAACTAAACTTGGGATTTTTTTGTACCAAATGTCTTTGATCTTCCATACAGAAAATCAGTGGAACATCTACAAGCGGAAACAGAGAACAATTCCATTTAAAAAAATGAACGTCGATTCTTTAGACTGAGAAAGAACGCGGGAAAGCTCCGACTCTATGTGATAAATTGTTAGTATTTTCAGATGTACCCAAACATCTCTATAAGACACTTTTTAGTCAGTTTTTCTGTCTGTGAGTCCCTAATATGTTGAATATCAATTTTCTAAGCCGTATCATTTTGGATTGACATGAAAATTGGTCCAGGGGTTTAGATAATCCAATCTTATTTTCATCTTGTTTCTCCTCTTCCTACTACTCAGAAATCATTCTAATTGATCAACTCAAACGTTTCAAATTTATTAAAAATTATCTAAGGAAATGTTTACTTTTGCATTTATTTATTCCTTTTATTCTTGTTTTTGTTTATATCCTGATATATAGAAATAGATGTCCCTTATTGTGGTAGTTTTTTTAAAATTATTTTTACTAATCATTAGGTATCACTAAGAAGTCCTTTGCTAAAAAGCTAAGTGTAGGTTTCTAGTAAACGAGGCAGACACATGGACAGATGCGGACGTGAGGATGGTGAACGTATCGTTGAACTTATCGTTCTTGTTTCTTTATTTCAAAGTTTGTAGTTTGTTCTGTGTTCAATAAAAAAAATCTTCTCCCAAACACTTTAATTAATATTCGGAATATTGGATATTACACAAAATCAGAGGAGGATATTTTGGAATTACACGACTGGTTCTCTGAACAGATCTATCGAATGATTATTAACCACATAACCTCCTCAATATGGTTTCCGATTTTGCAATTAAGAATAAATAAACCAAGCAAATCTATCGTGTATGTGAATCTACTAAAATCTAGGTATACGCTATTGTTACAATACCTACTGCAAACTTTTTACTCAACAATATTTCTTAACGCAAGATAAAAGGAAAGAAAGAGTTTTTCTAGCTACCGTGTAAGCCTACTGAGACAATATTATTGTCTGGGTTCATTTTTGAGATGAACTAAAAACATGTTCAAATAAAGCAAAATCCACCACACGTGTATACAAGACAATATAGGCTAAAACTGTCGGAATAAATAAAGAAAAAGAAATATACATCGCATCTACGCAACCTTTTCAATAAAAAGCTAAACAAGCAGAGACAAAGCGGTTGTCTGATGATATTAGAAAGTTGAAATCTATTCTGACTGGACGTTATCTCAATAGACCAAACATCGTGATTCGCAAGCACAAAATCTGGGGAATGTTCACTCGAAAATAGCGAAATGTAAGAACAAATAAGAAAACATTGCTGAAGAATAGGAACACGCATGCGCACACACACCCGGCATACACACACATACACACACATACACACACATATGTAAAATAAATGAATAAACAAAAATATAAATATTGATAAATTAAAGCCTGGCTGCTGCAGGGTCAAACCCCACTCCAACTTCTATCTTATAAAAATGCATATTTTCGAGAAAATGTAATTATCTATCACAAAGAAATAAATCAGTACCGGTATGATACATTTTCATTAAAATCTCTCACTTGTCAATTTAGCTTAGTCAGTAAAACAGCTTCCTGACAATCAGTTGGTCACGAGTTCAAATCAAAGTAGGGGAATGTGGATTGTACATATTAATTTACATTTATCATTTAGGTGAGGGTTGTTCGTGTTCTAATCAACACCAGAATTTGCACTGGAGTTTGTCGATATGAAACAATTCTCTCCATCTGTTATTTTACCCCTTTGAATGCAAAGCTGAATTATTGTATCTTGTTTATTGGCGGAACTCAACTGATTTCGGTATGCATACTTAGTGGAACTAGTGGAAGAACTTACATTATTTGGTTTTCCACAAAAGTGTTTCAGAGGAGGGTTTTATTTGCAATGTAACAATAAAGCTAAACTGGAACCTCACTTTCCGTTTATATATATATATATATATATATATATATATATATATATCAGCTTGGAATTACCTGACAGGGCGGTATTTCGGCTACAGTCCGCAGGGCGCTCGGAAAGAACCAGCTTATCTGGCGGTGATCAGATAGCAAACATTAACTTGGAATATGAAAGATTGTCCAACCTTTGAGAATTCATGCTTAGATAGACAAAAGAAAAGTGCAACCTCTTTATTGTTCTTTTTTTTCAGTAAAATCAAAATGAAAATGTATTCCATCTAGAATTCTTGCTTCCAAACTCAAATAGACATCCTCAAAAATATAATGAACTTGCATTCCAAGGGGAATTGTGAACCGCTGCCTCTCATATATGCAGCTGTGGTGGTAGTTAAATCAAGTTGATGAAAATACAACCAGTATGGTTTGAACTGTATATGCATGATTTAAAAAAAGACCTCCCCACCAAAAAAAAGATAAATATAAACCAAGGGACAAATTTTTCGTAAACGTTCAGTGTAAATTGAACCCTTCGAAAAAACCTATTTGGTGGGGATTTTCAGAAAACGAAGCAAAAAAAAAATCCATTACTCACTGAGGAGAGTATGTGTGTAAAAATTCAAGTTTTTACTCTGAACAGTTAGGGCTGAGCGAAGTCTGGATTGATAGATACATCGATAGATACATATAAATGTGGGGGCACATGAATAACCTAAACCAGCAACAGTGAAGAAACCAGTCTGTTGTGGGTAGCGATGATTTAAACGGGAAAAAGCTAACAAGTTAGAGAAAAGGACATGCACAGCGCCGGTGGAAGCGTTCGACGAGGTGTAAGATAGATAGATAGATGCGAGAGTGGATCAATATGTCCGTAGCCTGTAATTAGCTTTTTTTTCTATCTGAAATGTTCGCTGCAAAATATTCGAGCTCTGTGGTTTGTATTCACCACTGGACATCAAGCGAACGACAAGTACCCAAAGTTGTGCTACTCACGTCACCCTGTGACAATTTATCCATAACTTGGAGAGGGGAAATGAATTCATGCTTTTCCCTTGGGGATTCGAGCAAATTGAACTCAAAGTGTTTCAATAGGAGTTTGAACTCGGTTCGCCAAGTCCATTCTCCGTTTTGTTTGTCGTTCGGCCACCCTGCACTCCATCCACGCAGACAAGCAAGTGAAATATTATCTGCTGTCCATAGAATGACTACTATTGATGTAACCAAAGGCGAGCCATTGTAATGAGATATTGGAGTTGACCAACGTGGACTTCTTCAGTGAAACACAAATCTATTCAAATCTTTAGTAACGTTACGATTAAAGCTTATTGTTGTGAGTGCAAAAGGCAGTAGAGAGCTATATCTCCACCTAATATAAATACACCACTGAACTTTTATCTTTATACACAAATGCCTAGGGAGTTCAAATAGTGACAAAGACAACAATAAATATTGTGATCATCCACTTTATTTACTGGTGGGATAAAGTCTGTCACTATGAATACAAGACTGTGGCCAAAGAGTTTGACAAATTCTAAAATGCCATTGTTGAGTATTTATACTTAGGAAGACTTCAATCTATTGTAGTTTGCCCGTCAAAAGGACGGATATAAACAGTGGTAAATTAACTCTCATTGCAAACGTCTTTATAGCACTTCTACTGAAATGAGTGAAGCAAGAAAAACGTTGAAGGTATACATGACAAACACGATTCCGAGAAGTAGAATGGGTAACGAATATTCTATTTGTTGATGGCCTAGAGGCGCCCCATTAGATTATGATTTGCCAGTGACAGAGTTGCAGGGTTTCTTTTGAAAGCATCAACTTAGTGATCCTTGCAAGTTTCAAGTCTGATCAAGACCAACACTTCAAGGGAGGGAGTATGAAGAAAATATATAAATTGAAAGGCATAGAAAAAGATAAACAGGGAGAGAAAGAGGTGAAGAGAAGGATGGGAATAAATATATAGAGAGAGGAAGGTAAAGTAGAACAATGAAAATGTAGGAGAGAGAGAGAGAGAGAGGGAGAGAGAAATTATGCATGTATTGGGTGTTGGGCAAAAATGACAAGATGACAAAAAGATGTTTCAGCCCACTTAAAATTAACGGAAAAAAACTTAGCTTGATTGTAAAAACAGTAAAACATAGCATGAAAAGGTCTGGTTAGTCACTCAATAGAAAATTGTCACGTGATCAATGTCCCTTGGCAGTATGATGTGTTGAGGGTGATCAATGAAGTATTTGGAAAAGGGGATAACCAACGAATAAGTCTTTCGTACTTTCGTGGGCGGTAATCACTGAAAAAGTCTGACTTTTCAAAAGATAAGCTTGATCACTGCTGGGCATTAATTATTGACTAATATAGCATGAAAATACATTGTAAATTGACCCCCAGACTCCTTACTTTCAGCGGAAATTTCGGAAGTTATAGTAAAATGTATTTCTCGGCATAATAAGGAGTACAACTTTAAAATTTCAGCTTCTGGCTTCATTGGCACGGCTTATATGAGCAAAACATACATAGATAGCCATCCAGTCATCCATACTGATTTGAAAATTGAAGAAACCTACATCGACAACTTGGTGACAGTTTTGGTTGTCGGTTTACCATTACCGAACGATTTATTGCGCCTGAGACGGAGGGTGGCACCGTAATACACGGACCGAGAGAACTGGCGGATCTTCCGGGAAGATTACGTCCAACGATGGACTACAAAAGGCTGCTGCTGCTGCTGATGATGATGATAATCAATGGAGAGTGAGAGATGGTCATAAATATGTAGTGAGTCGTAAAGAGGTCACTGTAGGCGGTCGATGGTCGATGAGCAGTAATGGCGGGAACTGTGATGAAATTCCAAGGAAATCAAGAGAGACAGGCTCTGGTTCAGGTGGAATGAGAATTAACGAATAACACCGTGGGACAGGCAGACTTACTGTTCTGGCCACGATTATTGGTACCCTCGAAACTTTTGTATGACCTGTACAATATCTTCAAAAATAATTGGAAATATACCAAATTTGTATAAAAAGCACACAATAATGGTTGTTAAAATATAATAGACTGTTTCAAGTACGAGTCATGATCTCACTCCCATGGAAAATCTTTGAAAAGACTTTGGAAAGGAATCCTGCAAACATTCAAGAGACTGAATAAATTGATTACAGTGAGTGGGAAAAACTACCAGCTGCAGAAAGAAGTTTATAGATGGCTATAAGAAATATTTGGAATCAGTCATCATTGCAAAAGGGTGTGTAACCAAACATATACTACCCAGGTCATATTTTCTATTCCTTGTTTGAAATTACTACCTATAATTTGAAAAAAATGTTTTTATTTGTTGAATTACTGTGGACATAATAGAATATTCTGATGATGCATTTCCATTTATTTCTGATGGTAGTATACAGGTTATACAAATAAGTGTGACCCAAATTGTATCAGGCTAATGATATTTAATGTTAGAGCGAATAAAAGGTAATCATAATTAATCTCCGAGATAAGGGTCCAAAAGAATATCGAAAATTCATGCTTAATCTGTAACGTATGTTTCATCATTATTGATAGCCTTCTTCTAACGTTTCGTAAGCATCATGAAACCATTTTTTTTTTACTAATCTCTTTGAAGAGAAAGGGTGTAGAGAAGGGAGTTTCCACCTTTTCATGTGTTTTAAGAATCAGACCATCAAGATAGTTCTGTAAACTGTGGAATAGGTGGTAATCAGACGGAGAAGGCTCTGGAGAATAAGATGGATGTGAAATTTTTCCCAAGCCGAAGTCTTCGATCTTTTCAGCAGTGATCTTTGATGTATGGAGCCAAGCATTATCATGGTGGAACATCACTCCTCCACAATTGATCAATCTGAGCCTCTCCCCCTCCAAAGCTGTGCTCAGGTGCTCTAACCGCGGATAACGGATGTCTGCTGTTACCATAACATTGATCTGTAGCAATTCAAAGTCAACCAAACCAACACAATTCCACGGAAACTTTCCTTCGATGGAAAATTCGCTATTTTCTCAAAATAAATATGACGATCTTTGTATGAAAAGACTAATCAAACGCACAAATATAAGCATTGATCAAAGAGGACTGGTTAGTTTCTACCCCCCCCCCCAAAAAAAAACCCCGAAAAAATAAAGAAAAGAAAAATCCCGTCACGTAACCAACGTCTTTTGGCAGCATGCTGTGTTGGGGGTGATCAATTAAAAAATGAAAAAATGGTGATCAATTTATTAGTTACTTCACGCACCTTCTTTTCGCAAAAATCAGTCCAAACTAGGAAAAAAAACAAACGTGAATACCGTTGTACACGAACCTAAGGACCAAATTGATTCCTCCACTAAAAACCCTTTGGCAGGGTGAAGGCGATTTGAAAGAAAACGAAACAACAAAATCCGTTTTTTTTCTATACATAATAAGGAGTAAATATTTAAAGCTCCGTTTATGCATCCTGTACACATGTAAGGATGCATAGCCAGCCAGCCAGCCAGCCAGCCAGCCAGAACTACTTGAAACTGAAGAAATCTATATTGATGTTGACAGTGTTGATTGACCGTTTCTAACATGACCTTTCTTCACCAGAAGCCGTCACGTGACCGACATCTTTTTGCAGCATGCTATGTTAAGGGTGATGAATTAAAAAATCGGAAAAAAGGGGGTGATCGATGGATAAGTTACTTCCCCTACCTTTTGTCCAGGCAGTGATCACTAAAATGACCAAATTTGTATATAAAAAAAAAGCTAGCGTGTACTCTGTCGGACACAAACTAAACTTAAGCATGTACTCACTTTGTAAATTGCCCCCCCCCCCCGAAAAAATACCCCAAAAAACTTAACTCTATTTTGTTGGGGATTTAAAGGAAATGATTTTGGTTGGGGAATTCTAATTGAGGTTTTAAAATAACTTATAAAATACTGTTTATCTTTGTTAATTCCTGATATATGCAGTTACTACATGAACTCAATAAACATGTTATATTCTATATTAAGTGTATACAATTGTAGGAAAAGGCCTCGTGTTGGTTTCTATGCTTATAGGCTTAAAGCGAAAAATTGCTTTGGATCAGTGGTGTGCTGCGTACTACGGATGAACAAACATGTAAAAATATTTCAGTCTGTAAAAAACAATGGACAGTTGAAGCCTTTCTGGCACAATGTTGCGAATATAATCCCAATTTTAAATATAAGAGAATTAATTGAAAACAGGATTCGAATAAGATACTATTATCGGTGGATAATAGTCAAATCAAATTTTCGTTTTTTTCTCCCATCAATTCTCTTACTTTATTTGTTTGCTGTTAGTAATATCGACCAAGTGAGGGTGCGAAACTTGACAATTTAAAATCAACACAACCTTCCCTACTTTCTACCAAAAATGATTTTACTGTCTGTTGCTTTTTACAGACATTAAAATATTTTTGCTCTCTTGTGTATCTGTAGCATACTGTACACCCTAGATCTTAGATACTATACGTCACTGCTTAGGATATGAATAGATCTTAGTATCAAAGATAAAGTCGATATTTACCAGTAACTGTGAACTTTGAGTATCTGGAAACCAGAGCTGTCGACTGTTTGTCAGTAAAGGTGTTAATGAAAACTGATCACAAATGTTTATTTTAGATCCATCCCTGCTGACCTCACGTGAAAGATAAGACAAACCATAAAGTCAGATCGTAGATGCATTTGTTTCTGTCTTTTGTAGAGATCTAGCAAGAGCATGGTTGCCAACTTTATTTTCAGTTTACATCTTAACATTGAGTCAAAAACATCGCTAAAAAAATAGAAACATCTACATTCTCCAGGTATATATCAAAAGTCAAAAAAACACATTACATATTATAACTAAATTAAGATCAAATTCAATCTCCAATGTTTATATTTTTAAATTATTACATAATTTATGAAAATATTATTTATTTTATAACTATAAAATATGTAACATAACATGATTTTTTGAGAAACATTTTTTATTTTATAACTATAACATAGATAACATTACTTTATTTATTAGGAAACATTGTTTTATTTTATAATTATTAATTAGATTTGAATATTACTTTTAAAATACGATCAATTTTAAAACTATAATTAAATCAAAAGATTAAAATCATCTAAATAGCAATTTCTGACCTGTACACGCAACTAAAAAGATCTAGACTTAGATGAAAAACATTTAGATGAAAAACATCCAGATTTAGATGAAACATTTAAATCAGTAACACACGGCAGAGGACATAACAAATATGTCAGTATGTTAGTAAATGATGGCAATCAATACTAGCACTTTAAACAATACTACTTTCAATATTTCCACTTGCGTACATGGGAAAACTACATTTACTAGTAATGGAGACAAAATCAGGTTATCATGTTTGTTTGAATGAGTAAGTGAAATGTTTATAGTCATCAGAGTGTGAAAAGAAAAAGAAAACTACTGTCAATGGCTTGAGTGAACAGCATGCAAACCATGGCGCTATGGCAAGTATACTAAGGTATATTCTGTGCGTAGTGTGAAAATACTGTTTTTTTTTCATCTTATCAGAAACTGTCAGTCAAAACTGTCAAAATTAACATAGCCTTTTTCTGTTTTAAGTGGGTCTGGCTGGCTAAGTACGTGTCCTGCGTGGAGACCGCACCATTGAAACTGGGCTAGGGGGCAAAATTGTAAAAATGTCCTGGAAGAACATTTATTTTAGTTCTCTGATGATAACCCACCAAACAGATTTTTACGGGAGGGGGTTCAATTCTTAATGCAAGTTTATGCTAAATTGTTCCCCTAGTTTTCACGTTCATGTTTTGAATATTCTGACTTCTCTAGTTATCATTACCTAACAAAAGGCGAGAAAAGTAAATTATTCGCTGATCACCCATTTTTGCAATTTTTAAATTACTGCCCCCCCCCCCATCAAAACACAATATGCTGCCGAAAGTTGTTGCTTTCTATTGAGTGGGTAACCAGACATGTTTCTCTTTTAAATTAGACCAAGATAAGATCTAAAATCTTTTATTGTATTATTTTGATCCCATTGACGAATACGTTGTTACTTATAAAATATTGTTTATTAAAAAGTGAAGTGGATGTATGATATGAACGAAAAAATACAGATATTTAATGAGAACATGAGTCATTTAAAACAAATATCTTTTTCCAAAGATTGTGTAACTTTTCCAAATACTTTTTTTGTCCTGAGATGATAAGTACTGTTTTCTTATTGATAGGATAAAGGAAGAAGGTGCAAGCTACCTCTATAACAAATGCTGCAAAACAAACGCTGGACGCTATTTTTTACTTTTGCTTTTTTTGCAAAGGCTAAAAAGTGCCTATAGTGAACTTTAGGAAAGTATGGCAAAGGAAAATAATGTCTGTATATATGCATGAAAAATTAAAACAAGGCAAGAAACCTAGAACTGGTCTATACCAACATGTAGCATTTTAGTATCGTTTATTTTTTTTTTTTTTGTAAATATAATCTGAACAAATATTTCAATCTAAAATTCAAGTCCAAAGTACGAAATATCTATCCATCATTGTTTATTGGGTAGCTTTTTATCAGATCTTCCAGTTTCAATAGCTTTTATAATAATTTTGAAAAAAAAAATCTTATTATTTAATAATATTATAATTAATATAAATACATAATAATACAAACTATAAAAATCTGGAGAGTCAGAATAAAGAGTTGGTAATGGGGATCTAATTTGATAATTTACAGAATGTGACGACGAGATGAAATTTGCCAAAATAATGTTTTTATTCGTGTAGTTTTTTTCAGATGTGTAAATTGCTGATGTAATTGTATTTTTTTGTTTATTACATCCTATTTGTTAAAGTAACATATGTTTATACCTTGTATAAATGAATATTGATTTCAATTAATTTCTGATATCTAATATCTGCCTTTTTTACTGAATGAGTAATGGATTCCCCAATGAGGCAAGAGGTTTGTTTCTGATTCCCTGTAAAAAAGACTTTCCTCTTATATAATTGGCGTTACACAATACAGAGTGGATCAGACTTAGTTGAAGAGAGTCTATGATGCTGACCAGAATTAGTGCGTTACTGTATGTCAGTGTCGAGGATTGTAGGACGATCGATGGAGAAAATCACGAGCATCTGATTCGTACCGTACACCCATTTTTGGCCCATTCTGTATGCCACCCCAACAATTCTGTACAATTGGCCTTTGTCGTTCTAGGCTGAGCGAATATCAAGATCAACAATGATAAGAGATGAAAACACGTAATAGAAATATGAAGAGGCAAGCAATGAATAGAGGGTGTAGGGACAAGGCGGATCTAAAGAATGAAAGAAAGAGAGAGGAAGGACGAAAGAAAGATACAAAGAAAGGAGGGAAAAGAGAGAGAGAGAGTGTGAAAGAAAGGGAGGGAGAGGAAGAAAAAGGAAGAAAGAGAGAGGAAGAAAGAAAGGAATAAAGAGACAGAGAGAATGGAAGCGAGAGAGAAAGAAAGATGGGAAGAAAGAAAGGGAGAGGAATAAGGGAAGAAAGTAAGAGAGTGAAAGAAAGAAAGGAAGAAAGAGATAAAGAAACGGACAGAAAGAGAGAGGAAAAAGATGAGAAAGAAAGAAAGAAAGGGAGATAGAGAGAGAGGGGATATATAGAGAGAGACAGATGGGAGAGTAAGGACAGGTTTGTATTGATAAAATCAGTAATGTGAAAAATACTTTTTCTTCATAGATTCATGGCGAATAAACACAACAGAATATATTTACTGAGTGCCATGACAGAGCATCTACTTTGATACTTGTGGATCTTATGATGAATATTCAATTTTCTCCTTCTAAACCTCGGATAATCTTTTGTCAGCAACCGGAGTGGCTTCACTGATTATTGGAATTATGCACATTTATATGAAGTGCTTCATTCCTTTGATTTGTTTCGGGAGGATTCCCCCCCCCCATTATATCCTTATTATAATGGAGCACTTTATAAATATGTGTCCCGAAAATTCATAACTCAGAAACTACTTGGGCAATCCGAACCAAACTTGGCATAGATACCATACATCATGCGGGGATCTCGTACAACAACAACAACAACAACAACAACAACAACAACAACAACAACAACAACAACAACAATTCATAGCTCAAAGCTTACTAAACCAATCTGAACTAAAATTGGCGTGTACATAATGCATCATACTTGGGTATCAGATACCTACAGCAACAACGAAAATGACAGGAAGCGCAGATGTCTGCGAATGTCTTGGTGAGTCGCCATAAATTGTAACCTTGAGTTATGTGCTATATCGGGTAGGTAAGTACAGATTGCCCTACACTAAAAAAAAAAATGATCATGTGTCACATTTAATGGCAGTCAGTGCCGGATGAAAGCAAGTGGAGGTCCTTGACCAGAACAGGACTTTAAAAAGTAGGGGTCGCAACCCATTAGGGTGGGATGGTCATTGTAAAGGTTACTATTGGTTACAGAATCAGTTGAAAATATTTCCTAAAGAATGATTATATCATCAGCGATATCTTTTTATTATTTCTGTACAAAAATGTCCGCCTTCTAGTGCTCATTGTGATAATGGCTGAATTCTATTTGCTAATTTGAAAAAAAGTTCGTTTTCGTAACATTTTGGTAACTTATCAAAAAATTAACATTGTTAATAATGAACACCGTTAAATCTAATACGAACCCCTTATTTTGATCGTTACAAATGAAGTAAATTTAACGGTAATTCTTTTTGCAGCCCACATGCAAATCCTGTATTGACGGTAGGCCACCAAGAATTGCTTTGTTCGTTTGGCTGTTTGTAAACATTCAAAGTAAATCATAATACTATACGTGCATTTTGAATTTTTATCTTATTCCTGAAACCTGTTAGGAGGGAACAAGCAGTACCCACCTCCTGACCAAAATACGACTGGTGGTCAGAGATGTTAAATATCCAGAAAAAAAGTCACCTGGTCTATGTGTCAACGTACATTTTGTACATATCGTTTCTGAGATAGGATAAAAATGAAAACCTATCGCAATTGCATGAAACTGATTAGTTGCAAATTCCTTCTATCTCCCTATTTATCTAAGAAATCACATATATGAAATGCAATGGGTATGCTTACATTTCATTTATGCCATGATTTTAACCGCAAAGATAAACTAGCAATTATACAATTTTATGTCCGTCCATTAAGTGCATACATAGCTTATGTTTTGATACTTATCAGATCTATCAAATTTGTAGACCAAAATCTACTTACATTGTATTCTTTTAAGCATGTCTTCGTCTTTCTTTTTACCAGCTAAACTACATTACTCTTTTTGCTTCAACAATATCGGTTGATTCTCCGACTTATGCTACAAATCACACTTGACATAAACGTGTTCATTGTAAAAACAGTTGTTGTCAGTTTAACTCATCTTCCAATACAAAGGAAAAACAGGAATACACGTTCAAAGGTGCCAGATGATATCGTGTGGAGATAAGACTGGCTGCTTTGGGGTTAAACTCCACCCTGGTTAAAGCTCGAATGTCAGAGCCAAGTTTTGAAAAATTCTACTCTTGTAAACATTTTCTTTGAACTAAAAAAAAAGATCTTTAGATTTGGCCAAGGAAGATGACGAGATAAAAAGTATCTAGAAATTTGTCTCGATACATGGCATAAAAATCTAGATAATTGTAGATATAATTTGAGGAAATTTTAGATATAAACCGAAAATAATAAGGTGGCTTGCGAGGGAAGGGGATTTGAGTGACCACCAATCTTTCTGCATAAATCTTCTAATGGGATTTAAATGAGTTTGCATGCCAAATTTCAGACCACCCTTGACCACGCCTTGAAGGTTTCAATTTTGGTGAGGGTTATTTTTGTTGTCATTTCCGTTGTCTTTGTTGTTATCAGGTAAAATAAAGTCAACCCCAGGAGTTTGACGAAATTGAGGCTTAACAGAAAAGGAAAGGCACGGTAGTACCAGTAGTGGGTGGAAAGCAAGGATCATTCTCAAAGACTTGGAGACGAACCTCGATGCGTTTTTAAATCATCATTTATATCGGAAATTTAACATTACTAAATATACGAGAATATCTAAAAAAATCGTCCGTAATCCAATCAGTGCAGCTCTCAACAGGGACATTCGTCTTAATGAAGAGTTTTACACACTCTTTACTCTTACAGAGAATCAAACCCAGGACCTTCATGCATGTAAAGCAGACATGCTAACCATTACACTCATCGACCAGACTAGTTTCATACGACGAATGGAAAGTTATTTTATGCATTAATTATAACAGGCGGTTCAAGACACTGCAAAATCCCGGCCCCTCCTAGACATGTACCTTTGGAAATAACATGAAGAGAGAATTTAAGAAAATTGACAGACCTATGAAAAAATACCGGACCATGTGAGAGAAAAGAAAGCCTTAATTATCCAAACATCAACTATCAAAATTTCGGATTACCCGAACAAAATTATAAGGTTCCGTAATTAAGTTTTTTTTTCTTTCTAATGATCGGATCACTCATCTGGAGAATCAATAATCCGAACAAAATTCTCTCCGACCGTCTCATTTAGATAGTCAAGATTTCTCAGTATACAGGTTTTTTGTCACTGATTAGAACAACTGAAGAAGAAATGGAAGCCACCGTTTCTTTTCTATGAGCTAATAGAACAGAGGTTCTCAGTCTGTGTGCCGCAACACAAAAGTGTGTCTCGACTAATCTAGTGATTTTGTCACCATATTTTGTTGGGTTTCCATCTTCCTATCGACAAATAGAAAGAAAGGGGGATGATGAATGAGTAAACTAGCACGCTCATAAGAAAGTTTTGTTCATTGACTAAAGAATTGTTTTTGGTTAATTCATTTCATTTTTATAGCCAGTTTGCTGCATGAAATGAATATTAGGAACTGTCAACCAAAACTGTCAACAAAGGTTCCATCAATTTTCAAAAAGGTGTGACTGGCTGCCTGTGTATGTATGTATGTATGTATGTATGTATGTATGTAAAATTTAGACTTTCAGTGATTCTACAAAAGGCAAGAGAAGTAACTTATTCAATGATCTTCAATTTTCCGATTTTTTTTTGATCACCCTAATGCAGCATGCTGCCAAAGGACGTTGTTCATACGACAGTTTCTATTGAGTGACCAACTAGACCTATATTCCTTGAAAGTGCCATCATTTAATAAGGTTTGGGAACCACTGAAATGAAAACAGCGCAAGACAGATTCATCACTAACAACGATATCGCACCAACAATCTTTTGGGAATTGAAGAGAAAGACAGTGAAGCTGTATCGGAAACGATAAGATCACTTTTTTTCTTCTAAAGAAGATATCAAGGTATCACCTGTCAGAACCTTCCAGGTTTCAACAAATAGCGATATTGAACGACAAATATCGGATTACCGTTATCTTGGAAACTTCGAGAAAGTTTTTTTTGAGTATCTCGACCCTAAGGCTCGGATGCAAGTGAAGTATTCTATCCATTGCTGCGCTTGATTTTTTCCATTTATTTGCTCCACGCTCTGTTGGCGTTTTTTTTTAAAAATCTATTCATCCCATCCCTATCTCGGCCCGTGGGGTCAGATGAGAGCGCTGTATTCTGTCTGTTGTTGTTCTTGATTTCTTTCATTTACTTATTTCACGCTCTGTTTGTGATTTTTGAAAAAAATATTTGTCTCATTACTATTCCAGCTCGAAGCCAGAGATGCAAGTGTAGCATCCTGTCTGTGGCCAATTCTTTTGTTTACTTGTGCCACACGCTGTTGATCACATTTTTTTCCCTGCGTGGTGTCGTGGTTAGCTAAAGATACATCGTAGAATGTGCAAAGAACAACGTGTCAGATAGAGGATCTCGCTGCCCCGGCAGACCACATAGGAACGTGTAGGTGACTATTTAACCAATTGCAATAGGAACTCTGGGAACAGTCGAAAAGAGCTTAACAAAGATGCTAGATGAATTGGTAACCCGAGGAAGACCCATAAATATCCTGACGACCTCGCTACTGAAATCAGTTAGAACACTGAGTTCTGTCACTCAATTCCTTTGGACTTTCAAGAAATTACTCACTTTAATAAAAAAAGAAGTCGTACATTCTTCCATCAAAAGCAAAATTGTTCCAGTATCGATGCTTCGACCGGAATAAAGCAATTGCCCTTTTTCCTGAAAAAAGCAGGACATTGTCACATTAATTTCTCTGAGAGAACTTTAAACGTAATTCCAACAACATCTCGATAGTACCAAGCAACGTGATTGAATCTTTGCGAAAGAAATGCAACTATTCATCTCTGGACATGCATGATTGCCAACCATTAATCAGTGTCAATTAGTGATTAAAGAAAGAGGATTCTGTTAGATCATGGATTTGGCACTTCCGGCAGGCCAAAAAGTGAAGACCATAAAAGGATGAAAAGCGAAAAATAGCATTCTTCGTTTGTTTTGCAGCAAGTCGTTACTGAGGCAGCGTGCACCTTCTTCTGAAGTCCATAGCTACCAACCCGTAGTAGTAATCTTTAATTATTGTGCTCTTTCCTCTCAATCAAGCCATTCTCTGTTCCTTCTCATCATTTTGCCCATTCTCTAACACACGCGATGGTTACCATATGAAAATTTGTAAGACATTTAGATCTTTGGAACACGCTTCGCTGATTGGTCAAGTGTAATTTTCTTTTCCACTTCTTTGCCTTTTCATCATGTCTGTGCCCTGCATTTGCCACCAGTCCAACCTCCGACAACTTGACCTAACATATCACCATCACCGTTTTCGGGGATTTGGGAACGATCAAAAACTCTGCCTATTTAGATAGATGATAATTGTTTAATTTTGTTTTACGCCATTTCGGCATACGTAAGTTTTTTTTGTAATAGGAACACTCTTCCTTCGGATAACAGAGGAAACATGTTTATAAATACTTGATATGTTTACTGTATCTTTAAAAACAGATTTCACCGGACGAATTGAAAAAAAAATGAATAAATAACGAGAAAAATAAAGAGACAGAATTCCAACTATCTCATCGTTCTTATGTATTTAACAGTTATCATTACTAACAGGTCTGTTTGGTCACGCAATAGAAACCTTCACGTAACAAACATCGTTTGGCAGCATACTATGTTGAGAGCAGGGGTAAAAAAAATGAAAAATTTCTCTTGTCTTTTGTAGGATCTGTATTTTGAAAACAACAACAGTAACAAAAAACAAACAAAAAAACAAACAAACGAGAGCAAACGCTGTTGAAAACGATTTAGCATAAATCTACATTATTATCTGAACCTCTACTAAAGTCCACCTGGAGGAAAAATAATAAAATTTTCCCGACATAATAAAGAGTAAATATTCACATTTTCTGCAGCCTACCTCCTCAGGTCCATAGTTGTGGCTTCTACGCGTGACGCATACATAGATAGCCAGACAGACTGACTTGAAAACTGAAGAAACCAATGATGACAGTTTTGGTTGAAATTCAATGTCTTCTGGCAGCATGCTATGTTGGGGGTGATGAATTAAAAAAATGGAAAATTTGGCGATCAATGAACGAGGTGCTTCTTCTGCATTTATCACGGCAGTGATCACTGAAAAAAGTCTAAATATTCACCCCCCAAAAAACAAGACAAAGAAAAAAACAAGAACAAAAACAAAATCAAAAACAAACAAAACAAGTGAGTGCAAAGTAGGAATCAGTGCAGTATAAAATTACATTCAACATTGAATCCCCTTCGAAAACTTTTTTGGAGGAATTTTCCTTAATATGATAAGGAATAAATGTTCACATTCTCAGTACTGTAGCCCTATTAGTGCAACCTATATGCATGATTCATACGTACATACATGGCCAACCAGGCCCATTTGAAAACTGGAGAAACCTATGTTGACAGTTTTGATTGTCTAGTTCGAAGAGAAATATTGAAACGTAATTGAAAATACAATGTGATGGCTACACGATCAAAATCAAAATCTTGTCAATATTGTACAAGTATGGTGAAACAAACTTTTTGCAATGTACCATATACTTCTTACAAACATTGTACGTGGATCTTATGAAATAATGATTATTCTCTGAACAGAATTCTACTCAAAAGAAACGCTTGACTCATGAGAAATTATGGTTTACTGTGATTTTAGAGACTCTTGGGGACAACTCGGACTTACAATCTCGGGTAAATTAATATCTTGAAGTTGTATTAATACATTTATTAATGCATATGGGAATTGATTATCCCACACAATTTTGCGTCGTTATCTAAAAGTCATTTATCTTTCCACAAGACAAATTTTCTCTTTAAATTTTAAGCAATTCACAAATGAATAAATAACGAATAGGAAAAAGAAACTCCAATCATTGCAATCGTTCGCAAATATCCTGACAATACCTTCTGTGTCTGAAAAATAATTATTTGATATATTGCCGGTAATTGAGAAATTAAATTCTCGGCTAACTTCTAAACATTTGGGATATGCCTTTGAAAAGTGAGAGGATGTATTTAACTACAATTTAAAATCTTTTTCTAAATGCGGTAACTATGAAAGGCAATTGCAAAAGAAAGCTTTGATTTATCCAATTATCAACGAGACATTCTAAAGCTTTGAAAAATATTAGGTTGGTGCAAAAATAATTGCGGTTCTCCACCATCAACTGTAAAGCAGTATATCTCAACTTGGAATAAAAGTTATTAACCCGAATGAAAACCTACAGAATCTACATATTTGCCAACTAGAAACCAGTCTATTTATAACATAGAAGCATACAATTCGGGGATCCTGGAACCAATGTATCCTTCGAAGGCATTCTGAGCTACTGCAGCTTGGTTGTCCAGGACCTTCGTTATACGAAGTGGTCAAAATGCTTGAAAAAGTGGTAACTCGATCGGAGAGAGGTCTTGTGAATAAGCAGGCTGAGGTAGAGTTTCGTAGCTTAGTTCGTTCAATTCTTTGGGGGGGGGTGTCATGAGACATATTGAACTCGAATTGTTTTGCGTGGGTTCGTCTCAATAATGGTCCCCTATTGGATGTCACATCACAGAAAGACGTTTCATATTCAATGCTCTCGTCTCTGTTTCAAAGTTTTCGAATCAATGTTGAGCTGTACATCCGTTGACGGTCTCCTAGCATACAACAATATTGCTCGAATTCGCTTCCCTCCAGCTTTGATTTGACAGCCTCGAATAAACCAGAATAAATACTGAAATGAATGCGTCCAACTTGAATAAATAGAACAGGATTCATACTTTGCAATAGTATATTTCATGAACATTGTCGAATAATACAAATATAATATAAACCACGGTTATTTTTACACCAACCTAATAAGTACAACAGGAGAAATCTGTGTGTATCAATGTGTGTGTACGTATATGTGAATGTATGGACTGTTCATTGCACGAAATTGATATTCGCCAGCTATATTTGTCAGCATACAAAGCAGTGCAGAGTTGAGCTTGAAGTTTTTTTCTGGTTTTCGAGAAACCCAATGATAATAAATAAAATAATACAAATTATCTTTCTTCACAGTTCCTACAAATCATTTCTTTGGGCTTCCACTCTTTAGAATTATCTCAATTCAGATTTAAATATCTAAATTGGCAAGGTTGAAGAGAAGTGAGCAAAATACTATCAAGCTTTGGTTTTGTACGACAAACAGAATATTGTTTTACATGACAATCATGACAGGCTGTGTCCCACTCCATAAAGCCTGGGTCCTTTCAAACTTGCAAATCTGGTATGAGTACGTTTTTAGTTGTACATAAACACATCTAATTCTAAGGATCAAAATGGTTTCTTAAGCACCGGTATATCGATTTGTTTTTGTTTAAAATCCAGTATTGTAAGCCAAAAGAGACATCTTCCTCCTACACCACAATCCCCTGTATTTGCCATTTCTCTAACCCCCTGACATACCATAATCACAAATTTTAGGTGTGGAAATACTCAAAACTCTTTTGCAAAAAATTTATTAGTAGTTCTCCTCTGATTGAGTGTTCAATCTACTATGTTTTAGGGCTGAAAGAAGAAAAAGAAGAAGAACAAGGTGGAGAATGAGAAAGAGAAGAAGAAAGAGAAGGAAAAAACTTTCACTTTTTTATATCTTCAAAAACTGTAATAATGATGTAAGCAGAAAGACAGAAAAAAGCAATAATTCATTTCCCATGGTGTATCCTTCAGCAAAATTTTATCAAATTTCATTAAGAACTTTTGGAGATATTTTGTAGAGAAACATTTAGCTACGATTCAACGACATCCCTGAATCCGTCCTGAATTTTGATCAGAGCTTCTTTAGCCTGCGATCCACCCCTCCACAAAGTGTCATTTAGATTCTTTTTAACCTTTGGGAGATGTGTGAATAGATGGATGTACGAAAACGATATATCCACCATCCACTGTAGTAGTTGTAGCAGTGGAGGAGAAAGTTGTCAATCGCTTCTCATAATTGTAAAATATTGCTGTATGGAAATATTAGGCATATGTTATCAATAAAAATTGCGAATTGATATTTTTGGCATTTTTTGCGTTTTTTTAGGTGAGTGTGTGTGTGTGTGTGTGTGGGTGGATTAATAAAAATGTGGACTTCATATATTCTATCAGATCATAACTACTGGTGAAAAAAGGGATCAGAATAGATGTTCTTTTAATGTCATGCCTTTTAACATCACACCTCTTCTTATCTTACCTATTCTTGTTGTTCTACATAACTAGATTCAACCTACCAACCGATAAATGTATGTGCGATACAAACAAACCACATACATACATACATACATACATTCATTCATTCATACATACATACATACATACATACATAGTCGGACCAAGTCTAAAACTAGAGAAACTTATCTCGACAGTTTCAATAACAGTTTTGCTTGACGGTTTCTAATGAAGAAGAAGAAGAAGAAGAAGAAGAAGAAGAAGAAGAAGAAGAAGAAGAAGAAGAAGAAGAAGAAGAAGAAGAAGAAGAAGAAGAAGAAGAAGAAGAAGAAGAAGAAGAAGAAGAAGAAGAAGAAGAAGAAGAAGAAGAAGAAGAAGAAGAAGAAGAAGAAGAAGAAGAAGAAGAAGAAGAAGAAGAAGAAGAAGAAGAAGAAGAAGAAGAAGAAGAAGAAGAAGAAGAAGAAGAAGAAGAAGAAGAAGAAGAAGAAGAAGAAGAAGAAGAAGAAGAAGAAGAAGAAGAAGAAGAAGAAGAAGAAGAAGAAGAAGAAGAAGAAGAAGAAGAAGAAGAAGAAGAAGAAGAAGAAGAAGAAGAAGAAGAAGAAGAAGAAGAAGAAGAAGAAGAAGAAGAAGAAGAAGAAGAAGAAGAAGAAGAAGAAGAAGAAGAAGAAGAAGAAGAAGAAGAAGAAGAAGAAGAAGAAGAAGAAGAAGAAGAAGAAGAAAAAAGAAGAAGAAGAAACAAGTATGGTAGATAATCGATATCAAATATCCCACTTTTAGGACCCATGGGAAGACTTGCCAAAAATTTACCAAAAAAATCAACAAGACTTTCACTCCAGGGTATTTTTTTGGAAATGAGCGAAATTAAAAATCAACATCACAGAATTTCTCATTGGAGAATTGAGACTGCCATCTTCTGCAGGCATTATGTAATCTATCTGCAACTAGAAAAAAATATTTGTCTTTGGCTCTGTGTGTATGCATTGCGATTACTTGACAACTGCTCATTGTATAATCGCCTAATCTATTAGTTAGTAAAACCAGACAGTGCAGTATCGAGGTTACAGTTTCATAAAGCTATGGTTTTTGAGGGGCGACTATAGTAGTTCCTATTAACTACCTCCTTTCCACTTGTCAGAATAATTTAGATATAGTTATAAAACATCTAAATTGACAACGCTGAAGAGAAGTATTTAAAATACATCGAAGTCGTAGTTTCATACAACACCAGAAAAATTATTTCACATGATAATTAAGGCACGCTGCTCCACATGCCATTAGGTCCAGCCCCTTCCAAACGTGCTCTTTTGGAACTGGCACTACCTTAGTTTATACGATATGTCGACAAAGCTTAGTCTATTTACGTTTCTGTTGAATCCAATGGTTCTGAACCTTCATTGGATGACGGTACACTAAGAAATATATCTGACCTTTACACTAACTGTAATAATGAAATGAATCAGATAAAAACAGTTCAGTAGTCAATGAATAGAACTTTTTTTTTATCAGCGCACTGATATAAATGATCATCACAACTATTCCCTTTCATCTTCTGCTAAGGAGATTGAGATCAAACAGAATCTAGTGATAAAACGACTAGATTGGTGAATTTGTGGTGGGAGAGGGACAGACATGAACTCATACTGGACACGTTCAAGGCTTGATAAACATTCCATTTTGCAAAAATTTACGAGTCTTTTTTAGGAGATAGCACTCTCATTTCAGATTCTATAGATTGTACAACATTAGTAATACAACCCAGACGCGCAGTTAAAATATCATTTAGCTGGAGTTCAATTTATTTTGAGTCGACTGTTTTCAAGTAAACAGTGTAGCAACTGAAAGTACTTGAAAATGGCCAGTAGAGGTAAAATAATAAAAGCAACGGGAAGTAAAAGAAATGTAATTCCTGAAAAAAGACTTCCAAACAGAGGTCTGCAATGACTAATTAAAGAATTTGCAGTAAGGGTTACAATTATTCATTGGTAAACAGTAACTTTAATGGTTATATATTGCATCTTCCCTGCACCCCGTTTTCCCTGTTGTTTCTTGTATTTTGCCACAAACTTGAAAAAATGACATCGGAACTGATGTTTATCGTCCGGGCTTGCTACTGCTTAAATTGTAAGAACCCAGGAAATATATCAGGAATCAAAATACGGACTTAAGAGACAATTAGTGGAAAGATTGATGGTTCAAATTATTTCAATGGAGTAAACACTGATTTGGAACTGTCAACCCAAACTGTCAACATCAACATTGGTTTCTTCACCTCTTGAACTAGTCTGATTGGCAGGTTATGTATGTGCCATGCCTGAAGACCGGACTAATTGAGCCAAAGGGCTGGAAATCAGAACATTTACTCCTTATTATGCTTAGACGGAGCGTTTTTTAAAATTTCCTTAAAGGACCCCCCTCCAAATAGGGTTTTAGCGGACGGTTCAATTCCAAATGTAAGTTTATGTCAAAGTGGTCCCTCAGTTTGTGTCCGGCAGTATTCACGTCTGCTTCTTGAAAATTCAGGCTTTTTTAGTTATCACCGTCTAACGAAAGGCACGAGAAGTAACTTATTTACTGGCCAGCCAATCTCTAACTTTTAATTGATCGCTCTGAACACAGCATACTCCCAAATGAGGTTAGTAACATGACGGTTTCGTTTAGATGATTAACCAGACCGGTCTTGAAGGTTTCCCTCTCGACTTAGTCTCCTCAGTTCTCTTAGTTGAGCTGCTGAAATAAACTTAAAGTGGAGCAAAATATTCAAAAAGTCGAGAATAACCTAAAACGTACAAAGATTTCAGCCGTGTTTCATGGTTCAAGAATATTTTGCGATGGAGACATGGATATCTATAAAGCATTGATTGGTCTGGCATGAGGAATTATGTGAATAGCCACCAGCAATACCCTTCTTAACAATGGATACATCAACTGATGAATATATTCTGGGTTCTTTATTTATTCTCTTGTGGTGTCTACATAATCAATCGTATCCTGAATTCGTATCTCGGAGCGGAATCGGTAATATTTCAAACGTATCTGTGAATCTTTTGAATTAGAATTTCCTTCTTTATGCATTGATTACTTCCACAAAGTATAATGAGGTTTCAGTTGGCAGTTTTTCAGTAAAAGCAAACATTTGGAATTCACTTGGAGTCATTTTTTTGGCTGTTCCGACTTTTATATATTCCTGAATATCTCTGATTTGGTTTTAGCGTATTCTGCAACACAATGCATCGCCAAAAGCTGTTTCAAACAAATATGGCACTCAGCAACATCGACATTAACTATAATCAAGGTTTGAGCCATATTTTGTTGCATTTTACAAACTCTAACCCCATAATGTGTGGAAACACGAGGTATATATATATATATATATATATATATATATATATATATATATATAATGGAGTAAGGATTCGCTACACAAACGCGTTTATGATTCTGTCCTGTTTAGGCTGTTTCAGGCAAATGATTCGGTTTGTTTTTTTGATTCCCCTTTAGGACGTTTCTGGGGGTGTTATGAATAAGGAGGGTATGGTGTAGGTATTTTTGTCATCAGTATGTAGTTAATCTATCGGTTCTTTGTGGTATGTTTCCCCTCTGAGAAAATTTCATTCTCAAGTAAGTCCGTTTTCCAATGTCAGGGTTCCCTTTTATATGACCTTAGTCGTTAATTTAATTCTTCTAAGTTTGGTTTGTTTTCACACGTCTAAGATAATTACAGTGAATATGTTTTTTTTAAAAGTGGCTGGGGGAATAAGATATCTATGGTGGTTTATTTTTTGTACATCTATGTGTGGGTTATTGAGTTATGTTTTTTTATAGAAATTTTTTATAGAAATTTTGAACGATGCCGATATTTCAAAGCTACTTCATTTCTTCTGTTTAATAAATGTTTTTTTTTTCATTTGGCAAAAGTGGTACGATGGGGTTTCAATATTCTGGCATATGTATGTTTGTTTTAATATTTCCCATTTCACTATAGGTTTGAGTTTACTATCAGTTAGTCTCCAGTAATATGTCGACAGTGATGTACTGTTTTTATATTTTTCGTTTGTAAATGATGATATATGGTTGGCTAATCTTAGTTTAAATGTTGTTTTGGATATTCCTATATAATATTTCACTAATGGACAGAAACATTAACGGGTTCGTGTAACAAATCCGCACTCAATCGATACGATACGAGACTTGCAGCTCCTAATGAGAGCACACAATCATGTGTTCTCCTTTGAACAGCCTGTCCAAACTTGGCACGTTGTTCTGTTGATCAGTGACGGAGCATAGGCTAAAACAACCATGTAGCAATCTTGTTGTTGTGTACGGCACCTAGTATCCACAGATGGTCCCCCATCTTGAAAATAACCAGACTTGACTTTGCTTAGCCGGTGATCTTACGAGAACCAGTGTATCCAATGCGATTTAGTCATATCTAAATCAGAAATGTGTTTCAACGTGTTTCTATGTATTTCTATTTTATATAAGACTGTTAACTTTCGACCTACAAAGTTCAATCGAACCCTACAAGCTTTTATCGAGCCACTTTTGGCCTCCAGGCATTCATACACGTAGTTCCAGGGGTCAGTATCGACGATCCTGCTTTAAACTGAATTAATGTGCGGACAAGACTTTAAATTTCTGTTGATAGCTCACTGAGTTTTCAAAAGAGCGTACATACTTTTGTCTTATGAAAAACAGTAAATTTTTGCTCCTAATGATACAAAATATCAGAGGGCCATTCTTCAGGGCGTGTGTGAGATAAATCTAGAGAATTTTAGGGAAGAATGGCCGATAACCAATCAACTGTAGATGACGGAATTCAACAAAACTACGCTTTATTGTGATTGATGACAACTTATTTCAATTCATTTGGGTCTTTGGGTCTTTATATAAGCAGTTATTTGGGTATTTTCCTCACCACCGACTGCTGAGCTCAATGGTAAGAGTAGCACCACGTTGAAGCAGCTACTTCATCGGTAGCAAGTTCAATTTCTGCTGCAGTCCTATTTTCTTTATTTATTCTATTTACGATGTTTATGTCAAATAATACATTCACCGTATGATAACAAGATATCAATTAAGATAGAATTTCAAGGTAATATAACGCATCTATAATTATTTCTGTCCGATTATATATCGGTTCCTCGATGCAACATGTATGTGTATACATATATATACATTTCTACATTTATACTCTGGCGGTGGCTACGTAATCAATAGTTCTCTGGACGCTTATCTTTGACTGGAATCGGCTATATTTCGAAAGTATCTGAGAATTTTTTGTATAAGAACTTTTTCTTGAATTCAAATCAAACATGGTTCCAGTTGGCATTTCCTCAGCAACTCTCAAAGAGAAACATTTGTCTAGTACGATATTCATATCTTTCCGAATATCTCTGATGTGTTGTTAGCGTGTTCTGTTATTATAAAAAACAAAAAACAAAACAAAACAAAAAAACTGTTGCAGTCCCTCAAGAATACATAGAGTGAATCTACAGACTACCAAATCCTCATCAGTCTACGTGGTGGTCTTTCCTAACTTTAGGTGGTTCTTCTTTATGTCATCTGAACTTTCCCAGAAGTTTATTCTTTAACCTGAAGTGTTTTGCACATTGCATGTTTGTGCAATCATCAATCCCTGCTTCGAACGATCAGTGTCGATGATGTCACGCAGACTTTTTTTTCTTTCATATTGTCCGTATGTTTTATTTCTTTGTCTTCCACTTCGACACGTCCGAAGCATTCTAATCTAATGCAAGGCATTCTTTTTATCCCTTTCGGATGACATGACCCAGGAATTAAAGCTTTCTCTGATTTAATGTTCTCGACAATGCTCTTTTTGTGTGGGCGACTTTTGACCCATTTTTTATTCTATAATTTTATGATATTTTCAGCATTTTTTTAAGAAAATGCATTTCTACTGCTCCCAAGTTTCTATGCAGTTCAGAAATCATAGCCTATAATAATAATAATAATAATAATAATAATAATAATAATAATAATAATAATAATAATAATAATAATAATAATAATAATAATAATAATAATAATAATAATAATAATAGATTTAATATTATACTTGTAAAAATGACGGGGTTATTTATTTTTGGATCGGCACTAAGACGCCTATGGTTATTTCGTTAAGTAATTCATGTTTAATAATTCAAGTATCTTATTTTTACATTTTTCTAAAAGTTTCAACTCAACTCAAGCTGTTTTAATGTGTGATCGGACATAAAGTCTTGAGAGTTTCTATGACGTAATTTTCATAGTAATGTCTTAATAGGAAGGTAAATAAACCAATGAGATCATCCCTTTTGAGCGCAAATAAACAAACAGAAAGATTCGCACTTAAGCACATTATATGTTTAGATAATTTAATACACATAAAATGAATACGTAAAAATCTCAAACTATCAGAGTTAACTCACAAATTATGTTTTTTATTTGAATAATGATGTACATAAAGGATCAGCCTTTCAAATTGCAACTTATAAGAACTTACAATGATTTGATAATTGAATTTCGTCTCAGCTTCATTTTATCAGAAAGGAAAAAAAAACGACACGAAGTTTCATGCAAATAGAAATGTAACTACTTACCTGATTTTGAATTGCTTGCCACAGATCGCAACACTGTCATGGAAAGATAAGCTGGAAAGAAGAAAAACAGAGAACGATAAAAATCATATTGTTATATGGTGAAAGTCAACGATATTCAAAAAATGTAATAATACCAATTTTGTCAGATTGTTGTTTAACAATTCGAACTTGATATCTGCGATGGTTTATGGATGCGAGACCATCAACTTAATACCCCCCAGGAGATGGAATCTGACGCCTATAACGTTATATGCGAACATAAAATCCTATGTATCAGATAGAATAACTATATGTCAAATGGAGAGGTTAGGGACAGTTCACAAAAGCTCTCCGTATCAAACATCATTCGCAGACAGTGCTTACGTTGCTTGGGTAATGTGTTGAGGCTCTGCACAACAAGACCCACAAATCAAGTTGTTCAATGGACAACCAAAGAAGGAGAGGAAAGTTCTAGATGGTTTAGCGACAGAGAATGGAGAGAGACTTTCGAGAAGTCAGCAGAAGACTGACTGAGGACCGTGCATGGTGGGGCACTTTGACTACCTCCAGTGTCACCCGAGGTGGGAGCAAAGGAGTCTAAATCAGAATAGTACAAACGGGAAGACGATAAGTGCAATAATGGTTGGCATAAAAAGTTAACAAATGAGGAAACGAAAGGGACACGACAAGAATAGAAAAAAAAGTCCGACATGAATTTAAGATACAAAACCAGACGAGTGTGGACGATAAAGTTCCGATATGATCACGTGGAGAACATTTGAAAAGAGAAACGGAATCTCCCAGCCTTGCGTAGATACACCCGAACCAAATGTGTTTAGGCAAAATTTGACTCAATTCATAAGCAGCAAATTGTGAAATGCATCATAAATGAATTTAGCTAGCTAATGTTCTGGAAAATAAGGCTTCGGTTTCAAGACCTTCATGTAATTAATATATCAAATGAGGATTAAATGCTAGTCGAAGTATTGTACATCGATATCTGCATGTAGGTCTCTGTTCGTCTGTTGATATAACAAATCTGGAATATGTGGTCCATCATGTAAGGAATCGCGGAAGTGAAGAAACATTTCTATGAACACCCCAGGCTGAAGAAAGTTTTGATAAAAAGCAACTGAAAATTCAAGATGAGGGTAAACAGTAGTATGAAAGAAATTAATAATAATGATTGTTTATAAAACATTCAAGTACAGCAGCACACTAATATCACTGCAACAAAATCTGAATTGTCAAAACTTCACTTTTGGCCAAACCGAAAAGTTGGTAGCAAAATGCTTTTCAAAATGGAAGTGAGTCCTCTACTACGTGCTCTGTTCGGAGAAGCAAGTGATTGATTCGAACAAATACTGCTCCCAATTAGATCAATTGATGACAGCAATTGATGAAAAGCATCCAATCAAGAATTAGACAACGGAAAGGGGATCCTATTCTTTCTGGATGATGCTAGAAACTACAAATGTGTTTGATAACAAGACAAACATTGTTACTGCTTGACTGGTTAGATTTGAACCGTTTGGTCATATTTACCAGATATCTGACCTTCCGATTATCACTTGTTTCGGTCTTTAACGAAAACTCTTTGTTTAGAACACAGGAAGATTGCAGAAAGCAACTAAAGCAGTTATCTTTTCCAGAGAAACGTAAAGAGTTTTGGGAGGATGGGATTATGAATTTGTCCGTAACAGGGAGGATGATAGACGAACAAAACTGTAAAAATATCGTTCAATAAAGTTGATATCGAACAAACTATTTTATGTTGCACAATATCCGTATGTAATTATTCAAATTCGCCCCCCCCTTTTTTTCTGAAAAATCACTCTATAGAGTGTAAATGGATTAACATTTTATTTCATTGGACAATACAAAAAATCAATTTCTCTCAAACAAAACACTTTTTATAATCACTGAAATGTACTCACGCACAAACATACCTGCAAACACTTATACCAGGTGGTACAGATGACTGGACTCATATGTCCTTGAATAATATATATATATATATATATATATATATATATATATATATATATATATATACATATATATATATATATATATATGTATGTATGTATAAAGTAAATCGACGCTTCACACTAACAGAAACAGAACAATACAAGCGCTGAAGGATAACATCATGAAAGAAACCAACGCCATAAAAACAAATATTATTTTATTGACAAATGTGTTGAAGTCTTGTGTAAGACAAATATAAAAATGTTTATAAGTAGAGGAACGTTTATTCAAATACAGGAGTTGGACATTGATATACAAAAAAATAGCCACCAGTTTATGATTGATTATATTTCATTTTATACTGAACCATGTCTCTATCATTAACTGTTTATGTGTCCAGACTTTTGCACCACCCAGTATATCAAGCTTTATCTTACTCTATAAAAATTAACAAAACCAATGAGGCTTGTTTGTTCGATTAATCAAACCGTAAGCTAGCTTTTCTTTCCAAGGAACGGCGCTTTGTGCAAGGTTTTCAAGGTGACTCAACTTTGGTTTTATTAGTCTGAAGGTATCAATAAAATGCGTCTTCAGCCTTCTGAGTCGCAACCCTCTAAATGGTGCATGAATAATGAGAGACTCTACTAAACATTTATGTCCATTTATGGTGGTCTCATAAAACGTTGATGGCAGATAAATGACAGTTATGACACATCAGTAATAAAGCAACGATAACAATGACTTTAATAACGGATAAACACAGAGGAAACA
>OY735206.1:18158650-18341150 GCA_963457665.1 Thysanoteuthis rhombus | reverse complement strand
GTAAAAGAGGAAAGGAGAGATAAAACTATAGAAATCAAATAAATATATCAGTGTAAGCAAGACAACATCGGTGACTCACTGGTTGGCATTACCGGAATGGTGATAGAATTTGCGATATTGAACAACAATACAACTTCAATTCAAAGTGATTCATAAGCTGGATCTCTGATCCACTCGGCTTTCCAACAAACACTCGCAAAACACGTCTCTTCACTGTGTCCCCGGAACTGTCTCCAAATCGTTGTACCCTGTTACCCTTTCCATCACTTCCCACACGGACATCTCACCCGACGTCTGTATCTTGGGATTCATTCGATCAGAAGAGTGACGAAAATCCATGCATTATACATCGTTCTCCAAAGGGAAACAAGCCTGTCCTATCTACACTGCATTATTCATTGTAAGTTTCACGTGGAAATAATGCGTTGAAGTTAACATGTGAAAAACCAGAAGAAAGAAAGAAAAACACAGATAGTCTTTTTAGGTATATTTGTATCGCTGTGGCTTCTATCTATCTATTTATGTATCTATCATAGCCTATCTATCTATCTATTTATCTCAGACTACCCATTGCTTTTGTCGTTCTATCTATTGGCCTTCGTCTCTCTCTCTCTCTTCACACTCATACACATCCGAATATATATACATGCATAAATAGTCTAGGAAGCTTTACAGCTTTGAACACTAAACATGAGAAAAAATTTTCAATTTTTTTGTGTCACTTCAGTCGGTTATTTCCCCAATATCTGTCAATGCGATTAATGTAATTTTCTTCGGCGTTTTTTTCCCCTGTTTCACATTTACTTTGTTATTACGGTACGATGTGTAAATTTTCTTTCATTGGGATAATCAGTTGTTTACCAAGTAACCGTTTTGGCGATTTTTTAAAGAACAAAACACTTATATCAATAAGGTACCCAAGCACTGTTGACCAAACACCATCTTCCTTTCTAACTATATAGTTTATGCCATACATGTAGTTTGTCATTTTATTTAGGGTATTATATGAATCGTATATTGATATTATTTTATACTTCGTATCATCTATTTTTTTAAAACAGGGCTTCCATAAGTAGGTTACCTCCAAAACGTATTTAAGGATTAAGGATCAGAAAGTATAACAACAGATATGGCTTATTGTTCGTGTCTTTTGAATTGAATGTTCAACCATGAAACTATCAAATCCATCATATATATATGTATACATATATATATATGTATACATATATATATATATATATATATATATATATATATATATATATATATATATATATATGACGTCCCCACTTCGAGTACGATCATCATATAATATAACTTTAAATAATCATACAGCTATGTCCAACCTTTTTTAAATTGACACAAAAGCGAATTTATGGTCGGGCTAGCTTATGCGTAATACCTGTGTATACTAGTGTGCCTTTTTCAACCTTTTTGCAGTCAGATTCTTTCCAGAGATGTGACAGGAGTTGGAATTTGTACCTATTTGACCCTTCACCTGTTGTCCATTTCTTGACTTCAAAGATGGATTTTCTGCTTAGATTCTTTTTTATATTTTCCCAAACAGGATAGTAAGATAAACGATTCCTTCGTAAAATTTGTACTTAGCTTAGAAAATCATATATACATTTCTTCATTGTTAAATAACTATGCTATCTATTCATCTATGGGCAAGAGCATATATTTGATACACGTTGATTTCTTTGGAATCACACATTATTTTTCTGGACTAATTTCCTTGTCTTTAGCGGAACATTCCAACCTTCTACATAAGTCCGTCGTCCGTTACCTTCACGTAATGATGAATCAAACAATTTTTTTGATCAAGTCAGATACACTGTTTCAACTCCTGTCTTTTGAACGCCCGGTATCCTTTCTGGGGAATTTCAGACAATAATCATTCAATTATAAATACAGTGGATTCCAGCTGATAGGACCAATGGTTGTCAGGACCAGTCGCACAATCGGGCCAATCTTGTAAAAGCAAACGTACGTAATCATCGTTAATTTGATCCGTTTCTCACGAGGCGCTGTTCATTCGGTTAAATCAACAGTACAATTAAATTAACACTTGAATAACTAAGATCTGATAGAATTAATAAAAATACTTGTTTTTTCGTTGTCAAGAAAACTATCTGACAATTATTTCAACTCATAACTCAAATGAAAATGTAGAATAGAAAGCAGACGTAAGTCGTTATGGTTTTATACAAATTGTCACCTTGAATCATAAAAAATCCTGTTTTGTGCATTAAAAATAGGTTTCTTTGATGAAATGGACCAGCAGGGTATTGAGTTCAAAATTGTTGGTCCTATTAACAGGAATCTATTTAAATGATATTTCAAGAATGATTTAACTTCAAATTAAGGCTAATAACACATTTTACCCAGCGCCAGATAAAGCTAGCACGGCAACGATAGCATTTCTTATAAAGGTGTTATTATTGTAAAAAAACCCATCTAAATTAAAACAAACACTTTTAACTTCATATCAAAGTAATTAGTTTTTCATGCAGGCAGATAACACAACAAGTATGTTAGATATTTCAGCGATTGTATTACATGTTTTGATTTTTGTACAGCATCTATGACTTCAGTTCAGATCCCTTGTATTTATGCAGTGCATAGATATAACAGCACCATTAATTAGTGTGTTAAGATAATAACTCCTATTGAAGGAAATAATTGGCTAAAATCTCTAACCTTGAACACACAGTCGTTCATATAACTAGAATGCAGTATAGTACAATAGGAATACAACAAATGCAAAATTGCTGAATCAGGTTTGATCGCTGGCAAGCATTCAGTGCTAAGCCCTTGACTTGTGACAGAACTATATGCGCACTGAATGTTCGAAATTGGGAAATTAGTGATGTCCGAATGATATCTAAAAAAACCCAACCTTTTAACAATTACTTACTACTATGTAACTAAGCTTTTGTGCACACATTAATTTCCAATGTATGCTGGTTGCAAAACATATGTCCACGCATACGCGCTCAAAGCTTAGTGGGAACTATGCCTAGGCTGCATTTGTCCTGGACTCACTTGTCCCGGCAGCAAATGCCCGAGTACCATATATCAATAGGCATCAAAGCTATTTCAAAAGCATATCACGTATTCAGTCCAATTCTATACTTGATCACTCGCTTAATGACCAATAGATTCCGTGTTTTGTCAACTGACACGTAAAAACCAACGTTCAATGGTCGTACAGCCGACCTGCGTCCAAGGACATAACGATCTATGTCATTTTAAGCAAATGACGCCCTCTGCAGGATCGCTCAGGGGGTGAAGCAGTGACCCTGGCACTAAATCGTCAGTCATTCAATGAATAAAACATGAATTTGGCATTTCTAGTGCGTCTGTCAGCGTCAAGCTTCCGTTTGGCGAGCGAAGAGGAAACGGCGTTAATCCAACTGCGTCTGCCAAACTCGTTTGTTTCCTGGTTCACATCAAACGGATGGGATCCAGACAATTAATCTAATATACGATGCGCTGAAATCTTGTCATGTCCACTTGACGGAGAAGCTTACCATCTGAGCTACGATGCCATACAAAGACAGAACAATAAAGAATGAATAAATAAGTCAAACGGTAAGAAAATTGCCAAAAATGGTTGCGAGCCTTGGCCTTAAAACAAAGAATCTCAAATAACGTGCCTCATCAAAATAGTGCGCTGAAAATATCCCCAGCAAAGTTCCCAGGTGCCTTTTGCTTCAAGAAACCAAACATCACCGAAAAAAATGTTACGTAGGCCAGAAAAGAAAAAAAAATTCCAATTTCTTATAGTTGAAGTCTCAAAGTATATTTATGGGTTAGTTAAGTGAATACAATTTAATATAAACTAGTAGATTTGTAATACATTAAAGTAATTTCTTAGACTTTGCCTGTGTTATACTTTTTTCAGTATGTTACCAATTTAATAAGTTTATGTCTAGATTTTGTGAGATTTCAAGCCCTCTGGCAACGGATGGAAAGAAAAAGGATCATGAGTACTGTAAACAACAACAACAACAACAACAACAACAATAATAATAATAATAATAATGATAATAATAATAATAATAAAATACTTATAGAATCTTCATGCAATTGATCGCAGAGAAGTGGGAATCAAATTTTTAGTGAGGATTCCATAAGTATATTATTATAATTGCTCTGTTTTATTTGAACGTTTATAATAAACACAATTTCATATCATTATTATTAGAATATATATATATATATATATATATATATATATATATATATATATATATATATAAAAATAATTGCTTGATCGTTTGGTGGATTAGATAGCTGAATATTTACCACCGTTGCTACTGATCGGTGTTTGAGCCCCCGTAAAAGCCGGAATGCTGATTTCTGAAAGTTGTGGTCTTAGTACCATGCTAATCTAAGTTCATACATTCAAATGAATATAGGACCCCTATGTGTATTTTGCAGTTTTAAGATTCCCGCTTATTTAAAACCTTTTTTCACTTATTAAAAACAGTAAAGAGGTAAAATAAAAGAATAAGCATGAAGTTTGTTCAGTCATGGACTCTTGGGTTACATTTGATTTAGATAACTGAGGAAATTTACAAAAGAGTCGAAATATACTAAGACAGACAAATGTATAGAGAGATAGATGGATCGAAAACGTTATTATCATAGGTGCAGACGAGAAAACAGACACAACGATATTATTTTGGGGGAATTCTCAAAAAACAACTTGTTGAAAGCATGCCTTGAAGTACCATTAATGTACATAGAAAATTTCATGGAGATATGTTGTCTGCTTCCTGAACATAAATACATACAGACAGACATTTAGTGAATTATAGTTTGATGCCAAACCGTAAGTTTCCTTCCCACTGAAAGGCACAATCTGATTGTTAACATCGTTATTTTCTCAATGTTATCCCGAATGAAAGGAATGAAATTAATCGAACAGAAACCCCCAAAGCGGTAAAATTAGTTGTATCATGAATCGGTATTATTAGCTTTAATCAATTAAATTGCCAACAGTCGATATATTTCTTCTTCGTCGTACTGTAAAGTTCAATGGCTCTATGTCTAATTGATACTATAAATAAGATCGTCTTAGTGTCCGGTTGGAAACAAATGAAAAGCAATGAGAATAGAGACATTGATTTGTAATTATTGCAACCGATTCATTACTTGAAATAACAGATATATATATATTTCTTGGTGATTAAAGTTTAGGGGCTAAATGTGGGACTGATACGGAAGTGAGTGAATGGTTTAGTTGTAGGATAGAATTCTGTGAAAATCTCAACGAAGTGATATGGATTCTTTTGGGCTCAAGTTAACGAATACACATTCCCGAAATCTGAAGCCGCTTAAGATCTCAAACGATAAACTGAAAAGAAAGCCCTAAGAATTTTCAAAGAGTTAATGAACGATTTAATTCCTCGACTCCTTGTTATTTGTGTTGTCAACACGACTAACTGTATATATCAAGTGTGGATTTCAACATGATGTGGCCTCCGCTACTCAACAAGGACAGAGTATAGAAATCCATGCCAAGTCTCCAAGGCAGCACCTCCCTATCTTATTATAATTCACCGAATGTCCATCCATTCGTCTATCCGTAAGTGACAGCTTGCTGTGAAAACTACTCAACATAACCCCATGAAATTTCCCCGTTGGATTTTGTGAACCCTACACAGGTTTTTAGATTTTGAAAATCACCCCCAAAATATTTTTAGAGGTGGTTGATCGAATCAAAGTAAAAAAAAAATCTGCATAAAAAAGACTCAATTTTTATACCTTGGCATTCATAATTTGACCGACTGATGGATTTTTCAGAGTCAAAGAGCAGGTAGTTGCTTAGATCATTTCTCCAGAGGGCGAAAGAGTAAGAAGGAGAACATATGTTAGTTTACAGAGATTTTCTCTCTCTCTCTCTCCCCTATGCAGGCAACGTTCTTCCTCTTACTCTCCTGCACATTAAAAAAGTGCGAAAGCTGAATGTTTTTTTTTTACTTATGCTGTTGATAATGCCTTCCTCTTTAAAAGAGACTTTGTTCTTGAAAAAAAGATTGATCTTCGTCGAAAGCATACAAAAATGTCAGAAACAGTTTATAAGAAAAATATTTGAAAAATTAAATTAACACATTAGAACTACACAACCTATGTACTATTTTTTGATTAAAAGACGACCTTTAAAATTGCTTCATCTCGAATTTTTATAAGACATTTCTTCAATTTTCACCATATACGTAAATTATTTCTTTCTATATCTCGTCAACAAAAAATTTGATCTATCGACTTATTGCTTAGAGTTTTGGAGATAAACGACCTTTCCGTTTGGAAGGCTTCACACCTTTGCCCAACAAATATAAAAAATAGTGCACAAATGATGAAAAAAACGAACTATTTGATTTATTCAAAATGATACCAATTTAATTCAATTTATTTTTTATTCATTCTATTAACCAAAACTTATTACCTGCCCTAAGGGACGGATAAATTATAGCCTAAAAATGAAATCATAAAATAGAAAGATGGATTGATGGATATCAAGTAGCATTTCTTTTTGAAAAAAAAAAAACGAGAATTACTGAAAAAAATAAACAGTAGATAAATCAATTCAAATTATACGTGAATACTATGTATTTTTCAACTCTTTGCTTTCATCTTAATTGTTATTGTTATTTCTATTATTATTCGGACTATCCTCATCTTGGTTGTTTTTCATACAACGTTTCGGCCGTTGTACTCTACAGCCTTCATTGTTGTTACTTTTTAATGCAACTGAACCTAGGCTGAGTTTCCTTCAACAGAGAATAAATAAATTAACATCTCAGATCGGAATAGAGAATTCGATCTGAGTGAGAATCGAACTCACGACACTCTTTGCTGGAGTGTGTCTTACTTAATGCTCAACCGTTCTTACCACAGAACTACTGGGACTTAGTCTTGATCGAACCCCAAACACCCTACACTGATCTTTTGTGCATAATCTTTGTCATTAATTCAGTTCTATCGATTTAAAAAAAATCTCTGTTTATTCTTTTGGATAGAATATTGTAAAATGAATATTATCAATTCTTTTTCCGCTAAAATCTACTTCCATTCCAATACATTAAAACAAAGAGTGAGTTTAGATAAAAGTGTAGTGAGTTCGATTTTCACCTGGAACTTATTCTTCATTCTGACCCATGCTGTTAATTCATTCACTCACTGCTGGAGGGTACTCAGCCTGAGTTTAGTTGCGATAAAAAGCTATAATAACTAAGATGGAAGTAAATAGTAAAAATAGATTATTATTAATGACAATATTACTTGAATTGATGCATTTTCTTTTAATAATTCTCTCTTTTTAAAAAATGAAATGTTATATGATTTTCGTTAATCTATCTTCAATGAAATAAATTCAATTTTTGAACATCAATTTACTGATGCCCGTTAAGACTGGTTATAAGTTCAGTTGAAATAATGGAGTAGGGTAAGAGTTACTTTCTAACGCTTGCGGTAACACACCGGGAGGAACAGCATATCCCAATTGAAATATTGGGGTAGGATAAGGGGTACTCTCTAACGCCTGTGGCAATGCTCCGGTTGAAAAAGGCTTTTTTGGAAAAAAAAGATTCGCCCACAAACGAATGTGTGTGGGTTTATACATTGAAAGAAAAAAGACCATTGTGCTTCATTCCACCCCTGTGGGTGAATGGTTGAATACCTTCTTTCCACGTAATAACAGGGCATAAAACAAGAAGAAACGACTTTGTTGAGAACACCGTCTGTATCACTCCACACATAAAAGGAAGAAAACCCACGCTGTATTTCAACCTGGCCTTTTGCATCTAAACTGCGCAGATAATTCGAATTTCTTATTTCCTCCATATCCACAAAGCAGTTGCTTTCAAAGGGAATTCACATTAGTGTTTTGTTTGACTCGTAGCATCGTGGGAAGATGCACAGGCGCCATCTTTTACGTAACCGGTAAAATACATGGAGAAAAAAAACCCCAAACCTGTTAGTCACTCAACCGTCACGTCACCCACATCTATTGGTAGTATGCCGTATTTGGGATAGGTAATTAACAGGTTTGAAAAAGGGGTTATCAATGAATATTACTCCTCTTACCTTTTGTGATCACTGTAGAAGTCTGAATTTTCCAAAAAAACAAAAACAAAAAATAACACACACACACAAAGAAAAAAACAAGCGTAAATTCTGCTGGACACAAACAGAGGGACCGACTTAACATTAAGCTTCATTGCAAATTGAATTCTACAAGAAACCTATTATGTTTTCAAAGAACGAAAAAACGTTTTTTGTTGTCGAGTAAATTTCAGCCTTCTGGCTTCATTGGTTCAGCCCGAACACGTGATGTATGCATACATACAAAGTAAACAAGCCAGCCAGATTAGCTTAAAAACTGAAAATTCTTATGTCGATAGTTTTTGTGACAGTTTTGCTTGACGGTTTCTAAGATTGTGGAAACGGGAGACTTTCCTCACGAAGGAACCCAATTATTCAAACTGTTTCACTGCAATTACCGAACTTCTCAAGTTGAATCTTGGTGTTTTATTTATCAATTTCGTTTTAAAAATTTTATTCTTTTTTGCATAAGTGCAGAAATTATAATAAAAAAAATGATGTTGGATGAACCATGTAGATGAGAATTGAACAACCGTAGCCAGCAAAGGTAGTGGAGGGTTCTATCTCTCTAAATGTATGTGTGTGTTTAAGTGTTCGTGAGTTCGCGAGCAACTAGCCATATCGTTTTGTTTACGAAGTTGAAAATCAATATCAGTACTCCACTAGACCCTCTCTAAAAGAGATTTGTTGGATATTTGGAAAAAAAGCTTATTTTGTTTTTTTTTTGGAGCCTTGTAAATAACATATAGTTTCTCCAGAATCTAGAATTATCTAGATGTTGTTTTTTTTAAAACTCTGTATTATAGGTTTTCCAATGGAAAACGCTTCTAAAGTCATGAAGAGAACTCATTCTGGCCATAATTATTCTTCAATGGATTTTTCTGTAAATTTCGACGGTGCGATTGTTCAATTATTGACTCTGACGACGATTTGGCTTTGAATTTTGAACATTGAGTTATTTGCTGGTATTGATTTACCTTGCATTGGGATTGGGTGCTTGAAAGGCAAAGGTGAGAGAGAGAGAGAGAGAGAGAGAGATATCTATAAAGTCTCGCTGTAAAACAAATGCTTAACGTTATTTTCACCATTCACGTTAAGAGCATGAGGCAAACTCCTGAAAAGCAGACAACACCTGAACTTACATTTAATTAGAAATCGTTGTGTAAAACTGTCACGAAAACTGTCTGCAAAGGTTCCTTCTATTTTCAGGCTGCTCCAGTTGGCTCACTATGTATGTACCACGCATACAAGCCGCACAAATGAAGCTAGAGGGCTGAAAATTTCAACATTCACTCCTTGTTATGCCTTATTTTCAATGTCCTTCACATTGGATAGGTTTTTTAGGGGGTGGGGGGTTCAATTTGCAATGTAAGTTTATAGAAATTTGGTCTCTTTGTTTGAGTCCTTGTTTGGTTTTGAAAATTTTGACTTTTTTCTCTCATTGATCACTGTCCAGCAAAGGGTGAGGAAAATAACTTGATCATTGATCACTCCTGTATCCAATTTTTCAAAATGATCAACCCCAACACGGGATGCTGGCAAAAAACGTTGATTATATGACGGTTTCTATTGAGTGACTAACCAGACATGTTTCCCTTCTTTTTTGTGTTCTACTTCACCCTTCATTCGTCTGACTTTCTTTCTTCCTCACTTTCCCACCCCAACCCCATTTTCTTCTCCCTCTGATATGATTTTTTTTCTTCTTACAAAATCTCTCAGAAAAGTAATCGTAAGTAGTGCCTTTACGATGACAACGCTTTAGGTAAGATTCACATATCGCATTACTACTTACTCGTCCCGTTTGCGATATTCGAATCAGACTCGGGGGCAACAGACACCCGAAGTGTCGTCACCCACTTCATAATGCGCTATTTTACTCACGTGGGAGTTGTGGATCCATGCCTCTCCCGATGGCATTAATGCAAAGTGAACAGAAAATGTCCCAGCTAGATTTTAACCCGGCTGGCCTAATCCATTATAAGAGCCGTCATCTGCTGAGCCACCTTGCACTTCCAAGTAAAATCGTTTAAGCTCCTTTTTTCCTTAAATGGAATCCTCTCTCTTTTGTATTATTGTTTCTTTTTTTCTTTTCGCCATTCGCACAGTCTTGAAGTATTCTGTTACTTCTCTTGTGAAGGTTGCTGAGTTTTTTGCGAGTAATTTTTTTTTGTATTTTTTTTGGTGGGGAATGAGGGAACGTTCGCAATTTTTCCACTAAACGCAGTCTTTAATTTCACAATGCAAGTATTTGTTTCTGCATAATTTTACCCCTCCCTTCCCCCAAGTGGAAGAGTCGTTTGCTACAGACAGCGAACTAAGAAAATTATACTCCAATAATTGCTTGTAATACGTCATCTAATAGAACTAAGTAATAAGATGATTTCTCTACTGATACTGACAGAAGCAGTTCATATAAAAACATCGTGGTAAGACGTAGGGATAGGGGGTGAGTTTAAATGTTTGATTTTGACTTCTTCTTGTTAACTCAGCCTTCGTAGCTGAGTTGGTAAGAGCAGCAGGGCGTGAACCTGACTCCCCTGCGGGGATGTGTTTGAGTATCACTGGAGGCTTACTTTCTAATTTTTGATTAGCATGTTATATCCATTGCCATAGATTAATTGCCTGAGTAGAGCTGGGATAAAAACGACAGAAAAATTAAGATGAACGTGAATAGTAGCCCAAAATTATCAATAATGACATCGAGACATGTTAAGAGGAAAATTAGATAAAAATCTCTCCTTTCTCTTTTCAATTTATTTATTCAGAAAGTCCTTTAGTTGAGAAAGGACGCGCATCTTCCGATGTGAAACTCAAACAAGTAGATCCCTTCCCCTATTTAGATAATCTTTCTATTAGATTTTTACTTTCATGTCAGATATTTTAAAAAAACCTTTGATTAAAGTCAATTTTGTGCTCATTACAAAATATAAATGCTATCAGTATTGGAACATACTCCAATGAATCTTACGAATATCAATGATGTTTAACTTGAATCAAAAACCGAATGAATGAAACTTAAGATTTAAAAAATAGTGTACAGTTATGTCATTGCTCTGTCAATTGATAAGCCAACCTTCAAATAGTGTATATATCAGAATGAATAAGATTTCACAGAAAGAGAAAAGTAATGTATATAATTCAATTTATAAAAAAAGTAGTGATTTTGAATTTCCTACAATAAATTCAACTCCTCTGCTTTGCTTAGCTTAGAGATCTCTTCTGGAACAGGTTTCAAGTTAAATCCTCTACTCCTGACCCCTGTAATGATTTTAGATTTCCACATGATTTCCAAATGTTTATTGCTGACTTGTAGTTATATAGATTTCATCGAGTCTGTTCGTGAAAGAATTCACATTTTCCAAACACATTTTTTGATTTGATAGACAATTCCTTATCTCTGCACTCTGCGGACATTGGAACCATATTTCCGTATATCTAGTCTGGCTCTTTGTTGGTACATTTTCTGGTTGTTCCCCTGTTCTCTCTTCTCTTCACTCTGTGTAATTTCTTCCCACTTTTTGATGGATTTACCAACACTCTTGTTATACTTTCCATTCATAATTCTATATACTTTTATCACTTTTCCTCTTACTCTTCCATTGATAAGAGTTGGTTGCTCCAGGTTTTTTCGTAGGTGTTTGGTGAATGCTGATATTTGTTGCACTTTACTCAGTTTGATAGCTAGATATGTTCATGAAAGACCCTTTCAGAAATTGGTAACATTGGCTGGGGTGATTACCACGCTAACCCTTGTTTTACAGCAAAAAATGTTTCTTCACGTATACTAAGTCAGTTTTAACTCTGTGAGAATCTAGATTATTCCTACGTTTACGTTTTTACACAGCCGGGCAGAAGAAAATGAGCAAAGCTTTTTTAATCATTTTTTCCAATCATCTTTTTATTCTTGCAATAAGTGTAATAATATTCGTCCGTGTCATACAACAGTGCATACAGTATTTGTGCACAGAGTATTATTAGTATGAGATCATTTTAAAATGTCCAATAGTTGTTCACAGTGTTCTGCACAATTCATCCGTCTAATCCCCTCAGTTGGTCAGTATTTCCAAATTTTCTCCCAACCAGTTTTGCCTTGATGAGCGCCCATATATTCTGTATGGTGATAAGATCTTTCATATCATGGAAAGTGCTTGGCTATTTTTTTTTGTCCAGGAGCGTACTCCTATATGTGTTCAATATCACGCAAAAATAAAATCCTATATCCAAGTGATCTTATCAGATTAAGTGAAAGAGATTGTTGATTTCCAGATATCACTTAACATTTATGAATTATAAATGAGTTACGTTATTACTGCCTATTATTATGAAAAAAAAACAAACAAAAAACAACACCTTTGCTTTTCTCTGTGGATAATATGCTCTCTAAAATCTGCAATGTGGTGTTGGGTGTATGCTGCTGTGTTTTGTAATGCGTATTTGACAAGAATAGAGTCGATTACCCGCGCAGAGGACTCCTTTAGGCGTAGGGCCACATTGGGAGTAAATGTTCCAATCAGCTTGAAGACCGCCCTGAGTGGTATATACGTCCACATATGCAGTGCATCGAAAAAATATGTATTAGGGAAATTGATACTCTGCCACTTTTTGTTAGTCAGACAATAATATTGGAAACTGTCAACCAGATGAATTTAAAAAAAACTGTCGACATAGGTTCCTCTCAGTTTTCAAGATGGTTTGGCTAGTTGGATGGCATCACTGCTCAATAAGTGACAGAAGTAAGTTATACATTGATCACACCTTTTTCCTGTTCTTTTTCTAGTTGATCACGCCCAACATGACATATTGCCACGAGATATTGGTCCTATGACGGATTCTATTGAGAGACTAACCAGATCTGTTTATAGCTATATTGAGATCATTGTTAAACAATTCAGTTTACAGTTTCAATTTGTATGTTTTCGACAAGACGCCAGTATTGAGTCTCAATTTACGAAAAATAGGGCTTCAAGCGAACCTTGATTCATTGGTTGCTATTATTGGTTAGATATTATTAGCGAGCCACAATGTCTGCTGACCTCTCTTCGGGTATTACAGCATCTGTCTATCTTTCTAACTTGCAGCCTGTTTGATAGAAGAAAAGTTTGTAAATTGGCTTCCGGCATCAATAGACAATATTCAAATCAGAATCAAGGTTACGAGTGATAGGAATATAAATGCTTATGATAGGTATAAATGGGTATTGTGCCTTGCTTTTTCGTGGCATCAACACTGCTGGTAACTGGTACCTGGAAACAATGAGATCTTTTTCACTTTCTTGTCTTATTGCTATATTTTGTTACACTGAACTCTCTGCTAATATATATATATATATATATATATATATATATATATATATATATATATATATATAACAATTATTGAATATAATTAATTAACGCTCCCATCTTTAGGGTTGAGCACTCCTAGGTAGGGCACTCGTCTAATATATTCTATCATTCAATGCCTTTCCAACTCTTGAATGGAGCACTCAGGTATATGGGGAATTATGCATAAGTGGATATATCGCTGAATTCAGTTCTACTGACCGCTCACTACTACGTAGTTAGAGCATATGGCTTTCGACCTAACCTAGCGGTACTGGAAGGGATACTAGATAGTCTATAGCCACATCGAAGAGTTGTGATACAACGAAACAGCTGCATGTACATGACACAATTATTAATTATCGTTAATACATATATATATATATATATATATATATATATATATATATACATGTCTGTAGGTGTGTGTGTAATCATATCTACAAGTGTATATATTCAGAGAATATCTGTAGGTTGTGCCTAACGCACTTTTAAGTAACATGCATAATGTTTTGTTCTCTTAATTATAAAAGCGAAAAGCCATTCTCATTTGAATAATGTATTTTTGTATAATCCAATCAGATTTCATGTTTTTGAAAACAAATGGTTCTATTATTACTATGCTTGGGGACGATCTTTCAGAATTATATCCGTCCTCTTTAAGATATTATCCAATTCAAAGTAAACTTATAAGTGTACAAGTAAAAGATAAGAGAGGATAATAAGAGAAAGAGAAAGAAACAAAATATTCTTTTTACGTCAACCCACGAAATATTATTTTTCTTTTGCCTATGAAATATATTGCATTTAAGACGAGGTTTTTTCTTGATGCAACGAATACTAATTTTGATTTTGATGTTCTAACAGGGATTAACTTGAAAACACAATTCGAAACATTGACAATATGTCGACAAATGTTGCCAAATGCTGTCGAAAATTGTATACACAACGTCGCAGGTTTTGATCAGAGTCTATTTTTTTCTTGTTATTCTTTACAACTCAGCCATTCACTTCGATGAAAAGCGATCTGATTACCGAATTGACATAAATCAGTCAGAAGATAGAAAAACAGTAATTAGATAAAGAGAGACGTGTCATTATTTTGCATAATTCGATGAAATGGTTACTTCAGACGAGTGAAGAGGGCTCGAGGCAGTAGGACACAGACAGTCACCAGGTGACAAAAAGCGGACACACTGAGAACAAGACCTATCTCCTTATCTATGTAGCCAACAAGTTATGTTTGTTGTGGGAACGTAATATAATCCGACAAAATGTTGGTATTAATTAGACAATGTGGAAGAGGAAGATTTGAGAACAAATGTGTTAAATCTCATAATTTTATATCATCATTGAAGATTAGTTTGATGTATTTCGCTGAACTTGTGTCAGCATTTTCGAAAACACTTGGAGATGTTGAAAAATCGCAGCAAAATGATAGCTATGTAATTGTTATCCATCTCTCTATCAATGCAATAAGAAAGTATACAAATGCTCATAAGAACCTAATGTAAAAGATGAACAATATATGTATAATGTATCATAATATTGTAGTGGCCACTTTTTTTTTAGTTAGAATTAATTATCAAAATAAATAGTATTGGTTTTAGCTACGAAACCTTACATTTAGCAAAATATATAAAACATCACATCCTCCAAAAAGCCTGTGTTCTCTCGTTCATTTGCCCCTGCTTTGTTAGCTGGTTACTTCTACTTTTCTTTTCTTTCCTTCTCTCTAGGATTGGTATATTTTTGCTGACCTCTTGGCTGATCCAAACTTTACCATTTTTATCACCGTGACCAATCTCTGTTCTAAACATTGCCCATTTTATTTCACTGGTGTTGATGCATCTTTCATTGGCTCAACGAGTCAATTCCCTTGCTCGGAACGCGTATTTACTTCCGTCTCACGTGAGTGGAATGGCGATGACTTTACTACACAACAGTCACGATTATCTGTCTTCTGATTCTCCTCACTTCAGTTAAACCCCTTGTGTTTTCTGTTAATTGAACCGTCAGTCCGTTATGTTTTTCAACGTTTAAGAGTGGCCCCTGATTTGCTCATATGCAATCGCAAATACATTGCCTACAACTTGATCTTCTCCAAGCCTCATGTATCCATAGCATTTCAGTCATCTCTGCTTCATTAGCACCAACTGCTACTACTACATGACGACATCATCATCATCATCATCATCATCTCAATCTTTTAACGTCCATCGTTGGACATAGACCTTCCCTAGGATTCGCCATAATTCTCTATCATAGGCGTCGCGGAGCCAGTATTTCCTGAATCTCTTCAGTTCATCTCTCCATCTTGTGTTCTGTCGGTCTCAGTTTTTTTATGTGATCTTTTGGGATCCATGTTGTGAGATGTGATGTCCATCGGTTGTCTTTCATTCTTGCAACATGGCCAGCCCGTTGCCATTTGAGTTTTTTCAATAGTTTCTATGATGTCACGGACACCCATTTTCTTCCTTCTATACTCTGCTGTCTTGTGATCTCTAGAGCTCCTAAATTTCGATTATAAACTATCGTCTATCGTCGTCTTCTACTTAAATACAAGTATACTTTGCCCTGTTTATCATGCATCCCACTCCTAAACTAAATAGGCCTCTTCTCTTCACAATCATATTATCGTTTCCTTACATGTATTCCTTTTCAGTCTTTTATTGTTATAGATGTCAATTCATTGAATGTACGTTTTATTTGACGTCAAAATACTCGCAGGCGTCTTCGTTATAATCATTTGTACTTTGTTTAATCTCCATGTCCACATTCATACTTGGTGCATACATTTTCCATCATGTTATGGCAACCATCAGCTCCCTTTCTCCTTCAAATCACGTGAAGGCAAAATCCTTTGTCCTCCTCAACTGCATATTCTCGTTGCTACACAGAACTCTAGCAACATCATTAATCTCTCTCAGTCACTGGAGGAACCACTCAAAACTGGTATTACTCCACCATATACAATAGTATTTATATCTGATGACCCCTGAAACTATATAGATCTTATACAACTAAAATGTAAACAACTGTATATATCATGATATATAAAAATACTGATCGGCCTCTATTTTGTTTCTAAGGTCATTAGGACGTTCCTCCAGGGGGCATTATTCTATGATATATAGTACGATAATACTATACACTATAATATACTACTAATTCTCTATTAAAAAATCACGGGTATATTAGCATTTTTTTTAAAACCTTTGTCAACGAATTTAAGAAGAGGTATATGTATTTGGTCACGTCTCTTCATTCGTCCGTAGACATGATATCTCCGGAAGTACAGAATCAGTTTTGATAGAATATTGTCGAAGGGTGAGAAATGGGGTAAAAAAGATATGGTTACATACTGGGATGGATTCAGACAATTTTTTTCTGAGAGATGTTTTGCGCATTTATGTATTCAGTCATAACTATCCATATGATATCTCCAAAAGTTGTCAATGAATCTCAATGACATTTTGTTGAAGAGTGGAAAAAAAGCAAGAACTGATTATGTTTTTGAGCGGATCCATGCACACTTATTTTTCCTATGCTGTAGTTATATGTCCGAATCAGATCATATCGCAGATTTTTGGGTGGATCCATGCACAATCACCCCCCCCCGGTGATTGTCTTAAAAGTATGAGCTCTCTTTCTAGTTATGAAGTGATTTTTCTTCAGAAAAGAAGCTTCTTCTTCCCATTCAAAATGTTTTTACCATACAATTCTAGTTTGGTTTAAAATCAGTCGCGTCAAATCAATTCCATCTGAGGTTTCATAAGAATCAATGATTGAATTTGTTTAAAATCGTGGCTACGAGATACTTTTTCACCAATAAGATTGCTACTTTTGAGAACTCTTCATCATCATTTGACAGGACAACAGAAAAAATAACTCTATGTTCATTATATAGATCAAAGTTTCCGAAAATGTGTCCCCCCCAAAAAAAATCTTGGGTTTTGCGAGATGAGGTGTCTTTCAATATAAACATATTTCATAGAAAAAGGTATTCGGAAATTTGAAAGATATATGTTTTTTATATGAATAAATGTTCTCTCTAAAATGATTTCTGTTAAATTCGATACCTTATAGGAATCAAGATGGCAGGGGTATCTGTAAAATATAAGGATGGGTTCCACAATCAATGGAAAATCATATAAGGGTTCCGTGACAAAATAAGCTTGAGAACCCCTGGTATGGGTAGATGTATGATATATAATGAAATGGATTTTCACTAGTTCTGGCTGAGCTGGTTTTTACCAATCAGAAGTTTGTTAACGTCTGCACAGGTCAACGAACGCTCTCAGAATATGGGCAGTTTATGAATCCGGATGTTAAAAATGACCTAAGTAGCCGTAATATGTACATAGAAGGCATCCAGCAATTAGAAAGAAACATCAGACGAACCTACGTTTGTTAGAATTTGTGAGAATTTTAACTTTTCAAGGTATTTTAACATTTAGAATTTTAAAATCCCGAAGACAATTGAAAAAATAACGTCTTAGAACAATGAAACAAAAGGAATTTATTTTCGTTTCCATAATTTATTGTAGGATATAATATTTTGTAATTCAATATAGATGTGGTAAAAAAAAGTCTGCAATTAGCCTACCCATCAACAGCGGACCGATTCTGTTTCAATTATACCGAAAGTAGATAGTGCTTGCTTGGCCGATCCATTTCTACGACCCAGTGTAATCGTATTATCAGTCAAGAAAGAGAGACTCTCCTATCAGTCTCTTCTTCCTGTAGTTCAAAACAGAAAAGCAGTTCACGTTTAAATTTTCTGTTTGATACCGTTTTATTTTTGCTTTTAACCACAGGAAGAAGAGACCAACAGGAAAAACTCTCATTCATCGTGGATATTACAATTTACATCCGAAGAGAGACGTAGAATCAACCGAAATGTTTTGTCTACATCGAAGATGAAAAGAAGAGTTCGAATTGCCCGAAACAAACTTGGTATAAACATTAATCATTTTGGACCAGATTCTTCATCTTTACCTGATTTGAACCGATGTAACATCCTGCCTTCCTCGTGTATCATGTGCAGCCGGTAACTTTTGTGGAATGCTGAACGGGTCACTTTACTTTGCCCATGGGGTTTATTGTTCTCATCCGTATATCTCTCATGTCTCGTGTCTTCCCCACTAAACCAGTATATATTCAAACACTTGGGCTTAGACCAACGTTTTCTCCAATTTTTATGCAAAAATCTTAAGTTGTGCAATTTTTTTCATCGTAAAAAAGTCTGTGCGTACTGAATGCTTGGGCATTTGTAAACTTGGAATTATTTCAAGATAATTTTGGCACAACCTATCTCTCATGGCTAATAAAACTCTACTGACATGTTTTAAAATAGTACAAGGATGATTGCATTCTACGAAGTAATGTATTAGAAACTGTCAGCCAAAACCGTCGATAAAAGTGCCAGCATAGGTTTCTTCAGTTTTTATGTTGGTCTGGCTGCCTTGTTGGCTACGTATGCATAACGGGTACAGTCCACACCGATGAAGCTTCTGGGTTGAACATTTAAACATTTACTCCTTATTATGTCCACAAAAAACTCTTTGTTTCTTCCAATTCTTTTCTGTTGGAATTCAAGTTACGGTGTAATTTTATGCTAAATTGATCACTAGTTTGTGTCTGGCAGCATTCACGCTTATTTTTTTAAAATTTTGATTTTTCTTGTGATCACAGCACAGCTAAGGTAAACATTTCTCATTCCTTTTTTTCAATTTTTGAATTGGTCATCCCCAAACAGCATGCCAAAAGCCTTTGGTCGTGTTGGTTTCTACTGAGTGACTAACCAGACGTGTTTGGTTAAGAATTTTTACTTTGAATTACTTTCTGTCAGTTTGTTGTTCCATTGAATTAAACTGAAAAAGAATTATTTCTAATCTTTATATGTTCCACAGCCTACACGTGCAGTTTTCGAACATAAACGACAAACTAATTAAAAACCATTGAGGAATAATTTTCATCAAGTATAAATATGATATACTATTATTATCAAACTCATACTATTTGAGTTCTGACTTTATACTCGTAAGTCACGATATTGACAATGATCCCACCAAAAACTAGTGACGTTTTATACGCAGAAACTGATGACTAACTAACCTTATATTTTCTTTTATCCTTGATTTCGAGGTCAGTGGCAAGTTAACCATTTGGCTCAGTAGTCATTTCCTTTCTTTTTTGCTTTCGATGCAAGTGATGGATCAACCATTAGGCTTAGCAGGCCTTCTCTTTCTTCCTCTTACTCCTGATTTTTGACTTCATTTTCGTATGTAACAATGACGGATGAAAATTACCCGAAGGAGAACAAGTGACATCACGCACTAATAACACTAAAAAAAGAGTCGTTCGCGAAAACTGATGACGAATTCACCCCGACTTCAAAAGCCCGTAAAGTTTGTAAATCCTTTCATAGATATTGAATGGAAAAATGAGTTTTGTTTTATTTACCTTTTGTATTTTAATGAAACAAAGAAGTTTGTCCTTAACGCAGCCAAGCTTGTTATAGTTCTAATTACGAATATAATTATTAAATACTACATTATTTTAGGTAAATAATCTTATATGTGCACAGTCATTCCCTCTGTGCACTGGTTAAAAATGTGGACGTACGCACACGGCTGCACAACTTAAGGAAAACTATAGATTGTACTTCATGAGCGTTTTGTACAGCAATCGACATTCAATGACGAATACCAAATGTGACGGACATCTTATAAAGGCCAGGGGTATAGCGTCTGGAATACGTCGGTAAAAAAGTTAAATCAAGACGAGGGAAATGGTTCAAATGAATCAACGAACAGGTCATGTTTTGTTGGAATGGTGCTAATCTATAACATTAGTTTGGTAATGATGTGACGTCATTCACTCAACCCTGCAGTATTTTACCCATGGCTGGCGAGAAGGATGGATTCATCCATTTCCCAAGAGCATCAGTGCAGAGGGAACACAAACTGTCTCAGCCAGAGTTTGAACTCGGCCTGCTGATTCCATTCTCCATGCTACCAACCGTCCAGCCACTTCACACTTCCTATGCTGATTGAGGAGATTTATTTTCAAACTTTATCTCCACCTAGGATAAAATAGATGGCATTCAATTCACTAGTTATTTTCCCATAGCTTAGTAGAGACGAGATGGATTCATGTCTTTTCTAAGGTCAATGATTCGAAAATGAGCGCTTGCAGAGTCCATTCTCTGAGCAGTTAACTGCTCGGCCACTACGCACATCCTAAGCAGACTGGAGAGATTGATTTTCAAACCCTTATCTCTGCCTGCCATAAAAGATGCCTGTCGTACAACGTTCCCGTTCAAGTTCACTGTGTAATCTGTACATCACACAAGAGATGTACAGGCAACAGTTGACCAGGTTTTTCTTTTACCAATGATAAATGTTTTATAAACTGTCAACCAAAACTGCCAACAGAGTTTTTCTTTCAGTTTTCAAGAAGGTCCAGCTGGCTGGCTAACTATATATGTATGTACCACGCATACGGGCCTCATATATAAAGCACAGGTAAAACACTGAATATTTCAACATTTATTAATCATTATGTTAAAAAAATGTTCGTTTTTTTGGCACTCCCCATCAAAATACGGTTTTCAATGTGGGTGGGGGGATTTGTAATCTACATCTACTGTCTGTTTATACTAAAATTGTCCCTTGTTTATGCCCAGCTGCCTTTTCAGATGGCGAGAAAAGTAACTTATATATTGACCACCCAATTTCTCAATTGATAACCTCTAACATGGAATGCTGCCAAAAGACATTGATCACGTAACAGTTTCTGTTAAGTGACTAGACAGACATGTTTGTCTATGTTTTTTTTTGTTCCTGTGTTTTGTCTTTGCTCTTTTTTGAAAACAAACCTGTACAGCGTTTAAGAGATTCTGGTATCGATTTTCTTTATTTTCAGTTCACTCTGTCGGATGTGGATATTTTATTTCGGTTTGCCTAATTCCTTGCCTGATTTCCGAAAAATCTCAGCCAATCCATTGGGAAAACATCTTTTATTTAGACTCTATTTTCCTTCCTTACCTTCCACTCTTGATTTCACTCCATATCGTTGATGAATAACAAAATTTCTACCTATGAATGACCCCTGTTCCGTCTCTACGGACAATAGAATGTCCCCTAGAGGTGAAGTGTATGGAGATTCTCTCCTAGGATCTTCATACGCACTCGCCTTCTATCGTCCTTAGAGACAGAACAGAGGTCATTCATCCATGTTTGTATTTTGATTTCTAATACATTCATCACGGGCAGAAAAATTCTGGCCACTGCAGCTTGTACATCTCTTGCGTGATATACAGATTATATACTGAACTCAAACGCAAACATTGTACTATTCCCAGTCGTCATAACCCCTCCTAGCTTCGTTAGTATAGCCCAGAAGAAAGCAAAGGGCAATGCACCTGGCATTGACTCGGCTGCAGGACCTGTCGGAAGGATGCCCGATTGGGGGTAAACCTGCTTTAAGGGGGATAACTTTCTGGTTTGGAATCAGAGTAGTCCTTCTTCTTAAGTGGTGGCAGCCTGGCTAAGGCTAAGAAGTCGAATCCGTCGTGCTATTTTACTTTTAAATCTAAATCTGATCTATGGTAGATATGATGATACAAATATATCTCAATCGAAAGAATCAAAATGAATTCATCGGAAAATTCAGTCAATATCCCCGTAGTCCATGGCTCATACTTTCATGGAAATTTCATTGAAATTTATTGCGATATTTTGGAGATATCGTACAGACGGATGAACAGAAAGAAAAGAGTGAATACATATACCCTTTCAGACTTTATTGGCGGAGGTAATTAGTTTACAAAAATCAAATTTTAAACGTCTTCAACGATTAAATTACCCAAACAAGATTGAAAGTTTTTCCTAAAAAAACAAACTTCTCATGAATTATTCATTGTAAAATCCTGATCTGTGTGGTAACCTTGTTTCGTCCGGTCAGTTCGCCAGTCGCTTTCAGGCGTGCATAGCATTTGAGATTTAATTTCGACTTTTTATTCATAAGGTCATCAATGCTTCAATGCTCGTTTTTGTCAATAACTATTTATTTTCAACGGTCATTTCTAAACAATGCGGGTCAGACATAAAAAAATAAGCTCTAGGCAACACTCGAACTTTCATCCTTTTACCTCAGCAAGCTGTCCAACGTATGGCAATCTCCCAACCAATCAGACTACCAGTGCTTCCACGTTTGATCAAATCTAACCCCTTAAACTTATTCTTTATTTCACTCGATCGCTCTACGCCGTATTTGTCATTGTTTTTTTCGTTCACAAGTTATATCAGTAGGAGCAATATTATCTTGATTTTTATTAGATGGAACACTGTCAACAACTATTTCTTCTATTGATAGAATTTATTTCATCTTAATTTCACTTGCTTTTCATAGCATCAAATTTACTGTTTGAGTAGTTGCAATAAAAGGCACCTTTGTTGTTTTTTCTCAGTTGGTTTTGCCCTTTTACCTTTCAATTTTCCTCAGGTCTCTCTTACGTCCGTAATCTTAAAGAGATAATGGACGGAATATTTTCTAATCCCCTGACCAACGCATGTAACATAGACGACTGACTATTGATGAGATCAACCTAGTCGATATGGAATTATATTGAATTATATGCGTCGCCATAAATGGTTTCGTCCGGTTATAATATATGGATGTTATCATTATTCTGGGTTTGTGGGTTTGTCAAGTCACGCTGAAAAAAATGGGACGTAAAGCAGCCGAAACTGCTTGCAATAATAATCAAGTATTTGGCTAGGGGACCGTTAATGAACTCAACATTGGTTCCCAAAATTTCGAAACAGAGGTCAGAGCTTTAAAGATATGACCGTCTTTCAGTGATTGACGGAGTCCAACTGAAGCCATTTTTGAGGAGGACCGAGGCTAAACAATCACAGAGCTTGCAGAAGAACTAGGTATTGATCCTGTTCGACATTTGCATGAAAATGGAGAAACAAAATACCTCGGCTTGCAGCACGTATGACCCTAAATGAAAACGAAAAAAATGTCAAGCGAGTGACCTTGCGTGAATTGAACGAGCAAGGATACAAAACTTCACCTCACCCAACTCAGAAAACATCTCTCCGACCGACAAGCTCATGACGGTCTTTAACAACCAGACAGCAGCTCAGAACGCTCTCGAAGAATTCATTGGTTCCAGAACCCAAGAATTCTACACTTCCGGTATAATTGGACGTGTTTTTAGTCGGCAAAAATGTGTACATTCTGGCAGTTATTTGTTTTGATTAATAACTCTTATTCTATGCTGAGATATATTGCTTTAAAGTAGATGGTGAAAGACTGCAATAATTTTTGCACCAACCTACTAGTTAAGAGAAGAAAGGTCAGATGAAAACTATGCTAGTTACTCTATAGCTGCTGCTAGTAAACATTAAGAAAGCGGTGAGTTGAAGTTAAAAATAACTCCTGATGAATCTTAGCGGAATTTAGTGGAGACGTGGCGATAAGCAGCTAGAGAACGCGATGTGTAAACGGAAATAAAAGGAGCAAAGGTTTACTTAAAGACGATGTTTGCATAAACAGAATTGTGGTCTGAAAAGACTTCACTTATATCACATGATGAGGCCAAAAAAATGGTAACAATTATAAAAAATTGTTGAGAATGTATATACGAAAATGGGACTGCTAAATATCGACTCTGTAAAAATGAAAATGAGATATCCATACTTTGCATAAATGAAACACCGTAGTAGTAGTAATCATCTGAAAAAATATCTGAAATTATCTAAATAATTATCTGAAATTATCTAAAAAAATACCAGCACGATATTTGGGCATTGTTGGTTTGTGGATAACCACAGACACCCCCCAGAAGCACTTTTTCGGAGAAACAAAAAGGATGTTCTTAGATGGTACTTAGTGGTGTACTCATGCGTATTTTCAAAGTTATAGCTCCAAAAATTCTAACCAAGAGCGCACACATACATACACGAGCAAAGAGAGAGAGAGGGAGAGAGAGAGAGAGAGAGAGAGAAAGAGAGAGAGAGAGAGAGAGAGAGAAAGAGAGAGTGAGAGAGAGAGAGAAAGAGAGAGAGGTGGCTGGTTGGTCGAGTGATTTTTTAGGCTTTGGTGATTCTTTAAAGATAAGGAGACGATGGGATACTGTTAAAATTAGGTAAAATTATTTACACCGATTCTTGGAAGCTTCTTTTGGAAATCTATTGGGAATGAACATAGACAGATAATATTTAGACAATTTGCAATTTACTGGTAAAATCGCTAGCATATCAGGAAGATTACATGAGTTGCCGAAAAATGCTGAGGAATGTAAAAAGGAAAAGCCTCAAATTAAGGTTAAATGAACATAATTGAGAAAAAGATAATGTTCAGCAATAACGTCTTGAATAAGACATTAAGAATTGAGCAAAATGAATTTGGAAGGAATATATTTATTTGGGTCAGATGAGAGCCCAAAAATTGCATCCACATTCCACTTGCCTTACTGCAATGCAATAAATTCTTACATCACTCTTTTATGAGAGGTTGAAAAGATTCATATTCAATATATATATATATATATATATATATATATATATATATATACATATATATATATATATATATATATATATATAGTCTAGAAAGCTTTATAGCTTTAAAAACTAAGTACATTAAAAAGCTTTTTCAATTTTCTCTTGTATCACTTCAGTCATTTATTTCCAAACATCTGTCAGTTTAATTTATGTAATTTACCTTGATGTTTTTTAAAAAAATATTTTATATATACTCCGTTATTATGGTAATAGGTGTAAATTTTGTCTTGCTGGGATCATCGGTTGTTTACCATGTGAGTGTATATATATATATATATATATATATAAAGAATTTGACTTAAAACGAGTTTTTAAGGAATGCCTGTATCAGAGTAATCAATATTTTTGGTCTGCGCTATCTGTGTATAGTGCCATAGTGGGGAAAAAGTTAACAATATAATCATTGCATTTTTGATATTGCGAACTGCGTTTTATCCGAGCATGCCGGTACTAAAAGTATTTTTATAGTTTCAATATGAGGTCAGATAAAAAAAGACTAACTTTTTTTTAATGCTTAATAGATTGGTACTCTAAAGATAGCACAGTCGGCAAAGACCAGGCATAAGATGGAGAAATCCGATAGAAAGGTCTCCAGGTAAGACATGACACAAGGTAGAACAGCCATGGTCGAGTTGAAAGAATTTCGGAGAGGCCTTTGTCCAGCAGAGGACTTATGATAGCTGCTGCTACGACAGGCTGCTACTGCTGATATGATGACATCACCCTTTCGTAAAATCGTTCAACCCAACAGCTGCAACTAATAAGGGGCTCAAATCTCTAAGAGGCAGCATCGTGACTTTTAGTAAATTGAAAAACCGTAGCCATCAAAGAAATCAAAAGACTCCCATCCTTCTTCATATTAGTGGGTGTCTGTATACTTGTGTACGGGTGTGTTTCAGCGTCCTGGCCATGCCGTTACATCAACAGAATTGAAAATTGGCATCAGTACTCCAATGCTCCGTTTATAAATACGATTCTTTTCAATTTTTGGCAGAAACCTTTCTTTTTAGCTTTATTTTGACAGGTATAGTTCATTAATAATATATAGATTCTCCAGAATGTAGACGTTTCCAGATGATTTTATTTTAGATGTTTTCACGTAGAAAACGCCACTGATATAATGAATAAAAGTTATTCTGACCATATTTTTTCTTCGATGATCACTGTCGATGGAATGTTTTTATGAGTTCAAATTTTGACGCTATGGTTGATAGATCATTGACTGTGAATGACGAGTTTTGATAAGACTTTGCTCTGTCTTGATGGAAAACGTCAATCATAACTGTCACTGACACTTATTAACATTCCGATTTTCAAGCTGGTCCATCTGGCTGACTGGCTATGTATGTATCACACTTTCGGGCCAAACCAACGGAGCTAGAGGGCTGAAATCTTCACATTTACTCCATATTATGTGTAAAGGAAACAGCTTTGTAATTTCTTTTATACCCCCCTTCTGGATAGGATTTATTGGGGGATCGATTTACAATCGAAGTTCATACTGTATTGATCCCTCAGATTGCGTCCGCTTGTTTTTTTTTGCAAATTCTTACTTTTTAGTGACCACTGTTCAATAAAAGGCGAGAGAAGTAACTTACTTATTCCTTGATCACCCTTTTTTCTATTTATTTCAATGGATCACCCTTAAAACGGTACAGTAAGAAAACAAGTTGGTCACGTGATAGTTTCTACTAAGTGACTAAGAGACCTGTTTTTGTTGTCTCTTTTTATCGCCAACATCTTCATCGAACGATCATTGATGAGGAACGTGGATTGGAAATAAAGGAAAAGTCAATAGCAAGATTTGAACTAACATTTTTGCTTTTATGGCTTGTTTGTAAGAGTAAAGAACAATTACTTTACGCAAGAAGAAACGAATTTTTATTGCAATCGAAACAGCAAGGCATCTAGACATTTTTGGTTGTTCAGAATGCTACATTTCAGAATAGGACTTAAATTATCAAAAGAATAAAGCCAGGTATTTTTTTTCTATTCTGCAAAAGTTTGTTCAGAACATATGTACATATTTATGAACCAAATCACTATTTTAGATCAACAAAACGTACGCGTATATAAACAAAATAGCTATTTACATCTATGAAGTATATACATACAATAATCTGCATAAGTATTTTTTGAATTCTTCTGAGGTCAATAACGGGTAACAGGTCTCTTGAGATTCAGAATCGGCTCATGGCATTATATTTTGGCAAATGGCCACGCAAGAATATTAGCGGGAAGAAATCCAATTTGCAAATATACTTGAATAGATGCAAAAACATATTCTTATCTTCTAAGGATAATAAAAAGATTCCACCATGGTTTAATCATATGTGTCTGAAAAGAGCCTGATTACAAAATTAATCAAACTGGTCTGATCAATCACTCAATAGAAACCGTTATGTGACCAGCTTCTTTAGGCAACATGTTGTGATGATAGTGATCAATTAAAAGATAAAAAAAAGGATAATCGATCGATGTTACTCCTCAATGCTTTGTGTTGGGCAGTGATCACTAAAAATTCCAAATTTAAAAGAAAAACCAAGCGTAAACATAGTCGGATACAAACTTAAGGACCAATTTGCATAAACTCACATTGCAAATTGAAACTCACTCTAAAAACCTATTGGAGGTAGTAATTCAAAAGAAAGGCATTTTTGTAGACATAATAACCAATAAATGTTTGAATTTCAGCCATTTAGCGCTACTGGTGCAGCCTGAGAGCGTGGTGCATACATGTATAGCCAGCCAGCCAGACACATTTAAAAAACTGAAGAAACTTAGGTTGATATTGACTATGTTCATGTTGATAGTTTTTGTTAGTATTTTCTTAAGAGATCAATACAAACAGAGACGCAAATACTTGTGTTCAGTTGCCATTGTAAAGGTGAACAGATCTTGATAAGATTAGGTGAATACTGGAAACTTTCTGACTAACTGATCCACCAGGAATACTTCAAACTGTCACAGAGAAGGCAAAGTTGTTACTCTCGTACCGGATTTGGTACTTTTGGGATTTGTTCGTATGTTTAGTAATATTTTATCCATGGTATATCTTTTGCCAGAATATTCTTGTTTACTTTGTATTTCATCGTTGATTTCTTGTTATTCTCCAAACTTTTGTTCGTTGAAATTCCACTGCAATGCCAGTGGAGTGAGAATAAATGTATATAACTCTATACATTTCCAAAGTCTATCAGAGAGATCAGCTTGTAAGGTTTTAAAAAAATTTACTCAACCGTCAGTCAGTCAGAGGAGAGTTTCACTCACCAAAAAATGATTAGTTTCGCATGATCCAGAATATCTGTTTCAAAAAATATCTAACATATCTTACTTATTATTAAGCCTACTTTCACTTTATGGTATATCAAAACAAAAACAAACAAACGCTGGACTGTATATGGTCAAACTCCCTTGCTTTTATTTAAGTCTAAAAGGTAAACAAAACAAAATGAATTCCTCTATACATAATTATTACAAAACTACGTGTCTCACTTTAATTCCTTTATTAATAGGTCCTGTGAATGGGATTTGCTAACTTAGCAGAACAAGTCGACCCTGGTTTTGTTTGGGAAGTTTGAGTGAAATCGTCATTAACTTTCGCGAACAGTACAGTTTTACTGTTATTTGTCACTTGTTTTTGTCCTGTCAAAAATACAATAAGTAGTCTACAAGAAAAATACTGAGAAGTTGGAAATTCGACTTGACACGACATGCCATCACTGAATTACTCTCTCTTCTTCACTCTCTCCCCCTCTCTCTCCCCCTCTCTCTCTCTAATGTAAGTTTCAAATTCAGATATCTTGAATTCCAGCTCTGACTAATTGCAATGATGAAGTCAACTTTGAGAGTTTGCGATAACAAAAAATCAAATCAAATAATAATTATGTTAAAATGAAAATATGAAGGATGCATTTTCAATTGATATACAATTTTGCTACCTTGAATATCAATATACATGATGAGTTTGATCTCCCTGATTTACCTTTCCTGACCCTTTGCATCTAAAACCCCGGGTGCCTTCAAGAGTTAAACACTGAGTCGAGTGCCCGAGTTCAATCTCAGTGAGATTAACAAGTCTGCGATTAAGAAAATGAAGAGGTTAAAGCAGTTCAATATCTGTCAGATCTTACCAAACATGTACTTTGGAGCAACAGATAGGGGAAACCGGGGCACCTTGGATCATGGAGCACAGTGGATCATTGTATGCAGTGAATCATTGTGACTCCTTGAAAATGCTAATACGCAACTATACAGCTGCTACTAACTCTTCATAAGTCATCACATACGTTATCTTATTTTGTGAAAGACTTGCTTGCTTGAGCAATGCTGTACAGTGTGCAATCTTAGGGACCCAATTTCAAGCCGAAAATAATATCCAGAAGTATTATTACATTAATTTTAGACACTGCTAACTGCACTAGATGAGATGAAGTTAAAATTGTATTAGAATTATTTCCTGTCCTTAGAGATACAACATGCACAAGAGAGAATCATGCTCAACCTCACACGGGGAGATCACAAAGCACAGTGTATTAAGGAGAAAACAGGAGTCTAAGACATCATAGACTCTATTAGAAAACTGAAATGGCAATAGACTGGTCCTGTTTCAATAATGGCAGACAACCGATAGACATCACGACTCAAAACATGGATCCCCAGAAATCACATACGAAACCGAGGCTGACAGAATAGTAGATGGAGAGATGAACTAGGCAAGATCAGAAAGGACTGACTCTGCGACACCCATGATAGAGAAGCCTGGCAAATTTTTGGGGGAGGTTTATGTCCAACAACTAACATTAAAAGCCTTAGGATGAATGTTATCTCCCTCGGTGTTAAGTTTGGGGCACAGTGATTCAGGGCATAGTTGATCACTTCTTTCAGTCTAAAGTGATCCTGTTGATTCAATTCACTAGGAGATTGTGTGAATATAAAATGTTTCCTTGAGTGTCACTTGACTTTTGCCTTTGAATTTTTGAAAAATCTTCATAATCACTTTGTATGCAATACGACAATACATTAATAAAAATGTGTACTGAGTTTCACTCTAAGATTCAAACCATTCAATCTTAAGTCGATTCCATATTTCGCGGAAGGGGGTTCACTATATACTAAGGCTGAGGCACAGTGGATCAGAAATTGAAAAAAAAACTCTTCTTTTCAGCTATTAACTTTGGGAAATACTGCATTCTTATATTTATATAACCTATTCCACAGCCAACAAAATCGACCTTTTCCTACCTTAGCTTCAACCTACAATTATTTTTATAATCCAGTGTGCACCAATTCTCGATAATTAGCATTCACAATTCCCTCATGTTATGCGTAAGTATAAGCACGTCCAATACGCACCTACACGCCAATATTAATACGATCAAAGTAGAAGAAGACGCAAGATTTTAATTAAAAAGGTATTTCTTTTATATATTTTCATCACGTTGTCGATAAATGTTATACACTAACTTATGATAATTATCGCATTGGTTCATATATAATTGCAAAAGCTATTGGTTTCATATGTTTTTTTGAAAGATTTGATTCGATTTAGGTTACGGTATTGGAACGTTCGAAAGAATTCTTTTGGCAGCCCGGCCTGTCATAGTGAATTGTTGGTATATCACGTATTTTTTTAAAGCTTTTACTAAAGGGGTTTTTATAACAAGACATTCTCTAACTGGCTTTTAAAAATTCTGGATTAGTTAGGATGTAATGGGAGAGATGTCAGGTTGACCTTTCTGGTCTAACTAAATCATCTGATCTATAAAGATGCTATTTGGTTGAATTTATAATATGCTATTTTAAACATCAACCCAATTTAGCCACTTACAGAAAGTAAGTGAGAAAGAGAAAAAGAAAGGAAGAAAGAAAATGTCTGAGAAAGGAGACAGGAAAGAAAAATAGAGAGAGAAAAAGAGGCTGACGAAAGAATAAGATTTGGGAGGAGAAAATAATCTAACTGCAATGGAAAAAATCTCTGTCAGTCTGTGTATCGCTATTACTCAACTATGATTGGTCATTGTAGGAAGCTGACATTCGCCGGATATATTAGTCAGCACACAAGGCAGTGCAGTGTTGAGTTTGACATTTTCGATCAGCAGTTCTCGAGAAATCTAATAAGATAAATAAAAAAAATCGGGATTCTCTAAATTTTGATATAAAATATCCATATTGGCAACATTGAAAAGGAATATCCAAAATAGGTTGAAATCTTAAATTTGTTCGGCGGACGAAAAATTATTTCATATGACAATTATGGGGGGCTGCTCAACATATCCAACCCCTTCTGAATATGCACCTCTGGAACGGACACTGCCCTAGTTATTGTAATGAGAACAAGGTGGATATTAAAAAAGAAAATAACGAAGATAGAGTAAGAGAAAGAGAGTAATAAAGAGTAGGGCGATAAATAAAACTTATTTCAATGTGCTTCGAGTTGATTTTTTATTATAGAAAAAATATGAAAAAACATTCTACATTATTAGAAATGGCCAAGCAAAACTGTCAACATCAACATAAGTTTGTTCAGTTTTTAAGTGGGTCTGACTCGCTGGCTATGTATGTGTTGCGAAGTGTTCATGAATGTTCCTTCGAATATCCGGACCTTTTTAGTGATCACTGCCCCACCCTCAAAGGCGAGGGAAGTAACTTATCATCGGTCACCCATTTTTTTTCTAATTTTCTAATTGATTACCCCAAAGCAGCATGTTGCAAAAAGAAATTAGTCACGCCACTGTTTTTAATGAGTGATTAACCAGAACTGTATGATGTATTTGTTGAAGCCATAACGTAACTGAAGGGATAGCAACTGTAGATAGTACTCCTTGTCTGGGAATATGACACATACTGACGCCTTCCAGTAGGATAGAATGATAGGTGCAAGAACATACTTGTATAATACACCTCGTGTATGTGTACGTTCTTGTCTGTTACTTTAAAAAGGAAATAACTTTTCATTTTACGCAAGATAAGATTATTTCCTCATTGATATCAATATTAATTGTGTCGGTCTGTTTTAAATTTGAGTACTCTTGTAATAGTGACGTCCAGGACTTCATCATCAGCTTTTTATCCCCCCGATGTATATAGACCTTCCCCAAGATTTGCCTGGCCTATTTATCATGTGCGTCGCGGAGCCAATAACTTTCTTAACTTGGCCAGTTGGTCACGCTATCTTTCTCAGACACGGTTTCAGATCTCTGGGGATCTACGTTGTGAGTAACGATATCTAGCCTATTGCCATTTGAGTTTTCTAATCGAGTCTATGGTATCTAAGATTCCTGTGTTTCTTTTGAGGCATTCTGCTGTCTTTTGGTCCCTCGATCTTATGTGGATATATATTCTCCAATGTGGACTTTGCATGGTTCTGAAACTATTAAGATGGATCATTTAACAGATTTGTATAAAATTGTCTATCAAATTACTATTATTATTATTATTATCATTATTATTTTTAGTATTATTATTATTATTATTATTATTATTATTATTACTATTATTATTATTATTATTATGATGATGATGATGATGATGATGATGAATCTCACACCAGTTGGCTGGTGGTAACTGCTGGAGTTTGAGTGACAGCAAGTCTCAAGTCTCCAGCCCTTCTCTCCGTGTTCTCATAAGCCACTGTAATACTGCGGTTTACAGTTTCACACCAGTTGCCCAGTGGTCATTGCTGAAGGCTGAGTGACAATAAGTATTATTATTATCATCATTATTATTATCATCATTATTATCATTATCATTATTATTATTAAATTGCCTTCTATTAAGATGAAATTGTGTTTTTTTCTGCTTGTTCCGTGTATGCCTGAACTCCTTAAAATTGCTTTAAGTTTTCTACGCATAAACCACCCAGGACGCCACTATTACAACGGATTCGTTTGTATATTTACTATGTTTAGTTTAATTCAATATTCAGTTCATATTGAACATGATATGAGATATGTAAGAGCAGCGTAAGGTCTTTGATAGTTTTCAAGTAAGAATTTCTTAGATATGCCGTATTTTTTTTTTATAGGAACGGTAGAATAGTAAAAATTTACACATGGAAAGCCAATCCCCATTAACGAGCCTGAAGGTCAGACCATAGATGTGCTAATTCTGTCAGTGTGGAGATCTAGCAAAAGCATATCCATTTTCAAGATTGAGTAAAAAACGATTTGAAACACTTAGAAACATTTAGACTCACCAGATAAAAATCTAAATTCTAGGGTATGAATCACATATTACTATTGAATTGAATGTGACTCAAATTTTCAACATTTATTTGAATAAAGTATTACTCTTGATTTTTCAGAAGTATTTCATACAGCAATTACTGAGATCTAGACGCAGTCAAAATCATCCAGATTTAGCTGCAAAACATCTAAAATACCGTACTGAGCATGGGATGTAATTCAGCATTTAAATTAGCAACATTGACTAAGGGACGCATCTAAAATTTTGGTTCATCAGTCAGTGACAGCAATCGATGCTGGAGATGCTAGGACATCTGATAAGGTTCAGCGTGGTGTCTCACAGTGATCAGATAAACATAAGTTCCCATTAAAAGCTACATAGGATCATCATCAACATCATCATCGTTATCTTTCTTTGGACATAGACCTTCCCCAGGATTCGAAAGACCTCTATATCATGGGCATCGCTCAGCCAATATTTCCTGAACCTGTCAAGTTCATTACACAATCTTCTATTTTGATTGACATATAATCTTTGGGAATCCACGTTGTGAGTCATGATGTCCATTGGCTGTCTACTGACATATGAGTCTTCTAACGATATTTCTGATTCCTGTTTTTTCTTTAATATACTATGCTGTCTTATGATTTCCCCATAGAGCATACCTTTTCCTTGAACATATTACATGGTTCTCCGATTGGGTCCAATCTTTTGGTTAGGTTCTATGTTTCAGCTTCATACATGACTATCGGGACGATACATTGGTTGTTTTTAGGACTGATTGAATTTTCTTGTTCATGAAGGTTTAACTTGCTCTACTGAAAGCTTGCTAACCCTGAGTGATTCTTAGCTTAATTTCCTTTTCTTTTGAGGATTTCAAGGGGATTAGTTGCCCTAAGTATATGTATTGGTCTACGGTCTTTAAATCTATATTTTCCTTTTTTAATATTTATTTTTTGTCTTCGAACTGTTTTTTTTTCTTGCAAATGACATCTGTTTCACTGAAGTCCACATGGACACCGTTTTTCTTGCTTTCTTCATTCTGTTTGTCTAGCATTATTTAGAGATCATGAAGGTTCTCAGCAAAAAGGTCGACATCGTCAACAAATCTGACGTTATTTAGGTATTCGCCGTCCATTTTAATTCCTCTATTGTCCCAGTCTAGCTTTCGGGAAAACTCTGTTTTTAGAAATCAGAAAGTCTGTTCAAAACAGAATGCAAGATAATCAGACGAACACGTGTTGCTTGATGCAAACATTCCCAGAGCTTTTTCCAGAGACAAGTAAGAAGATAAAATCAAGGAATCGTTTGGGACGTTTTTAAAAAAGAAAATTTAAAACCGAAAGATTAATAAAGAATGTTCTTGCGAATTAGTCAGATCATTAAGAAACCCATTTTCTGAACTTCTGAATTTCTCCTCTTGCTTGTAAACGATACAGTACAGTTAATTGATTCACCTTAATTTTTTCTACATGTTCACGTCATATTTGTGCTAAAACTTGCCTCGAAGCTCCCCCCACTTTATTAGTTTTCAAGTGCCGATATCTTTTAGACCATTCTTTCTTCACTATCTATCTATCTATCTATCTATCTATCTATCTATCTATATATATATATATATATATATATATATATATATATATATATATATATATATATATAAGTGTGAGGTGTCTGTGCGTTTGTGTGTGTTTGTCACGTGATAGAAAGTATCTAACATCAGACCCAACCAATGTAAAATGTCAACTCAATAGATCTGGATGGAGGTTTCAAAACAAAAAGGTTCGAGGAAAATAGTCTTCAGGGGTTAAAAAGCAGGATTGTATTGACAATACAACTGTGAAAAATACTACTAAAGTGAAACCTATTTCCCGCCCACATAGATATCTTATTATTTTATATGTTTATATTATTTATCTTTATGTATATTTTTAAGAGGTTCAAAGAGAGTGGACCCCATTTAAGGGGTGAAAAATGAAGGAGACATTTTCCTATATTGAAGTCAAATTAAAAAGTTTTAAGAGAAAACCTTTTTTAAACGTTTTAGACAAGGGCTTATTTATAATCTATAGCAAAAATACAAAGCTGATTTCTCACTTTCTATTCAATATATATATATATATATATATATATATATATATATATATATATATATATATATATATATATATATATATATATATATATATATATATATGTATGTATGTATGTATAATGTGTTTTTCAATTCGTAAGAATACAAATATTGTTGATAAACTTTGATATTTTTTAGACATCAAGTTGTGGTACACGCGTGGGCTATGGTGATTAAGTTATGCAAGGTACAGATATTCATTTTATATTCAGCCACGATACTCACAAACAATTCCTCAAGAGTATATGTTGACTTCAAAGACACTTTGAAGATATCTCTAATATTATAGCAAGGCGATGCTAGGAACTTGAGCCTTTGTTAAATAATACGCACCTCCCAGATGTCTTCGAAAATATTTTCTGTCAATATTTCCCTCCGTAGTTCAAAATCTGTCATTGCAATTATATTTAGAAAATGTTGCACATATGTTCCATCTTCCATGTTGGAATCAATAGACAAAAATAGGTCTGGTGAGTCACTAAATAGAAACATGCGTCTTTTTGATAGCATGACGTGTTGGAGATGATCAAAATAATTGAATGAGCGATGATTAATAATCAAGTTACTTCTGTATTGTTTGATCACTATATAGTTCAGATTTTTGAAAACAAGTGGGCACAAACTAGTGAACACTATGGCAAAAACTTACATTGTAAATTGAACCGTACGCTTAAAACCTATTAGGAGGGGTCTGAAAAACAGAACAAAATATGTTTTCTAGGTATAGTAAGGACTTATTGTTTGAATCTTCAGTCCTCTAGCTCCACTGGTACATACATGGCTTGGTTTTGCGAGTGGAACTTTGTTGGGAGAGATTACCACAGCAGTATTGACCAAAGCCGGCAGGTCCTGTTTACAGATTCCCATCCCCAGCAATTGATTTTATAGGCGGAGCCAGCTTGCCCAAAGCCAACCATACCCTTTAAACCTATCATCCTATGGTCCTCGGAGCTGGAACGGATAGGATTCCAAAGCTGTTAGTTTGACAAGAGTGTCCTCCTCCTGGCAAATGCAAGCTAGTTATGAGCATCTGCCGCCCCTTTGTCAAGTATTCCGACAGTAAGCCTTTTCTATGGTTGGTTCACAGGACGTGAATATTTCGCAGTTGGTAGATGTCGATCTGGCTAAAGAGTTCTGCTGTTCCTTTGGAAATGAATCGAAACAGCATGGCTGTTGCAACTTCAAGCACAGATACTCCAGAGAGTATGGGTGCCTGGAAACTCTAAGCAAAGATCCTTGACGCCCCACATAGCAGATGTGCACTGACTATAGAGGTCTGCTACCCCTCAGACTGGTGACCCGACACTGTAGTCGCTTCGAGTCCAGGTCTGAATTATACCCCGAAAGAAAATTGGGAACAGTTGGGGTGCTACTTATTGGGTTTCTACTTAGAATAAGCCCAAATTTCCTCCCCCTGCAAACCCTCTACTACTTATCTATTATTTTACCGGGTAGAACAATCGTTTAGCTGAGAGGTTGCATACATCCACAGACAGCCAGCTGGGCCAAGTTGAAAACTGGAAAAACCTGTTTTGACAGTTTTTGTTGACTGTTTCTAATACATCATTTTGACAATTAGAAAAACAATCCACTCTCGTGTGACAATTCGTCGCAATACAACCAAAAACAATTTTTTCGGGTGGTGTTGAAACTAAACGCCCCTAATATCATCTAACAGCAAAAATTGAACTGAATTTTTTCGGTTACAGAATAACATTCAAAGGACAATTCGATGGTATCTGTTCCAGAACAATTTATCAAATGTAATTTACTTTAACTCTACGTCAACAAAACCTTCCTCCCTTTGCGATCCAAGATCCCAGCCCCCCGATTTGTGACTCAAAGTGTCTTCGATTCATTCCCTTTTTTTGAATAGTAATCTTGTTATTCGCTTTCACTGTTTCACTTTCCATCGTGCGTTTTTCCCAGACTGGAATTCCCTCCCCCCTTCAGAAGTTCTCCCCTTGGTGGGGAATGATTGAAAAGACCCGGATTGTAAAATGATTAACCCCTGACAAACTGAATATACAGTGATTAAAAGTTACCCGGTCAATAACAAAGGAGCCTCAAATAGGTTAGTTCCATCGTCCAAGGCCTCGCCATGCACGAAAAGAAGAGGACCGGTTGCTTCATGGTCAACATTTATTCATTCAAGACTTGGTTTATAAGTTTTTGACATATTTCGATTTTTGTGAAAATAGTTTTCCTTCATCTGGGAGAGATTTTTTAGATTTTTGAATTTTTGAAATAGTATCTAGATATTTTTTCTAGATAAGTATTATGGAAAACTTGATAATTATGGATATAATTTGAGGCAATTTTAGTAGAATTAGAGTATGGGTTCCAGATGTCCTTGGGTTATGCAAAGGCAGACTGACATTTTGTGAATATATATATAGCAATCTGTATAGCTAAATAATTATATAAAAAAACAGTTCTTGAATTACGGAAAATTACAGCTACATATACAGATGTAAAAACTATGAAGAAAATGCTAAAAAGAAAATAGAAACTTCTGCTAATAAAGTTCGAACCCAAATCATTCTGGTTCATAGCAGAGAAACTAACAAAATAGCTAACGTCTCCACCAAATGGGCAAATTTCAAATGGGTGCCATGTATATTTTATATTTTTCCTCTCGACCGTTAAAATATTTTTTATCGACAAAAAGTTAATTTTCTATTTGCTAGGATTGTCGAAATACTCACGATTGTCTGAAATGACTTTACGTATAGTGAACCAAATAGGAAGAAAAAATGAACAGACGGGATTTAATTTAATCTCTGATCGACGCCTTTTCAAAATGGCTTTACTTATTGAATTCTTTTTACGTAGTCAAGAGAATAAGATAAAAATAAGATAGAACATACTGCTAAGTGAATTTATTTCGTGCTACACAGCGATGATTTGCCTTTGTCTATCTTTGAGTGGCCCATATGAAATTGTGTCTGGAAAGAAATGTAGATTATTGGTGGTTTTTCGTCATTCTAACATTCCGTGTACGTTGTCAGTATGAGTCGAATGATTTAATCAAACGCTTGAAAACAGAAACATTGAATATAAATCCTTTTTTCTTCCTTCTATTTTTCTCTTCTTCTCGCTTTCCTTTATTTCTCTCATTCCATTCTTTCGTCTTCGGTCTTCTTATTTTTTACTTCCTTCTCTTTCACTTTCTTCCTTTATCTTCAGTCATTTTCCCTTTTTCTTCGTTTCGTCAATTTTATTCCCATTTCTTTTTTTTTTTTCCTTTCGTCCCAATTATTTTTTTCCTCGTTTCTTTCCTTTTATTTTCCTCTCTTTTCTTTTTACTTTGTTTCTCTCATTCGCTCTTTTTTCTCCTCTTTTCTTGTCTATTTGATACCTTCCTTCATTTTTTTTTCTTTTCGCCATTTCTTTTATTTTTCTTCTCTTTTTCTCCCCCTTCAACCTTTCCTACTCAAAGGTCTTTCATTTTTCCTTTCCAATGTTTAGTTTCTTTTCTATTACTTCTTCTTCCATTTTGATTTCACACTTTTCTGACTTTTTACTATCTTTCATTCAATCTTCTATTTATCTTTCTATTTTTCTCTATTTCTATTTTCTTCCTTTCTTCAGTTTTTCTTTCTTCTGTCAGTCTTTTTCTTTCTTTTTTCCCTGTCTCTTTCTTTTTCTTTCTTCTTTCTATATTTTTCTTTCTTTCTTTCTTTCTTTCTTTCTTTCTTTCTTTCTTTCTTTCTTTCTTTCTCCAGTTTCTTTTTTCCTTCTTCAATTTTTCCTTACTTTCTTTTTTTCTTCCTATTTAATTCTTTTTTCATCTGTTCTGTGTAGTCTTTTCCCTAACTTGTATGATTTCTATCCAATCATCTCCTATAAATAAAATCCATTTTCTAAAATTGGTCAATAAATAAAAATCAAAGAGAAATTCGGAGGTATTAAAAGTAAAAGCAACAACATATAAGCAGGTACATAATCGTCGGTGTACCTCTATATGTATTCATATTTGTAAATCAATAAGTAAGTAGCCTGACACGTGGTTATCTGATGAATTCTGATCCGGAATTTTCACTGTTTAATGTTCGATCTATGTGATTCATGGAAAAACAGTGTGTTCGGAAGATTGTCATGGAGGGGTATTTTCAAATAAATATCTCTAGGGTAAAATAAATGGTTTCATCATCATTCACCTGGTAAATATCCCCGTAAATTTTATACATTGAAAGCTCTATTTACTTTGTTAATATTGAATATTTATTGAATATCAACAACAGAAAGATCTGTTTCCCTGTCTGTTTTGTATGCATACGAATTGTGAAAAAAGATTATGGACTATATATATATATATATATATATATATATATATATATATATATATATATATATATATATATATATATATATATATGTGTGTGTGTGTGTGTATGTGTGTGTATGTATGTGTGTGTGTGTGTGTGCGTGTGAGTGTGTGTGTGTATATATAAATATATATATATATACATATGAGAAATGGATATATAATGTGATAGAATATTTATGAATGCTTCGTATGATTTGGAACATGGGTGTTGAATGAACACACACACACACACACACACACACACACACACACACACACACACACACATATATATATATATATATATATATATATATATATATATATATATATATATGCAATATTTACATCCATACATGCAATATTTATATACGACTGAGTGTTTGAGGGCTTGCCTAGGATAATTGCATTCTCCCCTGGTGACAGTGGTTGGAATTCGAGTTATAGTAGAAGCCATCATTCAGAATGCTGATTTTTTTAAAAGCAGACGACCACCCTCTCTGGAAGGACTGACGGAGTACAATCTTCCTACCTGATTAGTCTCATTATGTTAATCTCAGTAGATATCTCGAGTGAGTTCAAAAAGTACTCGATGCATTCATTTTTTAAATATCATTCATCTTAGAAATTGGCAGAATATAGACCAAATATTTCTGGTTTTCAATGTTTAATCTTATCGGTCAGTCGTAGTAATTCAAATAACGAAAATATGAAGGGAAGACGAGGTGTGATGTCATTGAAAGGTGTTTCACCTATTACAGTCAATTTCTATCGACTGTTAATGACGTTATAATCGAATATCGAAGGACTGCACCAAAACCAAGAAGGGGTCAAATCACCAAAAATAGCCATTTACAATTATTATTGAAAATGATGCCCAATATTCCCAATATTTTACAAATATGAGAAACAATTGATTCAAAGAAAGGCTACTTGCTATTCTTTTTCTTCTATTCCTCCCACAACTACAACCAAAGATGCTGGATGCATCGTTGAACTTATGGTTCTTGTTTGATCTTTGATTGATGTTGTGTCAATTTAGAAGCTGTATAAAGTTGTTAAAACGAACCCTTTTCAATGTATCGGATGCATTTTGCATTGTATACAAGTCCATGTTTATTGCCCCAAAGCATTCAGTGAATCATCGATAGTTTATTTGAGAAAATATATTTAATTTCCCCAAATCAAATCCCTGACGCCTTTCATTAATTCTTTCGATTTTTCGGCCATGTGTTCATTAAATCACCTTCACGATAGATTCGCCAAGAGCATTATTGCCTTCCAATAGAACTAACATTTGATTTTCGCGTCTCGGAAGGAACTGGCTGAAACTAAATAAACCAGAGCATTGATTCTATTTACGTCTTAAAAGTCTTTTGCTGTCACAACAGATGTAGCTTTCAACACACTCAAAAACTTGGTTCTCTAAACCGGTGAGAGTAATTGCCGTGTGGAGAGGATTTTCCGGTCAGAGCAAGACGTAGTTGAGTGAAGCCGAGCAGAGATACATAATATATCGACGGGAATCTTACACGAGGTTTCCGATCGAAATGAAACCTTTTTGATGATATAATCTTTTATTTTATATCTTTTTTGCCAATGGTAAACTCTTGGGGGGTGTGTGATTGAAATTACAGCTTGTTCTAAGTTGTACTCTTCTGTTTTATAACTTTGGATAGGCTTTTATGATTTTTATCTACCTTACGCGATCTCCAGAGAAGAGAGGATTTGTGAATGGTTAACTTATTCGGGGTTTGTAATTACAGCTTGTTCTAAAATGAACGCTTCCAATGTTAGTAACTTTACGTCAGATTCTGTATGCATAATAAGACTTTTGCTGTCACAGATGTAGTTCTTCAGTATAGTCAAAATATACTTTCTCTGAGGTGTGTCTGCTTTGGTTCGAGACTATATTTTACCAATGAATGTATCAATGAATGTATGCAGTCATATGTCGATTTACAACCGACCGAATTACGTCCAGTCGCAGACACATTCCCCCAAGAGCTTCAAATCCAATGAATTTCAGTCAATGTAGCTGTATTGTTGAATTATTGCTGACGAAGAATTCTGTTATGCTATTGTTAGCTTGCTATGTATACGTCATGTTTGTTTCAAGTTCTCCAGACTGGGAAGATGAGGAGGAGAAGGTGAAAAGGGCAGACACCTCGATGGGTTGAGCTAATGACAGTGAAAGAAACGTAATGGATGCCATTTTCTCCTTTCTCTTCGGGAGGAGAAAAGCAAAGACACATGTGCAGAATAGAGGTTTAATTTAATATTCATGTGCCATAGTATCTTTTGCTGTGAAGAGCGTATTTTTTAAATTTCTATTTTTTATTTTTATTTATTTTTTTTTACTCCTCTCTATAACGATCGAGTTACATCTAGATCTAGTTGCATCTTATATACCGATGCAAGGCTATATATTGATGAATACGAAGACCAGCTTAGTACTGTACAAGTCCACCGGCCAGTGACACTAAGAATCGAATTCAATATGCAGCACTAACTTACTAATCATCGGTACATTTCAATACACATTTTTATAAAATTTGAGTTTAGCTTAGTTTAGCTTAAGTATATATTTGAGCAGGTCCTAGAGAGAAAATCAGTGCAGTCTGTGACTCTGGCCTTCTTTAGGTCAGGCCTAGTTTGTTCAATACTTTGTCTGTTATATCTATGATTATGGGCCCCAGTTACTCTTGGGGTGGGGAGTCAGAATAAAATATTCCAGAGTGAAGGGCAAAAAGATGTATATATCTGGATGCCGGTAACCAGGTAAATGAACGGGGAGTGCTCAAGTTGTGAATATTCGTAATCTGTCACCGTTCATAGTGAGCCCTTGACCCCCTGCCTCTATAAGTTCTTCAATTTCAAAACCATCCTGTACTCAGTGAGAAGACCTGGTCCGGGTAGAGACGAGCTGTTACCCGAACCTTCGTCTCATGTGACTATAGACTCATTTTCAGGCGTCTCCCCTCCTCTTACGTTGGGAATTTGTTTAATTGCACGCTACTTTTTCCCTAGCTACATTGCATTTTGGGATGTCAAGAAAAGCTCATGTTATCTTTGGATTATTTCCCCTTGCGATTCATTTCCCTTCGATGACTCTATACGTATCTCTTTTTGTTTATTGGACGCTATATTATCTAAATATGCACCCAGGTTTTACTAATCGGATCTTTTGATAATAGCTTTCACGCCAACACCTTCAGTCCAATATCATCCAGTGTGGTTCTGTGCCAGAGAATGCAATAAGCTCCTAGCCCTTTCAAGTATAATCAGCAATCCAAAATTGATGGTATTTACACTGACTACAGCTTTACCGCACTCTTTTGTTGCATTGTACGGTGTCGTAACTGCATGAGATGTTGTACATGCAGTTTTTGTTTTGATTTTCTTGGATAGATGCCTATCATTTGCAAAGTAGCTGCGTAATAAGTTGCTGCTTCTTTGATATTATTCAGGCCACGGGCCATCTGTATTTTTTTCTGCCACGCCTCTGATGTTGAATAGGTTACGTATTCAATGGGGTTTTTATTTTTATTTTCTATGACATTGAGTTTGTTTGAATATCTCAAGAGGCTGGGTAGTCATTTCGGTGAAGGGTGTCTTGCATATTGATTATTTCCAAACTGTATTTGTATCTTGGCGCCAATTTCAAGATTCACACAGAGTTTGTAAATATCAAACGTCTATGTTGGTTTTCGTTCTGCAAGACAGGATTTTCATTATTATTCACTGATTCATTCGGATTAAAATATTCATTTGAGTTTTTTCTTAACCAGGTTGACATGTGACCTTATTCAGAAGGAAAAAAAGTCGTTTGGCAGTCGCCATACGTGGTTCCAAATCCATGTATAGTAAGGATGATATGGGGCTTGCAACTTGATACAGAATCTACAGAAGGGCAGTTTCAGTCTAGTTCTCTGCAAGAATTTTACAAGAATAAACGACAAAAACAACTACATATGTAGAGATATGTTGATCTATGTTGTTGTTGATTGATCACAGTTCTGATGATGTCTGTTGATATTTGCACAACAACGTGTGTGTGAACGTTTTATTTAAAGTGGGGAAGGGTCGTTGCTCATAGCTGATTTAACTCTCTTAGCTCACAAGGTTGTTATTTCCGGTGGTAAATTGATCTGACAAGTCTGGCTATTGCAGGGTCAAACTCAATTTCTACTTCTATTCCAACGGAAGATGATGGCTGTAAGTTTTTTTATTGTATATATAAATGAACATATGGAAGAATCATGCTCAGTCTCACATAGAGAAATCACATACAGCACAGTATATAAGGAAGAAAACGGGAATCAGAGACATCATAAAATCTATTAAAAATCTTAAATGGCAGTGAGCAGTCCATTTTGCAAGAATGACAGACAATCGATGTAAATCATGACTTACAACATGGATTTCTTCTTTCATGCGAAACCGAGGCCGACAGAATACAAGACGGAGAGATGAACTAGACAAATTCAGAAAATACTGGCTCTGCGACGGCCACGATAGAGAAGTGTGGCAAATCCTGGGGAAGGTCTATGTCCAACGACAGACGTTAAAAGACTGATGATAATGATGCATCAAATGAATATAGAAATATATTTTTAGTACCAATGTATTTATTCATCAGAATGAAATAATCCCTTGAATTTTTTTCTAACATAAGTTTTCGTTCATCATTTGTAAGATTTGTCAGTTTGGCTCAGTTGGTAAGAGAGCCACTTACCGATACCTTGCTTATGATTCCAAATCATGGTAAGGAAATATAATTCAACACATGTATTTTGTTCAACGTGCTGGGACAGACAAACAGTGAAAAAATTGGTGAAGATTGTTGTTGCTTATGCCGTTGTTATGCTAGGAAAAAAAGTCAACTCCAGATATGGACTGAAGTTTGACATCATTTGAAGTCATTAAAGGCTGCTATTGTAAATTAAAGCTGGCCAACAAAGTCACATTTACGACAATTCATTGTGTTCCTCCAGCTGGAAATTCGGGCTTTATTGTCTGAAAATTTCTTAATGGTCGACGGATTTGTGCTTTTTATTTTGTAATATTTCATTTCTAACGTAAAGCGATGCAAATAGGAAAAGATCGTAAATATGTTGTCACGTCAACGACAGATTGTTAACAGCAAGAAGCTTTGCGAATAGAAAACAAGAATCGAAAGGAGAAATGAAGTGATTAAGAAACGTGGAAATGCAAGGAAGAATACTGAGAGAAAGTTAATTCAAGAAAGAAAGGAAAGTGAAATTGAAAAAAAAAAGGATCCTGGAAAGATAGGCAGAAAGAGAAAAACAAATTTGTAGTAGGTATCACTCAGAGAGCACAGACCTCTGCAAACGCCATACACTACCCGGAGAACTGAATGGAAAAAAAAGAAAATCATTTCATTTATGGCTATAATAAAGGGCAGGTAACTGTAGAAAGATGTACTGATCCGCCCCCAAATCTAAATGATTCTTCCCCAGCCCATGGGTCGACCTTTCTCAAAATGTCATTGGAATTAATTGAGGGCTTTTTGAGATATTGTGCGGACGAGCAGACGACCTGACAAACAAGGCTGAATACTGATACGTCTTTCGAATTCGTTGATAATGATAAGGAAAAGGAGGAAGCTAAAACGAAATCGAAGAATGAACGAGGATATAAAGGAGAGAGGGAGAGAGAGAGAGAGAGAGAGAGAGAGAGAGAGAGAGAGAGAGAGAAAAACACAGACAGACAGAGGGTAAATGAGGGGATATGAAAGACAGAGATAGAAAGAGAGGGTGAGGAAGTAAAGGAAGAAAGAAAGAATAAGGAGAGACAAAGAGAGAGAGAAAAAAGTAGAGAGAGAAAAAAAAGAGAGAAAAGGAGAAAATAAAAGAGGGGAGAAACAAAAAAGGTCAGAAAAGCAGAAAGCAAAAAATGAAATGAACCAAAGAAATTTATCAAACAGAGAAAAGAGGAAAGTATAAGAGAAATTAGGAAGGAAAGAAAAAGAAGGAGAATCATGAATGGTGAGTGGAGGAAAGGAAGGAATTATGAATGAAAAAAGAGAAAAGAACAAAAGTTGTGAAAGAATGAAGAAAGAGAAAAGGAGGAAAAAGAAGGGAGAAATGGGAGGGAAAAGAAAGGAGGAGAAAAGAAAACGGAAGAAGAATGGGAGAAAGAAAGAAAGAAAGGAAGGAAGGGAGAAATAAAGGAAGTCGGAAAGAAGGAAGAAGGAAACAAGAATAGGGAACAAGAAAGAAGAAAGAAAGGAAATGGGTAGGAAGGTAAGAAGGAAACGAAAAAAAGAAATAAGTAGTAAGGAGAAAGGGAGAAATGGGGAAGGGAGAAATGAAGTTAAGAAGAAAGGAAGGAAATTAAGGAATGAGTGGAACTTCTTGAAAACAGACGTTTTTTTCCGGTCGATCGATATTGCTATGGCAACGGACATAGCAGGGAAAAGGTGAGAGCATTGGTCATGTTGGACATGGCTGGGGTGGGGGGTGACTTGTGAAAATAGATATGACAATGTTTGATGCCAAGATGGGATCGATGAGGTGAGTTCAAACTCCGGTCGAGACAGTTTACGTTCAATTTGCACTAATACCCCTTGGGAAAAGCACGAATTCATCCATTCCTTCTAGCTATGTGTTGAATAGCATGACATTGTGTCTCTCTATTTCTTCAGTGGCAATTAGTCTGGTAGAAAGACAACGCTCAATTTAAAACCTGCTCACCAGAAAATAGTGGCAATTGTTGAGCCTAATTTGCCAGAAATCCCAGATATTGGAAGGTCTCGGTTCAACTATGGACCTCAAGTATCTGTTAATGAGAAGGATAATGAAAATGATTCAGAATTTGGCCGATACAGTTAATCACAAGCTGATGCTTTTCTGGAAGTCATGAACTCAAACTCGCCACTCTTAGAAGACAATCAATCTATTAGAAGAACAACTTTTGATTTAAAACTAGCTCATTAGAAATAGCGAGCTCAATCAGCCACTACCTCCGTAGGAATTTGAAAGGACCCAGTCCAACAGTGAACCTGAAATGGTCGCTGTTGCCGCAGCTGCTGATATACGCGAGTAAAGAGAGGCCAGGCAAGAGATGTTTTACATTTTGCTGGTGATGAAACGTTTATAAATTCTGTTCTGAATCCGTGATGTAGAAATCAATAAAGGAGCGAAAAACAGTCAAAACCTAAAAATCAGCAAAGACAACGGAAGCAAAACAGTAGCCCCACCCCGACCAAAAAATTGTCAATTCATAAAATCTTTGACAATGATGAATCCAACCTTTTGATAAAAGAAATGAAAATGAACTGAGAAAGAATTGAAAATAAATCATTACAAAAAATAACAAAGAAGAATATTGATTATTCGAACCAGCTATACCCGTAAAAAATCACGTGGTTATTAATGTATGGATCTGCACTAAGGAGCACAAAGCTAGTTTGATAGGTAATTCATTTTGAAAAATTCTAGTGTTCTTATTTTAAGTTTTTTCTTCATTTCGCAACTCAACTCTGTTTTGAAGAATGATCTAACACGGAGTCTCTAGCGTTTCAGTGACGTATCATTCGTGGTTATGTCATATCAGCCTATTTCATTTAATAATAACCCTAAAATTGTTTTTTTTCAGCTCTGCTAATCTATTTTGCATGGACCAATCCATTATAACTTTCAAGTTATAACAGGTATCGGACAGAAACATACAACCATACACCAACTATACAATTAAACATACTACTTCATGTAAGGCTTTTATATTGATAGATAACATTGATTCAAATAGGAAGATGGGCCGTAGTAAATAAGGATTAAATGGATAAAATATATCTGGAGAATAGATCCAATCAAAATATTATAGTAAAACCATTTCATTATATAAGAAAAACTAAAAGGTCGTTATTAAACTTTAATTTATTTTTATAAAAATGAAATCAAAAGTCATTTGATAGAAACCGTCACTTAACCAACGCCTTTTGTCAGTATGACAGATTGAGGACAATGAATTGAAATACTGGAAAAGGGAACGAACATTAGATAAGTTACTTCTTCCACCTTTTTTGGGAAGTGATCACTGAAAAGTCCAAATTTTCAGAGTAAGAATACAAAAACAAGCGTGAATGCTGCCGAATACTGTCTGAATGCCAATTTATCATTAGTTTACATTACAAATTGATCCCCATTAAAAACTTATTTGGGGGGATATAAAACCAACAAACTAACAAAAAGTGATTTTAGACATAATAAGTAGGAGTAAATGTTCAAAATTTCAGCTGTTTATCTCTCTTGGTGGAGCTTTATACATATATATATATATATATATATATATATATATATATATATATATATATATATATATATATATATATAGCCAGCCAGACCAGCAGTCAGAAAACTCATGAAACTTATGTTGACAGTTTCTGAGGCAGTGATTGGTGAGGGTTTCTGACACTGTCTTGAAGAAAAATTGACAATCGTAAATAAGGATCAAAAAGCTAAAATTTATCTGAAGAATAGATATGAAAGATTTAAATGAAATCATTTCATCATGCAGGAACTATTAAAAGGTTAGTGTATTTCATTATTTTACAGTCTCAACAATAGAATTAAAACAACCATAATTCGATAGAATTCGTAATGCTCCGATCAGCCAAAATCTTTAAACTGCCTGGCATAACTTATCAGACCCTACAATGAAGCTCTGTCAAGACAACCACATAGAAACTGAGATGAGAAAAGAACAGTTCAGAAAATTGGAAACTACCGACATTTGGTGTCAGGGTTCCAAGTAAGAGGCATAGCATTACAGCCTGACATTTGAAGACATCTATGCTGAACAACGGGCTTTAAAAGGTCGTTGGTGATGACAGCATCGAATTCAGATTGACCTCCAATCATGTTGGATTCTTGTTTCCTCTTCTGAATTAAACAGGACGTATTTAGCGGATGATCTGGCACTCCAGCAAAACTTTGAACAAGACTTGCTCGTCTCGGGTTTTCAAGTGCCATTAGAGGGAGACCACGCGTGCCAAGAGAGTTCAGCTGGTGGTCTACGCAACCCTACCACCCCAGCATCTAAATCTCCTTATAAATCTCCTTTGCGCAAGTTTCCTCTTTTTCCTCTACTCTAGGATTTCTCAATTTTTTCGCTCCCACGGATCATCCGAGACTTGGGAAACCAAAAAGGTTATCTGAGAACACCAAAGCCCTGAAGTAAAGTCCCAAAACCAACATACGTGATATAATGGGGGTTTAACAGCGATCGAGTGGGTGCAGACAACAGATTAGATACATTTTTGCATGTATAATGTTGCATAATTTTTAAATACAAAATTTATAAAATACGTGATTCTTTAAAAAAAAAAATTTATAAAGTAATTCAATTCTACATTCAACATGGCTTTTGAAAAAGAAGACCAATAACTGAAGTCTACAACAACAGACACATTTTCATCTCAGAATCAATACTGCATAATATTCCATCTGTGACTGTGAATACTTTATTTCTCAACAGCAGCCCTGGAACGAAAAATGAATGATGTGGAACCCAATTTGAGAAACCCTGCTCTATTCTATTCTACAAATCCAGTGGGGATGGGGTAAGAAGTGAAGGGGATACACTACGAGGTCGAAGATAAAATCTTAACAATCTTAACCAAATGACAAACTAAATATGAATCAATCTTGAATGGGAAGATCGAAACCAAGAAGACGATTTAGCAAGCAATGTATTCGACTAAAAAGTGGATCTTAGATGACAGAAGCAAGTTCCAATGTTCGAACCTGAGGATTAGCAGGGCATTCGCTTTTTCTTATCTGTTACTTTAATGATGGTAAGATCTCATGATAGCATGATTACAGGCCTGTAAAATATATATGCATAAATATACATACGTACGTATAGGAGAATTGGTAGGTAAATTCTGCAAAAACGGTTAAATAAATTTGAGAAGTGTAAAAAGGTAAAGCTAAACTATTTAATTATGGTTTTGAGGTATAGTAGTTTTTAATGAGCCTTAACCAGTTCCGTACACGTCTTCAAAAGGCTTATGTGATTCTGTTTCTGGTCATTATATTCCACAATCCAGTAGTTGGAGATAAATTCAGGTAATTTGTATATCAATTTCGATTTGGATTCAAATTCCATGTGTGTAATATATATATATATATATATATATATATATATAGAGAGAGAGAGAGAGAGAGAGAGAGAGAGTGAGAGAGAGAGAGGGAGAGAGAGGTTAGAAAGCTTTACAGCTATGTATATATATAAAATTACAAAGCTTTTCAGACTATATATATATATATATATATATATATATATATATATATATATATAACAGACTTTTTATTACCAGGATCATGTTCTATCTTTAAATCAGGGTTCTTATCTTGTAATAGATATCTCGAAATTGCTCAACTTGCATTGGGCAAGGGCTTTTAGCCATCTGCCGTAATTGATGGGTTAACTTCGAATGTGGGTTTTGGATTTTTCTTTTTTGTCCATCGTCGATCGAAATCTACCTTGATGGATAAAGACGATTTCTTCCACGTCTTCCAATCCAATTCTTTCTGACTTTTTGATTTCTCACTCCTTTGTTCTCTGACAACTATTTCGACGTACACACAAAACATGTTTCTGTTTCTGAATGCTTTCGGGGGAGGGGGAAGGTTGACCCCGCCTCTTCTCACTGGTCAATAACAAATCTTTATTGTAAAAATATAAATGAATGAATCATAATCAAATGAAACAAGGAAAAAAAGGGAACAAGTCCGATGAGTCACACATTGGACACCGTCGTGACCAATATCTTTTGGCAGCAAATCGTGTTGGAGGTGATCAACTTAAAAAAACGGCGGAAAGCGTTGATTAATGAATAAGTTACTTCTTCCACTTTGTGAACGCTAACAGACAAAAACTAAGGAACCAATTTAACATATATTTACATTGCAAATCGACCCCTTCTAAAAACCTATCCAGGGGTGAATTCGATTAAAAAACAAAACAGTTTTTCTAAACACACTACCACTATGGACTATGAGAGTGTGGATGGGGGTGCTGGAGACTTGGTGAGACTTGTTGTCACTCCAGCAGTAACCACTAGGCAACTGGTGTGAAATTAATAATAATAATAATAATTATAATAATGATAATAATCCCTCACCCCCAACACAACAAAAAAAAAAACCTCAAAAACAAAAACAAAACAAACAAAAACATGAAATCGGAGGAACTGGAGATAATAAGGATCATTGAGACTCTATTGACCACAGCACTACGGGGAATGCACAAATACTGAGGAAAGTACTGGAAATATGAGACCTACGACACTCAGCTGGTAGCAATGGCCTAACATCCAAGAAAAGGGCATGGTGAAAGCAGCACAGATCACAGCACTGCTGTAACAGGTGAGGAAAATACGAGAGAAGGGCTGGAGACCCGAGGAGATTTTCACACAGCCTCCAGAAATAACCACCTGACAACTGGTGTGAAACCGTAATTCACAACACTGCTGTGGACTGTGTGAAGAGGAGGGCTGGAGAAATGAGGAGACTTGCTGTCATTCAGTCTCCATAAATGACCACGGGGCAACTTGTGTGAAAATGCAAGAAAAAAATGACAATCATCATCATCATCATCATCATCATCATCATCATCATCATCATGTCGTCGTTGTTGAAATTCAATCGAAGATACATATTCAGAAACTCTTCAAATCATGTATATGTTCTGCTAGAAGTTTATTCCTGGTTCGTTAATTGAAGGTGGGTAACCAATCACGCTGACCAGCGTATTATGAACTGAACGGAAGCAGAAAACTAGAATTTTTGAAATTGTATTTTATTAAATTTATTTACAATGGATATGATTCAGGGTTAAGAGTTAGTATTTTTTAAAAATAGATACCTGGAATGTCAGAAATAACAAAAGTATGTTTTAAATGAATTTTTCACCATTAGTTGTCTGTGATTTTTAGTTTTATAATTATGAAAATGAAAGTTAGTTGTTATTTGTTAACCCAACCAAAACCCTATAGCCCTAAACCAAAACGAACACTAGACTATATCCTTTGTAATTGAATGTAATAAAATACAGGTTTAAATGTTCAAGTGACTTGCTTTTGTTAATTCTGTCTTACGTTAGTATCAGTGGTAGTCGTTTGATAAGTAACATGGTCCATTACGTATGAAAACACCTCGATCATAACTGCGAATGAATCATGGTTCACTTGGTAATCCCATTAACTGCAGAGGGTGGTAAGTGTAATAGTTATCGATTGCAAAATACAAGCCCCTGTCCATTGCAAGATAGTCCATCGCAAATTATCCGCAGTAATGTATCCACTGCAAAATACAAGCCATGACTTCAGGTTAGAACTGAGTAGCAATCAATTCCAACAAAAAGTAAGTTTTGTGGGGTTAGCCATTAAACTTCAGCGACAGAAATTTCTGTCACCTGTAGTTGAAGGGTTAATGATATAAACCAGTGATGGCTAATCTATGGAACGCGTTTCAGTAGTGATACGTGGCATGTTTTCACGTGACACGCGATGGAGAAAAACCTGCAAGATAAAAGTCCTTGTTCACTGCAAGGTTATCCATGGCAACGTAAATGTCCTGACTCAAGGATAGAAATGAGTTACCATCTGTCACTATAGAAGGGAAATTTTATTGAATTAGCCGTAAAACTATGCACGGAAATTTACGTCATCCGCTATTAAAGGCTCGAACACCAAATTTGAAAAAAAACCTGCTTTATTTCTTTCTTTTACCATTTTTTTTACAGCCACTATTCTGCAAAGTAACTAATGAGAACTATTGTTCTATTTTGCAGTTGGACAAGAAAAATGTTTTCATAATTGGAAATGAGCAGTTGCCAATTTTTTCAGTTTCGTTTTAAAAATGTGAAAAACACAAACAAACAAATGAAAAACAAGAGTTTGAACATCATAGGCTAATTTATATTCCTGAACGCGTGTATCAAATGAATAATTACGTCTCAAATATCAATTATTAGCTTGGTGCAAAAATAATAGCGTTTCTTTGTCTTAAACGTTGATGCTTACTTCGGAACGACTTATTATTATAACTATGTTCATAAAATATGCCATTTGAAAGCGTGAATTTCACTCTAATCATTTAAGCAGAATATTTTATTTTCGCTATTTATTCTGTTTTTTCTTTCGGCTGTCAAATCAAAGATGAAAAAAGCAAATTTAGGTAATATTATTATATGAGTTCAAAATGGGACGTAAATCAGCGGAAACTGCTCGCAATATTAATCAAGTATTTCACCAGTGGACTGTCAATGAACATACAGCTCAACATAAATTCAAAAAGCTTTGAAATGGTGCCAAGAGCTTTGAAGATGTGGACGTCCTTCAATCGTTGAGGAAATCCTAATTTCAGAACCATGCAACACAACTCAATTGATTGCAGGGGAAATAAACGTTGACCATTCGACAGTAGTTCGACATTTGAACCAAAATGGAAAATCAAAGTTGGAAAAGTCACTGAAGAAATTAAACGAACAGAGCTACGAAAATCTATCTCACCCAACCTATTCCCAAGAAATCCGACCATCATTTGTTTCAAGCATTCCAACCATTTCCTGCAAGGGAAGGTCTTTAGGAACCTAGCAGCAACTAAAAACAACTTCGAAGAATTCATTGGGACCTGTATTCCAGAATTCTACGCCCCCGGAAGAAATGGAAATGATTCCAATTGGCAGAAATGTGTTGATGCCAAAGGTTCTTATTTCGATAATTCTATTCTAAGCTGTGATATACTGCTTTAAAGTTGACAGTGAAAAACCTACTTTCACTTTTGCATCAAGTGAATAGTATATCTGTGCCGTCAAAGATTCCAACTTGTATGGAATTGGTATTTCTTGTCTTGTCTTGATCATTACTAGAAGGTTTTAGCACATGAGTCCTTGAATTCTAACTGTTCCATAATAATTGTTACATTTGCATATGAAGATATTTCTGAAAGAAATGACTATCATAGGACAGAGGTAGTATATTTATTCCAAATAATAAGTGTGATTCAATATAAATTTATATATGAATATTTATCATACCATTATATGATGCCACGAATGGAATCTTTTTAGAGATAGATGAAATGAAAAGAGGGGTAATGAGTTCCTATACCAGTCATTCTGATACAAACGTTTCGTTCATTGACTACTGAAATGTATTTGTCTAATCCATTTCATTTTTACCGTTAGTGTACTGCTCGAGTAAATGTATTTATTAGTGTTCTGTCATGCAATAAAATATAGAGTATTAAAGAAAAATATGTATAAATACACGTGGTTCATTATTATAGAGAACAATAGTAATACTAAATAATATGCAAGTGAAAAGTTAAAGGAGGTGTGATTGGCATAGCTATAACGACGCAGAAAATGGGATTGGCGATCAGGTTTAAAACCTGGTCGGGGAAAGGCATGAATCCAACTCTACCCTTCCCAGCTATCGGTAAAATAGTAAAGCAGATTGGACACGTTTCGGAAGGCAATGCGTCAAGGAGAAGGACTACTCTGATTTCAAACTATTGAGTAGAGCCCCCTTCCGGCGATCTGACATCTTTCCAGTGCCTCCTGCCGCCAAGCTGAGCAAGATGTGTTGTTTTTTGCTCTCCTTTGGACTGCACCAGGGAAGCCGAAAGGGTGATTCTGACAACTAGGCATCCAGGGATCACCATAAGCTTCACCCTAGCATGCGCCCCGAGGAGATGTTCCATTTTCAAGAGAGAATGAAATCCATCAGAAAAAAGTACACTAACATCCCCAAAGTGAAGTGTACCGATCTGATATTTCCTGTAACATCCTGTTGGAAGTTGGACTTTTGGATTTATTCATTTACGCTATGAGTTCTCCATTTGACTAGAATTATGCATAGATCCGTGGGTAGTCTGGTAACTTTTTTTCAGATAAGAAAATCTTCATCTTTAATATGAATATATGAACCGTTATGATCAATGTAGATACGTAGGTGGTGCGATGTTGCCCTTTTAGGCGACCATTTCCTATACCATCTCTCTGTATGCTAGTCTAGTTTGTCACCCAATAGAAACTGTAAAGTGACCATTGTCTTTTGGCTGAATGCTGTGTTGGGGTGATCAATTAAACAATTTGAAGACTGATCAATGGATAGGTTACTTATCTTTCCTTTTGTCGAGTAGTGATCACTTAAAAAAGAATGAATTAAAAAAAAGAAGTACAAGTGCTACCAGACACAAATTTAGCATTGTAAACTTAACTCCTAACCAAAAACCTATATAGGGGAGGGGTGTCAAGAAAAAAGCAAAAAGAGGTTTTCGTAAACATAATTGGGAGTAAAATCTTCTATTCTTTTTTATCCCTCTAGCGCCGCTGATGTGGCCTGTAAGTGCATCGCTATGTTGAAGCAGCTGCCTCTCGGTGACGGGTTCGATTCTTGCAGCTGCTCCATTTTCTTCAATTGTTTATTCTATTTATATTGTTTTAAGTTGAATGATATATTGATTGTGTAACGAGGGGAAATTATTCCAGATAAATTCCTATATAATACAATTTATAATTCACACATACATACGTAGTTAGCTGACCAGACAGTCAGACCTACTTGAAAGTGGAAGATGACAGTTGCTGTCATTTTTAGTGGATGGTCTCTAATATATATATATATATATATATATATATATATATATATATGTGTGTGTGTGTGTGTGTGTGTGTGTGTGTGTGTGTGTGTGTGTGTGGCATGCGTCTTGTATCGTACATCTTTTTAGGCTTTTCTTTTCATAGAAGTGCCGGAGCAGCGCTCCAGTTAGCTACAGCGGTACTGCATCCCTGGCATATGGGTAGGTGCGAACAAATAAGTTAAGCGAAAGATTACATCGACATTAAGTCCAAATCAGTCAGTTCAAACACAGACGATCTGCATAATTTCTCGTTATGAATAGGGAAAAAGAAAGACAGTTTTGGTTTAGTCACTCTATAGAAATCGTCACGTGACCAAAATCTTTTGGCAGCATGCTCTTCTTGGGGTGATCGATTAAAACTGCAAAAAGGAGTGGTCAATAGATAAATTACTTCTCTCACTTAATATGGGACAGTAATTACAAAACCGTCTGTTTCAAAAATAAAAAAAAGGTGAGCACAAACTAAAGACTAATATAGCATAAACTTGCATTGCAATCTGGCCACGATCAATTTGAGGGCATTTCAAAGAAAGGTTTTGTTAATATACTAAGGAGTAAATGTTGAAATTTTTGGCGTATGCATGATACAGACATAGGTAGCCAGTCGGACCAACCTAAATACTGAAAGAAACCTATGTTGACATTTTGGTTGACGGTTTCTTATAATCAAAGAAGAAAAACATGAGAGAAAAGAGTTGACAAAAAGAAATGAAAAGAAAAAAGTGAATGAATTAAAAGTATTAGGGATATTATGAATCACCACCATAAATATATCCTGTCTTTGGGGTGATCAATTAAAAGTTAGAAGAGGAGGTGATAAATGAATAACTTTCTTCTCTTGCCTTTTATGGGCTGTGATGATTAAAAAAATGGCTGAATTTTCAACAAGCAAGCTGTCACAAACTATTGACCAATTTAGCATAAACTTACATTGCATATAGAACCACACTAAAAAAAACTATGTGTGCAAAATTTCAATTTTTTACTATAAAAAGTAAGGGCTGGACAAAGTCCTGATTGATAGATCGATATACGTCAGATGACATATGAGTAACCTGGACCCAACAACAGTGATTAAACCGGTCTATTGTAGAAATGGAGAAAAAATTGCAGAAGGAAGTAAAAACGAGAAAACAAAAAAAATGGAAGAAAATCAAAGCTTGAGGAAAAGGGAGGAAGGAAGTAAAAAGAAACAAAGAAATAGCGAAAGAAAAGAAGGAACAAAAAAAAGAAAGGAAGATAGAAGAAAAGAAGAGAGAAATATAGAAAGAAAGAATCAAAGAACGATTAAAGCAAGATCGAGCCAGAGGAAGAAAGGAAGAACAGAGAAAAGAAAAATAGAAAAAGAACAAAAATTATCTATCTATCTATCTATCTATCTATCTATCTATCTATCTATCTATCTATCTAGAGAGAGAGAGAGAGAGAGAGAGAGAGAGAGAGAGCTTAAAACGATGAAAATGAGCGAGAGAAATAGAAGAAGAAGATGAAAAACTGTATTACCACTGACTCCCTCTCTGTCTCCCTCTGTTTTCTCTCTCTTTTTTTTCCTCCAACATACAGAGAATTACATTGCATAAACACCAGTTATTATTTGCCCGTAACGAATTAAATTTATGGCAGAAGCTGGTGATGCTATAGCAACCGAAAGACGAATTATGTGAAATTATCGATGATCATTCAATATTGGATGTAAATGGCAGTTAACCCATTAACTGCAGCAGGTGGTGAAGATTAATAGTTATCCATTGCAAGATAAAATCCCTTGTCGATAGCAAGATAATCCATTGGAGGTACGGTATGGCCGAGCAGGCAACGAAGAATGAACTCGGCGAGCTGAGTTCAAACTCCAGCTAAGACAGTCTGTATTCACTTTACATCAATGCCTCTTTGGAAAGGCAAGAATCCCTCTGTGGGTAAAATTGTGCTTTCCGAGCGCTTGTCACCTCTAAATTTAATTCACACATCGCAAACTGGTCAATGAGTAATGTGATACATGGAGCTGATGCAGGGGTGGTTAGGAGCCATAGCCAGCATAAGAGTACTACGTGCTTTGCAAGTCATACATCACAAAATGAGAGCACTGATTCTGCATAATTTAGTCGTTGGGAACTAAGAGATTTGGATTAGAGTGATTTAGAGAGGTGTGTGAAATGTCTGGCAATATGCAGGGAATGTTTCAATTCCCTGTTACTTTTGGTACAACCTTTATATATATATATATATATATATATATATATATATATATATATATATATATATATATATATATATATGAAATGTTTATCCGACAATCAGGTGAAAAAAAGAGACAATTCAAAAGTGACATATCTAGAAATACAATATGTATGTATAAGAAGATGTGGTATACCCTATATAGATAACAAACAACAGGAATTTTAACACAGCCCTTAAAAACAGCCATGTATAAAATCTTATCTTTAGGGGAAGTGATGTTTGTTAAACACTGCTAGGGAGCCATGTTATTACAAATGTTTTGTTTTTAAATCCCCAGAATGGTCATATGGTAAACAAATGATGATCCCAACTAGGAAAATTATATAATCCATCTCAACATCTTATTCTGCATAAAATATGAAACCCACTCAAAATAATTACAGTAACAAATATTGGGAAACGATTGACTGAAATGACCTAATGTTAAAAAAAAGGTTGAAAATATATTTAGTGTTTAAAGATATATATATATATATATATATATATATATATATATATATATATATATATATATATATATATATGCAAATGATATAGGTATCCAAGAGGGGTATATCAATTAGCACACCAATCTTGAAAATTATTAAATTCTCACATTCAGATAGAATTGCTATAAGATACATTCTCATTACAATTGGGTGAGAAAAAATGTTTAAGTGAATTGAAACATTTATACAATCCAAGTCTCTGAATTGAATGAATCAAAACAAACAATACGTCGAGCTAAATTGGAATGTAACAGTTCTAGAATTACTATTATGAATAGAATCAGATGTGTTATTTAGTCATTTGGCACAATCAGTATACTAATCAATACATCTATCGATATGAGTCATATAAAATATGACCAATCCATCTCCTCGGAAAATATACGTTAATGTACATGTGCATAGGTATCAAGACACCTTCTTAGGACCAAATACCCCTGTAGGACAACTTCCCCGTGGAAAACTTCCTACCAGATAAACAACTCTTGACTATTGCCCCCCACTGGACAATTCACTTATGGGCGTGATCATTCATGTGGCCTACTACTCCATTTCCACAAACTTTAACTTCGGTTTTGCAGTAGCTATGCTATTGTCAGGGGGGCAATTATCCAATGGCAATTATCTGGCGGCTGTTTTCCAACGAAGATATATACCCTCCCTTACGTATATCTACTTTCAAATATATGTATATATGAATTTGGTGAAGGATTGAGTATCGGGCATCAATACACACATACAGAAATCGGAATAATGCAGTTTCTGTTCTGATGATTTTTTTCCTCCACTTACGTGCAATGAATAATTGATACACGCAGTGATATTTGCTCTGTAGACGGATAATGGAGTTCAGCAATCCTCGTATAAAATGGGTACCCAGGCGGGAAATTGAAAGAGAGTGGAAAGAAAAAAAAAATGATTCAATTGCAATATAAACTCTCTTTTCAACCTCGGTCTGGAGAACATTTAGATATTCATAGAATTCTCGTTGTACAAAAGTGCGTTTTGCAACACTATTTTTCGTTCTCCAAAGGTTATTCCTATAATGGATGTTATTCTCTGTGTTGTACCCTTATCCCTCTAGAAAAAAATAAATGTCTTTTCCATATAATATCTAGGACGGGGAATGTTTTAACCTCAGAGAGACCAACTTCTGTAGATTTACTATATACATAATCCCCCAATGTGATACTACCCATTTTTCTTCAAGAGTATGGTTTTTGTATTTCTCAAAACCGCATACCAGTGCAAGTCAGGTATCATGTGTGCAGAATCGTCACAGTCAGAGAAAAATTCTTTCACTGACTTTAAAAATATGTTCACCAGTTTTGAAAAAAAAAACCCAACTTTCCCGCCTATTCTTGTTCGATCTCACTGTAATTGAGGGCTTTGCATTTCTTCCACAAGCAACTTAATGTTAAGCTGGATTAAAGATGGACAACATCTCATATCATCTTCAGTTAGGAACTTGATAATTTGAACAAACTCCCAAAGCTCACTTAGGCAGATTTTGAAATAAAATAAACCTCCCCACCCTCAGAATTCTGATCCTCCCCCGGGGGAATTCTACCCTGGTCGAGGAACCACGGCTCGAAACCCCTTTATTCCACCTTATATTTTAGTCAAGATAGAAAGGCTTTCCCCCCTTTTGAGGAAGGGGTATTTCCAACTATAGTTGTACACAATGCTTCCTGCAATGTGTGAAATTTAAAATCATCTTTATATTGACAGATATGGACGATATTGGGTCATACCTTGCCACGCTGGCCTATGTTGTGTTGATGGGCGGCTGAAAATTCTAAAGATCAGGGCAGTTTTCAATAGAAACTTCTCTACTAAAGTTAGTCCTCCAAAAGGAGGGCTGACCAAAGATTAAATTAGAGAAAAAATGTTAAGAGAAAACCAGCTGACCCCTTAGAGTCAGACTTAAGGAACGTAACAAATCTAAATCCAAATGTGAGGTATAAAATCCTGCACGGCCTGACTACATCTGGAAAGAAAATGGAGCACACAACAGGGGTTTCAAAAATTTTTGAATTTAAGGATCCCTTATATAAAGGAAATATTCTTGTGGACCCCAATTCTATGCATTTAGTTTTAGCCTTATTCATGAGCTATAACAAAAAGCAGTTTTGGACTTTGACAAATCATATTTATCCGAAATGGGTTATATCTATTCGAATTCTAGTATATAGTTCAGTTTATGTGTACATTTATGATGTTATTTCTCTGCCACGCGATTCGGAATGTCAGATTGAGAAGGAACACTGTAACGAACCAGGAGCATTATTTGACGGGCCCCAGTGGTTCGCGGACCCTAGTTTAGAAATCATTGGGATAAGGTCAAAGTAATCAGTGCTGGAGCGTAGGTAGTTTAAAAGAAGCCCCGTACCCAGGCCTGTCATGAAATCGTCTGCGTGGATTTCAACACAGTTTGAATTTCTATGTACCACAAAAAAGGACTAGAGAATCACCCAGCGCATAAATACTTATTTACTATTTTATACTAAGCATAATTTATGCACTTTAAACACTGCTTTTAACCGCTAGACCGCCTTGCACTCCTTCGCTCCATCTCCTTACTTTGTATTTGCAATCCAATGACTCATTTATTGTTGACCTGTTGTGCCCCACTCCATTGATTGATTCTTGCAGGTGAAGAAAGGAGAAAGGAAGTTAATATTTTAACAGGAAGTTATCTGACGCTTCGTGCCCACGCATGCGTGAATGGATTAAAATGGGTGGACAATGTGTGACGAGGCCGGTAAAGAAAGAAAGGAGTCAAGAAAGAGATCAGTTTTTGAATGCTATAAGGAATAAATGACAATAGAGTCTTCTGGGGAATTGAGAGATGGAGAAAAAACAAGAAAAAGATAATTTACACCACGTAAATGGTAATGAAGTCAAGAACAAAAAATATCGATAACCAGAAAGAAGTGCATACTTCTGTCAAGGCTTCGCACAAACTAAAAAAAATGAAAAAAAGATATAACCCCCTCCCCAACAAACAAACAAAAGAAAAACAATGGAGGAAACTTAATTCTCGCAAAATGAACCAATAATGAGTTACTTCAGTTGACATTTAAAATTGTCATTTTATTTACTGTTTGTTTTAAAACTCTATTCATGCAAAATTAATTAAATATATATCCTAATAGCAAACAATTCTTTTGATCCATCCGAAAATGTAATCCCCCCAGTAGTCCATTGCTTTATCGTCTACATGATCTCATTATAGTTCATTGAGAAGTTCCGCAGATATTGTGTGGATAGAAATTAACGAATAAATAAAATGTATCGGAAGAAATTAAAAGATGGATCGCAATCGGGGATATATTCCTGAATCGGTTCCGAAACTTGATCAATTCTTTCATACCCCGTTCACAAAACCTCATTGGAATCAATTCAGAACTTTTGGAGGTATCGTGTGGATGGACAGCCAGGCAGATAGACAAATACATCTCCCTAACTTCGTTGGCAGAAGTAAGAAAGATAGCCTGAAGCGTCTCCGAATATAAACACTCCTCATGTACATGTGACTATAGCTTTTATTTCTAATTTTAAAATAAGTTAACAACTAAGTCGTGATTATGTGAGCGAAGCAGTTCAGATTGGCTGTTCTACCACTGCTGTAACGGCAAATTGGCTGCTGTTTCATAAAATTATCGATTGATATCCAATTTGTTACATAGAGTTCTTCATCCATTACTACATTGCACTTAAATCATGACGACAGTTTGCACTGATATATAAATTGTGCCTCATCTCTTTGCGTTTCATTCCACAGCATGCCTTTTCAACAATGGTGTGCATCGTTTAGTGTCGAGATCTCGACCGTTCTGTCATAATGGATCTTGAGAGCACCAGACAGACTGATCAAGTTGAAAGAGACATTTCAGCGATTTGATAGTAATACCGACTGGGAATTGCATATCATACAGTCACTTAGTTCGGTGAAACTGTATTCAGTCAGGTCTCTATTTCCTCTTTTTCTTACTGCGAAATATCAATCGATCACTCTTGGATAATTGTTCAGATTAGTTATTAGACCAAAATAGTTATCGTATTTCCAAACGACAATGACGTTTTTTCATTTCAATACTAAATCTTTAAAATTTACCTATTGGGTATTTTTTTGTATAGACCTATACTAATGCCAGGAGAAGGCAATCTTTGTTAAACAGTGATCTGAACGCCGATGTGTGATGTATAAATTAATTATATTTCATTTAAAATAGTAAATAAATATTTCATGCGCAGGCTGATTCTCCAGTCCGTTTTTTGTGATGCAAAGAGATCGCAACCGCGAACCGAATTCAAGTTCCGGCTGAGACAGATCATCTTCAAATGTCCATCATTGGACGTGGACCTTTCCCAAGATTCGCAAGACATCTCTATCGTAGGTGTCACGTCACCAATATCTCCTGAACCCAAGCCGTTACAGTATCTTATTTTCTGTCAGCTTCAGTTTCGCATATGATCACTTGGGTTTCATGTTATAAGTCTTGATTTCCTGCGGTTTTCTGCCATTTTAGCAACTTGTCTAGACCAGGGCCATTTCAGTTTTCTATGGATTTCATGATATCTCTGACTTTTTTCCGTAATATACTGTCTTACTGCCTTGTAAGATGATTCTTTTTTGGACAAGTTTTATAGTTCAATCTTTTGTTTGGGTTAGACACAATGGGTGTGCTTGTTTTTTGGATTTTTGTTTATTTTTCTCTTTTTTACTCAGCAACTTCTATTTCTTCAAGCGTCGTTTTTCAGGTTGGTTCCCTGATTCATATATATATATATATATATATATATATATATGTACACACACACATACACACACACATATATATATATATGTATATATATATATGTACACACACACACACACACACACATATATATATCGATATATATGAGAGCACATGTGTGTGCGTGTGTTTATGCTGATAAAACCTTTTAATTTCTAAAAAATGAGAATCGTTCGACGAGAATAGAACAACTTTCAATGAGACAACACACCAACCCACTTACACGAAAAACTGACTATTACCATCTATTTTGCTACCTTCAGGCACAGTTTCGTATTCATCATCATCATCATTATCATCCTTTTAACGTCCATCGTTGGAGTAGACAGATATTTTTCGCTGGTCACAATTTTGCAAATGATCTCCAGGGATCAAAGTTGTGAATCGTGATGTCCAGCATTTTTCTGACATTCTTGCAACACGAGCAGCCATTTGAGTTTTGAAATGTATTTTATGTATTTTCTCTAATATACTGTGCTGTTGGGGCTCATTAATTGTAGATCTTTGTTTTCAAAATGAATGGCATCTTGTCGTTCTCGAATGTTGAACCTGTTCTAAATGCCCCTGGGAAAGGTAACAATGCTTGTTTGCCTACAGCTATGGGCAAAATGGCACAGGCTGGAATGAATACCACCACCCCTGATACTTGTCACCTGTATTTCATATATCGTAAACCAGAACTTGGACAGGAAAACCTGTGATATGTTGAGCTCGGACAGTCACGGGCCAAAGCCGTTGCCAGGAACTGTTTACTTACTTAAACAAAGCAACACACAGACATGTATGAAACGTCGATCCATACCACTTATAACGAAGAATATGCACACAGAAAGAATACAGTAATTTAAGTGCAAACATACACAAGGAAGGTCTACACATGTATACTCCTGCATGCACACCGTAAAAACGTATAGAGCAACAAATCCTTTCGATCCGACAACATTGTAATCTTTGCCGAGATTCTACATGAACTCCAGATAATGTTAGACGAACTGAATGAAGAAAGCAAGAAAGTAAGTCTCCATATGAACTACAGTAACACTAACGCCATGAGCAATAAACATATTGGAGACAAAAACGCTACTGTCGAAATGGAAAATGCAGAACTAAAGAAGTTAGCTACTTGGGACATAGAATCTCCATAAAATAGTCAAAAGATGAAGAATTCAACCAAAGAACCAACGTTGGAAAGCTTCCAGGAACAAAAATCCCATTGGTTCTGGAAAGAAAGATAAACAAGCAACGTCATACCTATAGTCACTAATGGAGCTAAAACGCGGACTATAACCAAACTATTTACTAAGCTTAATTTAATCTGTTACAAGGTCACATAAAAGGAGTGCACAGTGAGGATCGAAGTCATCAGATTAGGAATGGTCTTTCAAGATCAACTAGCTAACCATCTTTCACCGGTGAACACCTTGTCTATGTCTTGTATACAACTATTTACTAAGTTTAAGCCAGTCTGACGCAGGGTTGCCATTAAAGAGTGTCCAGTTTGCACACGTACATACTTTAGCATAGCTGTACACTCTCTGAAACACGAATACCAACTGGTTTGCTTAGTCACTCGATACAAATCTCCAGGTGACCAACGGCTTTTGGCAGCGATCAGGATGATCAATTGAAAATTTAGGAACAAGGGATGATCAATGAATTAATCACTTCCTTTGTTTCTTGTTTGGACAGTGAAAACTAAAGAAGTCTGAATTTAAAATAAATGCTTATATATAGAGAGACTCATAGACAGATACAAGACTACATCTGGATTTATGAACATCTAGAGGTTTAGGATACAAACTCCTATAAATATAAATCTTTGTACATGATAAGAAAAAACATCGTATTTTTAACTTCTGGTTCAACATATTTCATCGCATAAATGTCAACGAAGGTGTGAAGAGTTTTCCTTTTGTTAAAGCAATTTCAAAGGAACAAAAATAATGAAAATCCACTCACTTGTCAGATGCATATGTTTTCAACTGTTTAATCGATTACCGTGACATTGACAGAGGGGTGAAGCAAGGCTCTGTTGTGCTTGTGTGTTCGCGTCTAACTACTACTACTACTACTACTTCTACTACTACTACTACTGTCTTAGTAGAAAGACGGAAAGCAATTCCACTAATTATATGTATCTCTGATTTTACATGAGGATTGAAAGAAATACGTTTTTTACGTAATTCTATTGCAGTATTGTTTTAGAATAATAAAAAGCAGAAAAAAGAATTGTCAAGTTGTACGAAATCGATGGATAAATAATTCCGTCCGTTCTATATTTTCACTTTTGCAATAAATACATCGATACTAAAATATATATTTGTTTAATTCATCGATGCGTAAATAATCCTGTTGAACAAGTCAAATGTCACCAAAGGTGTGGAGAGTCTTCCTTTTGACAGGGCAATCTCAAAGGAACAAAATAATGAAAAACCCACCCACTTGTCAGATGCACATGTTTTCAATTGTCCAATCGATAACCCAGAAAATTGATTTGGAATTGCATCCACATAGGCCCATCTCTCCCCAGTTCACAACTGTCAAAAGAGGCTCAAAGAAAATACAGTTATACTGCAACTTACGCCCGAACGAATTACATCCAATCACATATGTCCTCTCAAGAGTTCGTAACCCACTAAGAGTGGATGACGGAAATTGCTGTTCTATGACTCGACTGCAAATGGCGGAAAATCCCGTCATGTTAGTGTTAGCTTGCTAGGGAGAAACCTCATGTACACATGATGTTTGTTTCCAGTCCACTAGAGAGAGAGAGAGAGAGAGAGAGAGAGAGAGAGAGAAAGAGAGAGAGAGAGAGAGAGAGAGAGAGAGAGAGAGAGAGAGAGGGGGGGGTTGGAAGAGTAAAATGGCAGACACAATATTGTGTTGAGCTGATAATTTAGAGAACAGATCATAATGGATGAAATTTGTTCTTTTCAGAAAGGCAAGGACGTTGTATGTGCAATAGGTGTATTTTATTTCACTCTTAATGATAGACTTACTCCTATATCGAGTATGTAATCTGGACGCAAGTCGACGCATAAAATGTACCATTGAAAAATCCGACTGATATAAAGGGAGAAAGGATAAGTTTTTTCTGCTAGCATTGGACTTCTCAAAAAAGACGGGATTATTCATTTTTAGATCAGCACTTTGCTTAGGATTATGATATCAGCGAACTCTGCTGAGGACCAGAGTGTCAAGGATCAGAGTGTAGTACCTGTGTACACTACCTAGGATCAAAATGTTGCACTGCACTTTCCTGCGTGGAATAAGTGCAGTGCCTGTGTGCTCACTGAAAAGTATTACACACGCGCGCACACACACACACACACGCAAACACACACACACAATGAATTGCGTTTTATACCCGTAGATTTTCGCAGCAGTTCTATCGCGTGATTTTACCCCAGGAACAAATGACAGCAAGTCTCTTCAATACTCCAGTAGACCCCTCAGTATTCTTGCTGATTTGAACAATACTATTGTCTGGATAGTTTTGATTCTTTCTCATATCTCCAAACTCCCAAGATTCTTCCGAATAAGTCATCTGAACTGTACCAACAGCTCCAGTGACTATGGGTACCATCATCATTTTCGTATTCAACAACTGTTTTAGTTTTTTGAGACAAAATATTTACTTACTTTTTCACTCTCTTTCAGTTTTACTCTCTAACCCTGAGATTGAAACATTGGTAACATCGCGAAACACGATTTTTATTCCTGGGTGTTATCTTCTAATTTCTTGTGTCTAAAATGTATAGAAAATGGCTTTTATTCTTTTCAAACTTCGTTTTTTGGGGCCTGAACAGTGATGATCACATGTAATTGATTTTTTAAAAACTTTATGCGATTGAAAATGTATAAATTTCGCCCGTCGTCCAATTGAAAATAAGTTTATTTCAAATTATCATCGTCCTTGTCTCAAAAGTTAAGCTTACAGTGATATATCTACTTCGGGTCTCATTACTTTCTTTTGATTACGGTTGATCTTCTTTTTTTTTTTTTTTAACCTTAACCAGAGATTTTTTATGCCTTTTTTTACAATGACTTACATCTAATCTACAACCCAATAGTGAAGCTTCCTGTGTTTCCAAAGTTATTATATCATTAGTCTAAATAATGTTGTAATAATCATCATCAGTTATTATCATTTCATGAGTCTTTGAAAGTGGTTAGAATAACTTTATTGTTGACCATAAGATCAAATTGAAATAATTCAATGATCCAATGTGAGCAGGAGATATCAGAGGGAATGGGATTATTTGAAATATCAACATAATTCTTCAATTTCAGCAAAATATACTTGCCAATAATTAATCTTTTCATTATTGGCAAGTATATTTTGCTTAAATTATTCGAAAGTTTCTTTCACTGGAATTATTGGCAAGCCTATTTTGCTGAAATTATTGGCAATTCTATGTTTTCAAATTATTTGCTAATCAATTTTACTCAAATTGGCAAGTTTGTGTAGCTGAAGTTCATTAATTCAAAGAAAATATAATGGACGTTATTTTTCTTAATCCTCATAGCAATGTTCAACGGAACGTTTGTTAATTAGGGGAAAGGCAAAGGTCTCCATACTACGGAACAATAAGCCCCTTCAAGTATCATGGAGTTTTCTTATGATAAGGGTATATATTCATATTATATAGGGATAAAATAACACAGAATTCTGTAAAGAAACTTTCATTGTATTATGTTGGTTTTATTGTTGCTAATCCTGTAAGAGCGTCGAACGTTTATAACAAATAAAGTAGACAACTGAAATGGATTACCTTTTTTCATTTCTTCTGTACCTTACAGAATTAAAAGTTTGTGGAAAATATCGGTCAAGATTCAATTTAGCTATCTGGAAAAATATACTAGGCATGGACGTTAAATTGTGCCGAGGCTATCTGCTAGAACGGTGTGAGAGGGTGTGGCTACTTTACTGAGGGCGGAGTTTCGATATGTAGTCTCGCCCCATGGCTCGAAATCAGCAGATTTTGACGCCTTTATTTGTTGTATCTATTGAGGTTATGGATTAAATAAACTATAATCAAGGATTGGAATAACAATGCATGCAAAAACGCGCGAATTAGTGTAGAATGCAGATATTCCCACTCAAGAGTCAGAGGGTCAAGGCAGATCATTGACAAACACGCTTACGGCCAAATTACGTTAGGCACACCAGTGACCGCTTCAGAATGCCAGTAGTCGTAAGCAAGAACGATGATGCGAGTGCCACCACTTCTGGTGCTTGTCGTCACTTTAGGTATATTTCAAATTTTGCAAGCTGAAACAAGATATACTTGTGATAAACCCATACCGGGACTGCTGATACAGTAGCCAGCATAAGTGTCCCAGCTCACGAGGCGTTAATTCAATTTTATTAGAATAGAATATGATTTTCATGCGATGATTTTTTCAACCGAATACCATATAAAACAATATTGGTAATTTCTCTTAAACAACGGAAGAAATTGAAACTCAATTATTTAGGTTCTGATTTCATTTACATTGAGATCATAAACTTTTTCTTTAACTCTGCACATCACTAGGAAGAAGGAGAGAACATTTTTATTCAAGAAAATGACATAAATGAAAAAAAGACACATGCATAGTAAGGGGCGCTGCGTGATCTTACCTAATGGTATCACCCGCCTAAATATTACTAGGAGAAACCAACTTTTCACTTTTATACTTACTTTATATGTATGATTTAAAAAAAAAACAGACAAGGACAGACAAGAACAAAAGAGAAAAGAAATTTATTACCTTCAAGTGAAAGAAAAAGAAAATAGCTACTTTTAAATGAAAGGCAATTAATTCCAGTGTGTGGTACAAGTCATTCAAAATCATTTGCAAATATATTAATGAATGACCCACTGAATCAGGAAAAAAGAATTTATTGTCACGGTATTTTTCACTGAAACACTGGAAATATTTAATATTTCTATTCGATCATTTATTCAACTCAATCAAAAGAATATGATTGTCATGCAATAGTCTTTTTTTTAAATTAAATACAATTTAAAAAACAATTATGATAAGAGCTCTTAAACAGCAGAAGAAATTGAAAATCAATTATCTTGAGTCTGATTTCATTCTATGTCTGCACCATCTCAGCAGAGATATTAAATCAAACACAGTATGAATAAAGTATCATTGTAATTTCTGTCTGAACTGTTCAGATGAGGGATCATCATTACGTAAAGGATTTTTTCGGACTGTTTTGCTCATCTTAGCTCAATTCTTGAACACTACGTTTCGGATGTTGTACTGTACTGCGATGCGGTAGCCTGGTTGAACAAAAATAAAAAGGATGACCATGATCTGAGACGAGAGTTTTGAGTCGGAGATTCGACGGCCACCAGCATCAACACCCGTGTACAACGCAAAACCGAAAAGACAGCTGAAGCCACCGAACCTAACCTACACCTAGACATCATCAGATATTCTCGATGCCTTTCCGAGAAATACCGACTACCAATACTTAGCCCTGCATCGTGCACCCTCCACTACGTCCTCGATATTATGGTATCATAATGTATAAGGGTTATTATTAAAAGAAATATATAAAAGACCGTCATTACTTCTCTTATTCCCTCTGTCAGGCTCGAGTTCATCACATACAGTTCAGAAAGGAAATAGGAATATATATATATATATATATATATATATATATATATATATATATATATATATATATATATATATAAAGCGTTCCAGTGAATAAAAGCTCTTACATTATAGTAGACGCAGTCAGTTTGACTCAGTTTTAATCTTCCAGTGTTTCGAATATTATTTTTTTTGGATTCGTTTTTATGCTTATCTTATCTGCTTAGTTATTTTGTTCCCTTGATGCAATTATAATTCTCCATTAGTGAGTGTGAGCGTGAGTGGGGGTCTTTAGAGTTGTTATGAAAAAATATTTGTGGTTTCTGTTGTGTATCGTAATCTTTTGGCTTATTAGTGTATGTTGGTTGAGACTTGTGAGAAGTTTCGGTATTCTGTAGTGAAGTTTAATGATGTCATAGTTGGGAGTCAGATGTCTTGTTGTTTAAATTGATATTTTGTCCATTAAAGGAAAGACTTTGTAGAAAAAATACCCACATGAGGAAACTTTTTCTTTTTTTTTCTATATAAATAAACTTCTCTATATACACAACACAATCCAGCTCTGTCTCAACTTGTTACAGTACAACTCTCTCTCTCTCTCTCTCTCTCTCTCTCTCTCTCTCTTTCTATCTATCTATCTATCTATCTATCTATCTATATATATATATATATCGGTAAATATTAGAATAAAAAATGTATTTATTTTTTAAATCACTGGTTGGGGTCATCGTTCAAATGAACGTGTGTATAAAAACGTTACCAAGTAATTCAATGACTCCCACGTTGGAAAGAATCGTAGACTAGGCGATCACCCCGAAACAGTGCAGACAGTCGCATGAAATCCTGGACAAGAAACCCCGCGATCATTCTTCTTCGTTACCAACCTGACACCGTAATAGTATCCTACAGCCATCTTCAGGTGATGAATAGGCATGATTCCGACCGTTGAAACGGCAGGGGGCATCTTGGAGATCGGTCAGAATGTGCTCATCCCATTGTTTAATTTCATGGTAGATCGCAAAGATACTCCCCCCCCCCAAGAAATGAATCAAGATGACGACAACAGTCCTCCAAAAAAACCTTTTATATAATTGTAACATGACGGTATTTTAACTCTTAAATCCATTCAAAAATCCAATTATAAAGTCAAGAGAAATAACTACCAATAACCATTACTTCCCTTGCATCTTTAGGTAATCTAGAAAAAAATATCCTTATTCAATTCACAGGAGACTTCTGTTTTTTAATTTCTATTCATTGAAGAATTCACTGTATTATACATGAGTTTAAAAGTTAGCTAAAAACTATGGGTACTGCGATACCTTATAGGATATGATGACCTAGCCTACGCTAGTCGAACTTTAACAAACATGGCTTCCAATTACCGTTGAAACTACTTAAATTATCAGCAAATAACAAGAAAATTTCGTGATGAAATTTTTCAAGAAATAAAGTACGGAAAATCAGCTCGATCAAAAGAATGTTCCGTTAAAGCTGTTTTCTGTTTTCCGTGTAGCAAGATTGATTGGAAGTCACCAAAGAAAACATTAGCTGTTGCCTAACGATATTTTTTCTTTTACTAAGCTTAGCACGATAACTGTAAAAGATTTGCTATAACTAATGTTATGTAAAAGCAATGAGAATCGTCGTGAGACAGTGTTTTGGGATTTTATTTCCTTCTCTAATATTTGAGAGAGTCAGTAGAACGAGTTTGTCGTTATAATGGATGGATCTTATATTATTTAGTCATTCACTGGTAACTGTAACATGACCAACATGTTTTGCCAATAAGTTGAGTTGAGGATGATCAATAAAAAAAAATAAAGAAGGGGGTGATCATTGAATAAGTTACTCCTCTCACCTTTTGCTAGGAAGTGGTCACTGAAAAGGTATGCATTTAGAAAAACAGACAAAACGACACTTCAATTGCAAATTGAGCTTCCCTCTAATAACTATTTCGGTGAGTAGATTAGAAAAAAAGCAATTTTCTTTGGACATATTAAGGAGTAAATGTTGGAATTTCTTTTATGGTGCGACCTATACACAGAATACATATATATAGCCAGCCAGACCATCATGAAATTGAAGAAACCTATGTTGACAGTTTTGATGACGGTCTTCGTTGATTTCAATCAGTCTCAAGACTTTTTGTTACTTTAGGGTAAATAATTTTAAATGATGCATTGAAATCTTGGTGTGCTCTTGCTGCAAACGAATCTTCGGCAAAAGTCGTGCTAGAATTGGGTAACTAACGTACCGTTAGAAAACATATATCTTTGAAGTGCTGTAAAGACGAATGCCGTTACAACGAGAGAAACTGCATCTCATATCGAATCAAAAATGATCTGCCCGACCAACCAGCCAAGTGGGGTACGGATTCGTCTCTCTTTGTTTTTGTGTGTGTGTGTGTGTGTGTCTCTCCGAGCGCCTTGTCGTCACATTCGTCAGGCTACAACCTTTAGAATTTGAAGGAATAAGCAACATCTAAAAACTTCGCTTTGTTTATTTTTTTTTAGAAAAGTGCTTTTTTGGGTCTCTCTGGGCATATTGAAACAACAACGCCTAAATCATGGGCTAGTATTTTTTTAGATAATTGTATGCAAAAGACCTTTTTTTAAAGATAATTTTAGATATTCTATTATATAATTAGTTTCAGTAAAAGAGGGCGTAACGGTGATTCTTTTGCGAGTATTTGCAAGTGTTCTAGTTTGAATCAACAGTTTTATTTTCTACATTTATGAATATTCAATGTGTAGTTGACAGCAAGAGGAAAACCCTGATATTCAAAGAGTAAACCCCACACACTAACCACTGGATTACATCAGCAAATACCGTTAGAAAATTAAATGATAGCTACAGCAAGGTTATTAATGCAGCTTAATTCGAAAATACATCAGGACACGAAGCAGGGATTGAAAAAAAAAAAAGATCCAGTAAGTCCCTCAATAGAAACCGTTACATGACCAAAGGTATTTTGGCAGCATGCCGTTAAAAAATTGGAGAAACGTTTGATCAATGAATGGATTACTTCTCTCGTCTTTTGTTTGGAGGTGATCATTACGATCGTCCAAATTTACAAAAGGTGATTGTGAACATTTTCAGACACAAATAAGACACTAATTTGGCGTCAACTTACATAGTAAATTGAACCCCTCCCCCATAGAACGTGTTTTCGGGAGAATTTAAAAAAAAAAGGAGAAAAGGCTTTTCTATTCATAATAAAAAGTGGAGGTTTAAATGTTCTCTAGCTCCATTGGCATAGTCCGTAGTGCGACACATACATAGATAACAAGCTGGGCCCATTTAAAAACTAAAGAAACCTGTGATGCTGACAGTTTTGGTTGCTGGTTTCTAATGCTCTCAAGTTGGTATTTTTGGACTAACGACATTTCAAAGGCTTAAAACTACACTTTTTAGAGAAACTTTATTGATCCGTTATAAAAATCTATATCCAATTTGCCGAATGCAATCAATCTTATTTTATTTTCGTCTTCCGAGACTAAAAGAAAAATATCATCGTTCTTGAGTCATCAAAGTGGCTCAACGAGATAATCGTTGTTTTCTCAATTCTTTTAGTTTAATTTTCTTTTCTTATTTTCCCCTTTTTTTAAAATTGTGAATTGGATAAACACTTTTTAATTGCATGCTTCGATTTTTGGCGAAAGGAGCGCCATTCAGATATTTTTCCGGAGTAATCTAGTTGCCATTATGTCTGCAGTCCAATGGTAAGTCGTTGGACTTAAGGCTGCTGTATAAGATTGAAACACTCTACACATAGACCTCGGTTAGCGCTCTATATCTTTAACTGAGCAGATTAAAAAGTAAAACAAGCAAATCAAAAGAAACGGCAACCAATTTTAGAAATACGGCAACTGAATTTCAAAATACGGCGACCGGATTTAAAAATACACGATCCAAATAAAAAACTACGGCTATCAAATTGAAAAAAATATGACAAGTTAATTGAACGGACCAGAGAACTGAATGATGGCGTTTTTTTAAAAATTTGATCGCCATATCTTTTCAATTTAGTTACCATATTTTAAATTTGTTTGCTTCACAATTTAACGTTCGTAAGAGGTATGTTACTAAAATGAAGCACTGTACGAGACATGTTCTCTATGGTATCATCATCATCATCATCATCATCATCATCATCATCATCATCATCATCATCATCATCATCATTTTAATTTCTGTCGTTGGACCTTCTTTAGGATCCGCCAATTTCTCTATCGTGGGTGTCACGGAGCCAATACTTTCTGAAATTGTCTAGTTTGTCTCCCCATCTTGTATTCTATCGGCCTCAGTTTCGCATTTGATCTCTGGGAATCCATGTTGTGAGTCGCAATGTCCATCGGTTGTCTGCAATTCTTCCAATATGACAGTCCCATTTCCATTCGAGTTTTCTAATGAATTATATGATTTTTTGAACTCTTGGGGTTGAGCGGTTGTCATTATAACACAGCATAAATAGAGATACGAGCTCGATAGGCTGTTTCTAACATCTCGATTTCTCGTCATGGTAGGTAAAAAAGTCATGTGGATTTGTGGATTGACGGAACATTTTCATGAGACATTTCTGTATATGTGGGTGTAATGTTTCTTACATGTTGGGCCATAATTGTTATCATAGTTTATTCAAAACTACTTCATTCATTGCACCTCATCTGGGCCAGAGCATATTGCCACAGGGACTGTGCAGCCTGGTCAGAGAAGGCACGTTTTTAACTCTTATTCAGACAGTCGAGTCCTTGTGTATTGTAGGAGACCACGTGACACAATGGATCCAGCCCGCCAGCAGAGTGTTGTGCAAGCTTCTGGTACTTCTATGACGGTGCAAGGTGTATTCAGTTGGAGTCCACAAAGACCAATAGTGAAACTGAAGTCTGTCTTGACAGATGTGACACGTACAGATCTAGTTGTCAACCATTTCCTCAATTTTTACGCTCGCCGTGATTCTCAGCGGTGATGACTTGTTCCAGCCTGATCCATCGTCTACGGCTGACACAAAACTGATTACACGAAGACTTAGCTGACTTCTCAAAAGTCTTTTGAACTCTACGATCGTCAGATTTAAACCTCATTGAGTTTGTATGAGACACGTCGCAGACTTCACAAAATACCCTTAATCCACACTCATCAAACAAAACTCAGTTATGGACAGCTCATGAATGTACTGGGATACATATATATATACTCATGCAATGATTTAAACATTTTATAGACTCCATACAACGTGGTCTATCTACTGTTATTCAAGCGAAGGGAAGATCTACACATTATTAGGGAGATGTCTCTAATTGTTCATAGTTCGTTTTACATTTGCACAATTTATCAATACATGAATAATGCCGTTAGTTTTTGCAGGAAGTAGGCTAGTAACTAAGGAAAATATCATGGGGAATGGTCTGGATGAAATAACTAATATTATAACGATAGCTGTTACGAAAATAAAATTGTAAGCCTACGTGTAGCCTCTAGTGAACGTTGGGTCATTATCTGTATTTTCACTTTCATTAATCTTTTTCTGCTATTGAGAGGAAATGGTATTGCCATGCAAACAATTCATGAAAACAATGTTTGCTGATTACCGATAAGCAAACAATTCAGCAATGAAAATGATTTCCTGCTAGTGCAAATAACGAATATCCGATGCTAATTATTTAATTTTTATTTATGTAGGGTGGCGCAAAATAGTTTGGCCATTTTGATTCTTTCGGACATTTATTTTTTTTTTTTAGTGTGTGAGTGTTATTTCGTTGTTATAGCCAAAAATGAGCGACTAAAATTATGGCTACAACCTTGATCGACAATAACCAGTCCTGTAAGGTATAAGTAATTACCACGATTTTGGCAATTAAGAACTTATGTCTCAGGAAAATCTCCCCCCATATATATACTAAGAAAGTTGGTTTAAAAAAATCAAATAGTATATGATGAATGAATAGTTTCATTCATTTCAACTGCTGTATGCATTTCTAGAGGTTTTGATAGGAATGGACCGTGCCAAAGTATAAACTTTAGGGTTATGAAGGGTTACAAAGTGAGAAAGAAATATGAATTGAATCACTATAACCCTGCAAATGGCCTGCCTGACCAGCCAGTCAATTCATCTCTCTTCGAGTGTCTTTATTTAAAAGTATCGGCGTGTTTGTCCGGGTACATCTAGTCACATTTTTTGGGCTACAACCTTGATATTTTCCAGGAATACACCACTAAGTACCATTTAAAGAGTGCTTTGGGTAGGTGGGGTTGTTCTATTTGGGACCAACAATACTCAGATCTTGCACTGGTATTTTTTGATAATTTCCGATAAAATATCAATTCTTAAAGATAATTTTAGATAATTTTCTGGATAGTTCCAGTACACGGACGGCCTATGGTAATTATTTTCCTATTTCATCAAATCATGTTTGCATATATTTTTCTATTTGCTAAACGTTGCTTACAGCATTTGATGTTCCTTAACCATCAAAGTACAGATCAGGTTCGACGTTGGTCTATTTCGATGATTGGAAGATCATCAATACTTTCAGCGTGACTAATTCGCATATTTTCCTCTCTTTCTGTTTTATTTTCTTTCTATACATATATCAGTATATAAAACATATGATTATGATATCTAAATGATAAAATATCTAAAAGATATCTATATTTCGTCACCCTCTCCTCTGTCTGTCTGTCCGTCTGTGTCTCTGTCTGTCTCCCTATATACATATATATATATGTACAATAATAAAATATGCAACAGACGTTAGTATATGTATTGATGTATTTCGTAGGTCTTAATCAAACGAAAGTGCTCAATACCATCGGTAGAGAAGTTATGGAATTGGTACAGACTTTTTTCAATCAGTCATTATAGATTGTACATTCTGCTTCACTGAAAAAAGATTTTCAAACGAAAAAAGAACTTCATTTGAAAATCTTTTTTAAATGAAATAGAATGAACAATCTATAATGAGCCATTGAAAAACATCTTCACTCATATATATATATATATATATATATATATATATATATATGTGTGTGTGTGTGAGTGTGGTTTTCTCACATTTAAAACATTTTCCTGAAGGGGAAAACTTTCTCAGTCGTCCGAAATCAATTGTTAGTTGTAATTGTCAATAGGATGTGATGATGGGAGTGGTTTTGTCTGTTGTCATGCTGCCGTTGGTAATTCTCTTTGTATTACCCATCCGTACCGAAGGAAAAGTACCACCCACCTTCACTTCTATTGACTCAACAAAGCTAAAAGTGGTCACGGATGTACCCCACCTTGGTTGTGCCATATCCTCCGACGCCAGGTTGGTGAGAGAAATAGACAATAGACTGACTAAGGCAAACCAAGCCTGTCTGCAGTAACAAAACACTTAAGAACGACATGAAAGAGAGAGTTAACAAAGTCATCGTGTTCACCACGCTCCTATACGGTGTCAAATCCTTGGTCTTTTAACAGCATCACCCATCGTTCCTTTCAACCAACATTGCTTCAGCGCCATTGTTGATGTACTACTTCATCAAGAACGCTGAGATCCTTGGTTAAGTTAGGACCACAAGTATCGAAACCATTCAGTAAAAGGCCCAGCTGTGGTGGGCATGTCACGTAGCCGTTTTGCATGTGATTTTTGGGGATTGATATAGTGAGTTGGGATGTCCATCGGCAGTTGCCTGACATTTATGCAACATGACTAGCCCATTGCCTTTTCAGTTTCCTGGTGGATTCTATGATATATCGAACTTTTTAAAAGAATTCATCATCTTGTCTTGTGATTTCTCTATGTGACGTTGAGTATGATTCTGAACGTTGTGTGGTTCTCAGTTTGACACCCATTCTATCAGGAGTCTACATTGCTTGTAAACCGGTCTTATTAAAACTAATGAGATTTTCTTGTTTTCGAAGGTTGAACTTGATTCATAAAAGGCTTGTAAACCTAGAGTGATCATAACAATTAGAATGATTACCTTCTACCAACGAGCTTATACCTAAATATTTCATGACTTAAAAGACTAAATAATTGGCCAGTGCATTTTAAAAGCATCTGACTGTTCTAAGGATAATTCAAACATATACTGTTGCCAAGTGGTTCTCAAACTGTGTGCCATGTCAAAAAAAAAAAAAAAAAGGAAGAAGAGAATCGTAGCCATTTCTTCTGTTGTGTATAAATTCTTCTAAATAAATAATTGTATGTTTCGAACATTGAACAGCACAGGTATTTCGTCTATCCCGCACCCTCCACTGATTGGCAAATCTAGTGGTTTTATCTGTAGACTTTGTGAAATCCTAATTTTTTCCTAGAGACACGAAAGGGAAGGGTATGAAGCTTACATCTATCAGTTATGCTTATATAAAAGTTCGTTTATTGACTACTGAAATGTTTTTGACTAATTCATTTCATTTTCACAGTATATCGATTTCATAGTAACTGCTGTCATGGCTACTTCAAAGTTCACTGCTATGTGGGATTAGGATGGTAATGAAACAGTAAATATATCTCATGCAATTGAAAATTTCCAATATAACTTTCTTTAGTTTTTAAGTTGGTGCTGCTGGCTAACTGTCTATGTATGTATCATGTTTACAGGCTACACTAATGGAGCTAAAGGGTAAGAAATTTCAACGTATATATTTGAAATTCCAACCATCCCCCAAATAAGTTTTTAGCGGGAGCTTCAATTTACAATGTAAATGTAAATGTGAGCTGCGTTAGACAAATATATTTCTTACCGGCTGTTATACAATAACATTTGAGAATCACTGTTCAAGTGGATTTTTCGAAAGTACTTCATTCTTACTTGTTCTTATTGTTATCCTGTTCGATATATCCGAGGCTAAATGTAGTTTGAGAGGTTACCATGCAACTGAACAGTTGAAGATTGATACTAACACGAAGATAAATCAGGAGACGTGATGACAATATCAATGAAATCAAACTGACCTCCTCAATTAAACAGCAGGTTGGCATGTACATGCGTGCAAACACAGACAGACATACACACACACACATGTATATATATCTTTCAACTCTGGAATGGAGCACTCTGATGGTGGGGAATTGTGCGTAAGTAAATATATCGCTTAAGTTCAGTCTTTCTGACTGTCCAGTTCTGCGTAGAGCTAAAATACTAGCCTCTGGATCTGAAACAAAGGTTTCGATCCTACCTCGTGGAACTGGATGGGATAATGGATAGTCCATAGGAACATCGGAGAATTGTAATACAACGAAACAACTCTCTGTGGATCGATCAATTATTAATTATTATATATGTATACATACAAGCAAGGAACCCGGCGTTGTCCGGATGTCAGTTATTGTAATTCAAACCAAACAGTAATAAATATGAAGACGAATGAACTCCTTATGGTTGTTTGTGTTATTACCACGGCATCCCGGTCGATTCATTCTTCAGATGTAGTATCCTAATGTAATGGCGGTAAACAGACTTTTCTAACGTCGCTAGTGAAGAGAATCGATCAACCAAAACGTTGTTGGAAACATAAAGAGTTCAATTGTACGAAAAAAACTGTGTAGAGAGTTTAAAGCCGTAAAACTTTCTAGAATAAAAGAAGAGAAAAAGTAAAAGGAAAAAGAAATAGAAATGCATTAAGGCGGACTTTTTCCACCCAGAATATAAACCAACACCTCAATAACGTCCTAGATAGGGATCTGAATAAATCGAATCATTCGCCTGATGAAGCTCTAAAGGGTAGAAACATGACATGTTTGTGTAGTGAATCAATTATTTCATCATATTTAAACAAAATTTTAACTAAATGTTGAATGTATACAGCACCTTATGAAATAAACCTATCGCACAGCGGATATTGAATTACTGATTTGTACTCAGATACGTATATATATACATATATATATATATATATATATATATATATATATATATATATATATATATACATAATCAGCGTTATAAGTAAACTGCTGGACAAAGGCCTTTTCCGTCTATTTTATCTCTACTAGCTGTGTGTTCTGCCCATCTCCATTTTTGTTGCTCAATTACTTGTATGATATCCTTCAATCTGGTCTTCTCTTGGATCTATGTTGATCTTTTTTTTCAATTGCAAACAGTTATTTACTACATTGCTTTTTCCATTGTCACCCTTGAGTGCGTTTGTAACTTTCCTGATTCCACACCTGTGCGTCAGGGCTGGTATTATGCATTGATTGTATGCTTTACATTTTGTGCATTGGGGCTATTTGCTTTCCAGTATTTCTCTGTTTATACCAAATGCTTTAAAGCCAGTCGTTACGAGTCATCTTATTTCACACCCATGGCCCTTCTCAAGCTCTCTCGTCTTACCAATGTCAATGTATCCCTAAACTTTTTCTAAGGCTTCACTATCTATTCCTGAGATCATTTTCGAGACTTTATCATTGACCATCACTTATGTATGTATGTATGTATATATGTATGTATACTGTTCTAGGTTTCCTCTTCGTTCAGAATATTGGTTTATTCTACTGATTGAAAACGAGATTATGCTTTATGCAATGAATGACACATTTTATCACAAGTCCCGATTGATTCTAACCTTATTTTATCTACGTTTTACGTTGCCATAAATTCAAGGGGAAGTTCGTCTTCCATCAGGAACCTAAAAAAAGGAATGATTGCATAAAACGAGGCAATGATATGATGAGTGTCTAAAGAGCCATTAATACATCTGACGTCGTGAAACTTGGAATATATTTGACAGAGTAACGTGATGAATGTACACTAAAATCAATGAATTCGCGCTTTTAAGGATTTTTCGAAAGAAAACTGACTCGGAGAAAAATCAGTTAGATTTTTCATTCTTCTATATATATTGGTGGATTCTGGTTCTCTTGGAACATAAAAAAGAAGCACCCCGAAAATGAGGTCGTCATTTCGACCTATTACAAAACAGTGACTACAAAAATTAAATCATGAAATTTAGACTGAAATTGAGGTCTCGTCCTATCAGACAGTCGCCTTTTCTCATGACTGTGTGATCAAGAAAGACTCAAGTCCATAAGCTGTATAAAATAGAATTGCTTTATTACGACACCGTAAGATATTTATAAATATCGTGATGACAAATATGCCGTTAAAACGGATTGGTTTTATATTAGGCGTATCACTAATGATAGATCAAAAAGTACAAGCGAAAATAACCGTTTTTACTCTTTCTTAGTCCAATCCCTCAAGTTTTTTTTAGGCTTTTCGTGGTTTACATACTTTCTATTTTCAAAATAATGCAGTTCTCAAAGAATATGAAAACGTATATCCAGTTAAAACGCGCGTGTCAATATCAAATAGTGCCGTTTAAATGAGCTCCGTCAGAGTAAGTAATTATGTGAAGTCGTGCAAATGGACCAGTGGTCATGTTTATTGGTCGAATTAATGATCAAGTTTTCTGGAACAGGGTTTCTCAAACTTTTCACGCTCACCTGACCGCTGATACTAAGCAAAAATGATTTGGTGTCTGAATATATATATATATATATATATATATATATATATATATATATATATATATATATGTGTGTGTGTGTGTGTGTGTGTGTGTGTGTGATTATAAATTGCATTGTATATCACATTGAAACTCTTTTTTGAAATCAGCACTGTTATCACACGGTGAACATATAATATTGCTTACTCTATTCACGTTATCAAGGCCAAATGGTACATTCAATGTATAATAACGGGAGATCATTTCAAATAAGAGTTTCATATATCTTTCTCTTAGTAACATAATTGTAGCGTTGAGAGGAACAGATACACCAGGTATAGACCATTAATAAAGAAAAAGTATGAATTTGGAGTTGCAATAGTTATCTAGGCCTTTGCATTACCGGTGGCTTTTCAGCTACGTTGAACAAGCTACCCTATCGGTTGCAGGTTTGATTCTTACAGCAGCTCCATTTTCCCTAATTATTTATCTATTTACGTTGTCTAGGCCAAATGATACATTTGATGTGTGATAATGGGAGATTTTTTTAAAACTAAGCGTTTAAATATAATATAAGGCAATTCATAATCATTCAGTCAAATCATATATTCATATATTAATATAATATATATGTATATGAAAGAAATCAGCTCCACCGGGTTATTAAGCGTATAATCTAAAAGCTTAAAAGTTCTAAATTGAAAGTCCTAATTTTTGCGTGACTATGGTTATCTTAATTTTACATCAAAAATGGCTTTCTTGATAAAAGAAGAAACGAGAACAGAATTCTGTTACAACGGACGCACTTTGATTTTTTGCATTAATACAACATAGTTCATTCGAAACTGTGAACAGTATTTTTTTTCTCAAAATCAACAACGGAACCAAAAAATATATTATGCGGAAGCCAATCGTGCTGCGGAACACAGTTTGAGAAACCGTGGACTAAAAGATGTTCTAAACACATGAGAAAAAGCATCAAAAGTAGAAAAGGAAGGACGTTCATAAAAAACAAATGGACAAAATATCTTTTCTTTTTTGCACTTTTTGTGACGATATGGAAAGGAACGGAATTCTCAGTGGACAAAAAATTGTAATTATCAAAGACAAAGACAACTTTTTTTAATCTTTTCATTCGTTCTTTCATTTGGAGTCTTTAAGAGAAACATTTTTTTCTGTTTTGATCTTCTTTTGATTTGATTGCGTGATGGGAATTGTTTTCGCCACTCATTTGGATCGGCATTAATTTGTATGCCTTTGAAGATATGGATAGACAGGTCTGGTTAGTCAATCAATAGAAATCGTCATACTACCAACGTCTTTTGTCTGCGCGCCACGTTGCAGGTGATCAATGAATAAGTTACTTCTCTTGTCTTTTGTTCGGCTATGATCACTAAAAAAATCCAAATCTAAAAAAAATAAATGAATGCATGAATTCTGCCGTACACAAACTAAGGGGCCCGTTCAGAATAAACTTACACAGAAAATTGAACCTTCAACTAAAACTTTTTTTTGTAATAATGACTGTATTACCGAATGAAACTGAGCAGGAAGGAAAAGATGAAAGAAAATGTCTCGCAACAATGATGAAATGAAAATTTAAAAATGTCCTTATCTCTCTTACACTTCTGCATCCAGGGAATAAAGATGATTGGCAGATTCGTACACAAAGCATATCTTTATTTGACTCTTTATGTACAAATGGTACTTTTAAGTACCACACGTTTTCTGGAATAATTTGAAAACTGAGTGTATTTGGCGGTACTTGTAAATTCAATGTTTATTTCTCTATAAAATTTACCTGAATGATTCTTTATCATTCAATGTTAGTTGTCTTTATATGGGCTCCGTATATGAATGAGAAGTATAATTGAAAAGAGGCAAGTGCATTTTCACACACACACACACACACACACACACACACACACACACACACACACACACACACACACACACACACACACTGATTCTTATATAGATTTAGTTTTTCGTTTCTTAATCCTTTCTCCCTCTCTTCTTGTTCCTAGTTAATGCGTTTACTATACAAATATTCCTAATTAAGACACGTCAACCGAAATTATCAACACTAAACACAGATTTCTTCAGTTTTTGAGATGGTCTAGCTGACTGGCTGGTTGACTGGCTATCTATCTCGAAGTTAATATGTCATAAGTACAGGCCGCACCAATGGAGCTAGGAGGCTTGATGTTTTAATATTTACTCCTTATATTCGGAAAAAAGAAAACATTTTTTTTTTGTTTTTGAAAATCTTACTCAAATAGGTTTTGGTGTGAGTTTGATTTGCAATGTAAGTTTATGTTAAACTGGTTCCTTGGTTTATGTCTGGCTGTGTTCACGCTTGTTTTAAAAAGGCGAGAAGAGTAACTTATTCATTTATCACCCCTTTTTTTCATTTTTTAAAAATTGATCACTCCTAACATAGCATGCTGCCAAAAGTCTTGGGTTGTGTGATAGTTTTTACTGAGTGACTAACCAGACCTGTCGTTGTAAAAAATCACCATGACTACCTGAGCTATACAATAGATGCTAGCGCATTTGAGACAAAGCAAATTGTTCTGACGATCAGCTACATCTGAGTGCTTTCTTTTCCAAATCGCTCCTCTGCACTCACTCTCTCTCACTCTCTCTCTCTCTCACTCTCTCTCTCTCACTCTCACACACACACTGACGAATACATACACGGAAGAACCCAGACATCCGGTTGCTTTGATACGCATACACATACAAAATCACAAACATATAAACAGTCTCATACACACTCATGATTGCTTCCGCTCGAGATGTGTCGTATGACCGCCATAGTGTGAGCGCGAGAAAACACTGGGTGCACAGTTCAATCCTAGCTTGGAAAAAAGGTTCTGTTGATAGGGTGCTGGGCATAGGTTGAGACGGCTGCAGAACAATCGTGTTGCTGAATACGACACCAGGTACACATAGACGGTCATCCATTCGGGTAACGATCAGGGTCGACGTCGTTCAACTTTGGTGATCATACTAGAGTCGGTCAATCCGACATGATGTGACATACACACAAACTTATACACACAAGCTCCCTCAGACACGATTGCACTCATCCCTAACACACTATTTCTCTTTCACACACATGTAGCACACATAATCACATACGCACTTACTCACACACACTTAGACACTGACATTCATCCACACATACATGTATACAAATACACACACTCACTCATACGCCTTCACATAAACACACACTCATATACGTACTCCCACACATGCACACACATATTCACACGCGTACTGAAACACGTACTCATGAAACAATAATTGTCTAAGCTTCTGTCAGACTACAGTTCAAGTATGAAGATGACTTTTTGTTTTTCTGTCGAGAATACAAGAACAATGAGAACAACAATCCTTGCCCAATTTTGGGGGATACCCCCCCCTGTTTGTATTTCCTGTCACGTTAAACCAAACCTATTTTTAAAATTAACATTTCCTTGCTGCAATTCAGAATCAGCACCAAGTGATCATCTGGTAGCTCTCTTACCGACTGAGCCGAACAAACAAGGTTTACATTTTTATGGAAATGTATATGACAAATGAGCAAGGAATTATCTCATTCTGATAAATAAATCTATCTATGCTAAAAATATATATTTCTGATTTTTAATATATATATATATATATATATATATATATATATATATATATATATATATATATATATATATATATATATATATATATATATATATATGTATATATATATATATATTTATACAATGCAAAATTTGCAGCAATCATCTTCACTCAGATAAGAAGTTGGAGTAGATTTTGACCCTGTAGCAGTTGAGCATGTATTTTTCCTGTCAACTTATTTGACTAAATTCAGCGAAATACTTTATCTGTTATTTTTGTCAACGCATGAATCCATCCTTCTTAAGGCATTCTGATTTATATTACACTGATCAAAATCAACACACATCAATAATGAAGAAAATTCACCCTGACAAACTTCTGGATCTCGTTGAGCTGAATCACAAAATGCATTTGGGTAGTAGCTGCAGCGATATATTTCAAAGTTGTAAAGTTGCACCCTTCTGCTGGCTACGGCATTAACCGTCCCTCTCTGGTTTTCACATATCACTTATACTGAAAGAAAGGGATCATTTGTAGAGTTGACGCATGAAACCTGGCCAAAAAATTGGCTCTCAAACTGAAAATCACGCAAAGTAAACAGGAGAAGAACTGTGCTGAACATGATTCAGGGAGATCACAGGACATCAAAGTATATTAGAAGGAGAAAAACAGGTGTCCAAGAAATCATAGAATCCATTAGAAAACTCAAATGGCAATGGGCTAGTCATGTTGCAAGAAGGGCAGATAACTGTTGGACATCACGACTCACAATGTTGATGCCAAGAAATCTTTTGCAAACTGGAGCCGACAGAAAATAAGATGGTGTGACGAATTAGACAAATTCAGAAAGTACTGACTCTATGACGACATTGATAGACACTTCAGGTGAGTTCTGGGGAAAGTCTGTGTCCAACTACGAATGCTAAAAGGTGGTTAGTGCTGCAACAAATGATGATGATAATGATGATGATGACGATGATGATTAGATAGACTTGAAGGTGACAAACACCAAAAATGGCCTCAGTCAATTCACCCTGTACTATTTTACCCGTAGCTTGGAGGATGAATTCATGACTTTCCCAATGGCATTAGTGCTCAGTGAACGCAAATCTCAGTTCGCCAATTCAATTTCCCGTACTGCTGACTGCTTGTTTGGCTACTGGCACCTTCAGCGATGTATTGACAACTGATTAATAACTCTTCAGAACCTGCTTTATTTTCGCTGTTTCCAATCGCAGTTGGAACCCTAAATAAAAAGAAGCAACACCCTAGAGATTGTCTATGCTTCGGGTAACCAGTGCTAGAGGAGGAAATATAAGCAACAGGTTTGGTTAGTGAATCAATAGAGACGCCATGTGACCACAGTCTCTTGGCAGCATACTGTAAATATGAATAGGTTTTTCCTCTGACCACTTGCTGAGCAGTGAACACTACAAAATCTGAATTTTCAAAAAGCAGTACCTCTGCAGGTATTAAGGAATAAACAATTGAAAATTGAATCCCACCACAAAAAACCCTATTTTAAGCGATGAGGTGATTAAAAAGTTTTCCTAGGCATGAGGAGTGAATGTTTAAAATTTCAGCCCTCAAGCTCCATTGGTGCAGCTTGTACACGTGATATATGCATAACTAACCAGCCAGCAAGAGAGACAATAGGACCAAGAAACCTACTTGAAAACTGGAAAAACCTATGTTGACAGTTTTATTTGATAGTTTTTTTATACTAATTGCATATATTTATCAATCTAATACTAGTCTGGCACAAGGCCACAATAGTCTCAAGCCCGTTATATGCAGCTTTCGAGATGACCTTACTAACCGTCATTCAGCGCGGGAAGGCGGTTTAATCAATTTATGTAAGTAGATCTTTCAGTTTTGGTGCAGCCTCAACCGTAAAAAACGGGCACGTCATTCGGCAACTCCTGTGGCTATTGATCAAGGATATAACGCTAGATGTTGCCAAGGCAACAGCATGTATATTCGCTAGGCCTTTCTCTCAATTTCTCCTTTTCTCACCACTCTCTCTCTCTCTTCTCTGTTTCTATTTCTTTTCCTCAGTTTCTTTTATCTCTTTCCGTTTCTTTTTCCCTCCGTTTCCTCTCCATTTCCCCGTCTTCTTTTCTCTTATTATCCTCTATTTCTATTTTTCTTTCTCTTCCTTCTCCTCTCTGTATCTGTTCCTCCACCTCCTCTCTCTTCTTTAAATTCTTTTTTCTTTTCATTCTACGCATAAGTCTTCCTTTTTACCACCTTGTCGTCATTTCATTCCTTCTTCCTTTCCCTTCTCCTTTCCTTTTCCCTTTTTTCTTTCTGTCTCTCTTTCTCTCCTTCATTTTTTCCCTTTCTATTTTATGCCTTCTTTGTCTCATTCTGCATCCTTTCTTTTTTCTCTTTGTATCTCTATCTCTTCCTCCTTCTTTTCTTCTCATGTCAGCACCCTAACTATAAAAAATATATTCATTCTACGCCACAGATACTTATCTTTCGACTTGATCTCTTCCTTTGTCAATGCACCTTATACAGTGATCAACCAAAGAGATTTCAGATCATAATTCAGCTGATAATTACACATCAGGCTGCGGTCATGTTTAGATGAGAGTTTATTGGAAACTCCCTCGAGGATTAGGGATGTTTGATGTGTGCCACGGTCATACTGAATTATGGAGACCAATCAAGAAATGACATACAGAAAGCAACAAATGAAACGGTTGCTAGTTGAGAAGATGCATTTTCACCCTCGAAACAAAATGACATCGATTCCCTCCCTTTAAAAGAAGTCAAGTTGAAGTTATAGTTCTGTAAGCGAATAAGAAGGATGTGGTTCTTTCCCCCCACTAGCAGATAAATAAAACGAACTTTGTTTGATGACCTCATAGCAAACAGGCTATTTATGTCCTTCTTGAATGAATCTAATGTGATTCTACATGAAAGTGCACAGATTACTGTTCGTAGATGTATACAGGGCTTTTATTTTAAGAATATACTTTATCATTGTTTTTCCTTTGTTCACACACAAATTCATGAATATGTGAGTGCAAGCTCACACCTTGGAGATCATATAAAGCAAATGTTAATTTGTGTTCCTTTCCTATAACACTAAAATTTGAGTCTGTTGATCTATTGTCTATTTATTTGTGCCTCTTCTCTGCAAAAACTACCTGGCCTATCAACCTAATATTCTGCATGTAGACTAAAAAGAGGTCAACCTAAAATATAGGCTATGTGAAGTTGACCTTGGAGATCATATAAAGTAAACCAGAAGTCACTTTTTTATCATTTATAGCCAATCTTGTAAGTTGAGAATCACAATTTTGCACCAGGGACGCTGAAATTTGGAATACAGGAACAAATTTTTACCTTGAAGATCGCGAACTGTGTGACATTGACTTTTATATCATTTAAGGTCACTGGATGTCATTTCTGGTCATTCTAATACAATTTTTCAAGTTATTCTTTTACCACAATGTAGCATTTATGAAACTGGAATTGGTACATTTTCCAATGGCTAAGGTCATTCTAGGTCACCAGATGTCATTCCTGGTCATTTCTAGCCAATTATCAAGATTGCAGACCTCAATTATGCGCCGAGGATGCTGAAATTCAGCATATGGGTACATCTTTTCACATCACAGGTAACAGGCTGAGAGGGGTTGATCTTGGAGGCCACTGAAGTCACCAGAAGTAATATATGGTATTTTTCTGTTCAATTTTCAAGTGTTTGCAATACTTTTACACCTATGTAACTGGGATTAGGTCCAGGGATAAATCTTTCTGAGTCAAAAAACACAAGCAATACTCATTCGATATCATCTGAGGTCAGTTTTGTCATTTTAAGCATTTCCAGATTGGCCAAAGATTTGAAATTTGGAAATTTGTCATAGATTCATCCAAGTTTAAAGTACTTGGAAATATGATTTTGACATCAGGGTCATTCGAAGTCACCATAAGTCATTTTGGTCATTGCTATCAAAATTTCAAGAGTTTTATTGCATCACAGATGTAGAGAGTTCGCGTAGGGGTACATTATTGAAGGCTGGAAGTTACAGGCAATTTGAAGTTGATATTGGAAGTGACTAGAAGACATCTGAGGCCATTGCAGAGAAATGTAACAAGGCACAAAGACAATTTCTCAACATCGCTGCTCTTTGATCGACTTCTCCATGCTTTTCCCATGGGCAAATATTGATTCCTCGAGGGGTGAATCCCAAATAAACCATTTCATACTGGTGCCCAATGGGTGAAATACTTATGTCGTGTATTAACCCTGTTAAACTAAGCGATAACATTAATTATTCCTTTACGTGCATCAGAATATTTCTCTCGTGACTTTTTCATGTGAAAATAGCGTGAATAATTGTTTTTCTATTTGCTGTGTTGTGTAAGACGAAGTATATCAAAAAACATAAGGCTGTCACTATTTGCTTGCACACACTTTCATAATCTTGTTTTGGCCTTTTGTACTTCTTCCCTTTTCACATGCTGTTTGTATCATCTCTGGGGTCTTATACCCTTGTTCTTTCGGAATCATCTCGTCAACGCAAAGCAAGTCATTTGCCTCTTTGGTTCAAATCATGCATAATTTTTGTTCTTCTGGGAAAAGTCCTTTTTTTTTCAATGGAAATACATTATGTCTCTACTATCTGTACGGTCAGAATTTTCAACATTAGGGGTAGGGACGTTCTTGGTCTATAATTCCTTGCTCTTAGTGGATGAGTCTATTGTATGTTGTGGTGGATTTCTTGAACCATTATACGTGGATCTCATCAGGTCTTGATGCTTTACAGTTGGCTATTTTCTTCTTCTTCTTCTTCTTCTTCTTCTTCTTCTTCTTCTTCTTCTTATTATTATTATTATTATTATTATCATCATTATTATTATTATTTAATAAAAATGCCTCCATAGGCATCTCCCTAAATAGCTTACATTAGAAATGTGTATCGTACATCAAAATATACAATAATTTTAGTTATAAAAATGTATGAAACCTTATGAAAATTACAAGCTTACTTGTACAGAGAAACATTTACCTGAGACAATTTATTCATTTATTTTTTTCTAAATTCTAATATATATTCCAGACAATAACTTCCAAAAGTGCTTTCTAAATTTATTTTCTATTTCATAGGATCTAAATATATCTGAGTTATTCCTAAAATTATTCATGCCTGTACTATCTTTCACATAAGATGGTAAATCAATCCAGAATTCCAACATTCTTTTAGAAAATCAATTTGTTTTACGACTTTGCAGCAATAGACCTAGCTAGTAGATGCCTTGTCCAATTTGACTTTATGAACATTTGAATTCCGTAATTTGTTAAGCCATTTATTATTTCGGAAGTTACAAATAAGTCTCCACTTGCCCTCCTCTCCAACAGAGTTCGTGCCAAACTTTTATATTATATTTTTATAATTCAAATCTCTCATGTCTCTTATCATGTTATTTTTTTTTAACTTGGCTCGTTTATATTTTTTCTTGCTTATGATATATTTTTTTTCATGTAGCTTAATGTAGAATAAGACCAAATTTTGAATTAATTTACATCGAATTATCATTATTGAATAAATACCTCAATGGATATCTACATAAGCAATTCTTTCAACTAAGATCATTTATTCAACATAAAAGTGTATATTGGTTCGATCCTGTGAATTAAAACTTTATAAAGGAAAAATCAAATTCTTCTGGTTTATCATAATAAGCGAATATTTGCAAGACGTATTTTGTTTTCTAAATTCTACTATGTATTTCATCTCGTGGCTATCATAATCAGCTTTTGTTGCTATTTTGTTTTTAGCTGTTACAGTCATAATCTTGTGGTTTATAGCTTAGTAGGAATTTATTTTCTTATCGGCATTTTGATAATAGTTCTGATTTTTGTTCAGGGGTGATTTGGAGACGGAGAGAGTTATGATTTTTCTCACAGGAAAAGATATATCTTTTCAATATGTTACTGTAAGCTGGTATAGATTTTGTTCTTTCCATGTTAGTCCTGGTATTTTTCCTCTGAGTTCTCATACGTATCTTGATTGTGTTGTGTTGTGCTCGTAGTCTTTGTTTGTAACTGATAGTTTGTGTTGGTAACTTCGTTTTTCCATGATAGCTTGGTATACGATGCCGGTTTTAACAATTTCACCATTCATTTACAATGGAGATTTCTTCCTGCACTTGGCTGTTGGTTGTGTTTTTATGCTGTTTGTAATTTTTTGTCGTGTTTTTTTTTTAAATAATTAGTGATACATTTCATATACTAGTATAGCTAATTTTTTATGCGTTTCTGTCATATATTTTATGTAGTTTGTTCGTTGATTGTAAGTGTTTATCGATCGGATCGAGGAATATTCTGTCTATATTTGCTTCAGTAGTTGTGTTATGTGGTGAATTGAACCATATGATGTTTTTTTTCACATTTACTGCATTGGTTGATGTTAACTTTGTAGAAAATCAACCATTTCTTGTACTTTTTCATATTATTCTTTTGCATCGTTGAAGGTTGCTTCGTTTGAGGAGTTGTCGGATGATTTTCAGCCGATTGCGTATTGATTTGTTCGATGAGTGGGTAAGATGATTCGAAGGGGTGATAATGTATATTGATTCATTGCTATCTTTTTTAAACAATTGGTAAGTTCCTTTTTGGAAGTTGGAGTATACATCTAAAACTTCCACTTCTTTTTGTTGCGTTTTGATTTCGATTTAAAATCCTATTAGTTTGGAAGTTTTCATGTTGTTCTTTCTTATTGGTTTCTGGTCTGTTGCAGTTTCTTAGGATTATAAATTCAACCTTCCCGTATACACCAGTGTCTATTCGTCTGTTTGTTCAGCTCGGGTTGTTAATATGTATATTTTATTGTGTACTTCTGCTCTGCCGGAGCTTTCTGTTGGTATCTTTTTTTTCACCCAGGGTATGTGTTTGTCAAATAGAATAAGTTTTCGGCTGTTTGAATAGTCGTTGGTAATATGGGTGCATTTCTTGGCTTTGTCCTGTATGTGTTGTTAGGAGTTCTTAACATCTTACTAACAATTTTAGCTATTGTTTGCTTCTAGATTGATTTCGTATTCAATCTTTTTGGATGATTTTTGTAATGTTTTGCCTGAATATATACAGAGAGAGAGAGAGAGAGAGAGAGAGAGAGAGAAAGGGTTTTTCTTTGAATAAAACATCTTTTCATTGAAATTTAAATATATCCATGATATCTATCCACAGGAAACAAGTATTTTTTTTCAGAATAACTCTATTTGAGGTTGTAAATAGAGATATTTATCAAGAAACTCGTTTTCCCAAGTGTTCTTTTGTTTGTCAACAGAAAAGAACAGGATTCGAAATCTGAAGTGTATAATTCGTGCCAAAACTATTGAAAACCAATGAAACAATAGTTTTAGTTTGGCTTCTGCAGGATCAAACTCTATTCTTATCCCAACTGGAGATTACAGCAAAATTTGAATTGAATATAGAATGAACGAATTTTTTTTAATCATAAACGTATACATTTATCAAAATCAAATAACCCCTCACATATTTATAAGATAAATTTCCTCAGGTAAGTGAGAATTGTCAATTTAGCTCAGTTGGTAAGAGAGCTGCCTGTCGATACTGGTGATCAATGCCTCTCTGTTATAGAGTATGATTGAGGGTAAGTGGTTGTCAGTCGAGGAATAGTTGTTGCACCCAACCCTATTGCAAAGATATGAGCGAGACGTCGTCGCCCCCCTGACTACAGTCGACTATTCATTATCTATTATTTATATCTAAAATACAAACGTTTCAGTGATTATCTACGGTCAGAATAAAAGAAGGAGTGGAGTTTGACCCTACAGCATCCAGGCTCGTTTCTGTCTGTATTTGTATATGTTATAAAGCTATCAAGTAATCCATCATGCCGTTGTATTGGCTGCATTATAATCGTCTGGTAAACATTTCTGTGGAATCAGGAAGCCTTTATAAATTTCTTCAGAGAAATATTTATCAGACAGTAATAATCGGCAATATTTTCCTAGACGCACTCGCTATAAATCATTTAAATTTATTTGTCTGCGAAAGAAAATTCCAACCTTTTATGAGTATATTCAATTATAAAAAGAAAGAAGTAAGTCATGATAATAAAAGTATGTTTCAGGCCTTGGGTAAGAATTAAGTCACACACCCGTTTGAAAAGGCTTCATTGTATTATTTTTTTCATCTTTTTAAAATATTTCATCTGATTTCGAATTTAATTCGACTCTTTAGTTGATCATCAATATGCTTGTCACGAACTACGTCTTTTACGTTCTAATTGGTCGATGCGTCAAAAACCAATCACAAGAGAGGTAGAATTTCGGAATTCAGAAATTTAAATAAAGTAGGAGACAGGGGCGTTCGTCCTTTTAATAGGTTATAGAATCACATTTTTGTGAAAAATCTGGGTTTAGATTCGGTTTTTAATGAGGTCTCGTTTTTTTTCACTATAAATTGAATAAATAATGATATTACTTATTTCATTAAAAGAATTATTTCAATACTATAAATAGAATGAATTGAAATATTAATTATATATTTTAGAATATTCCTCATTCCGTTTAGAAGAAATAGGGGAGAAAGAGATGTTCAGTGATTCACTGAAGAGGAAGACATGGAAGTTAGATAGTTTAATAAGATTGTAGTAAGAGTGAGGAGAAAAAAGTTAAATACTTCACTGAGGGGGGAGAGAAAGGGTAAGAGGAGAGTTAGGTAGTTTGATAAAAAAATGAGAGGATAGAAAAGAAAGTTAGGTATTTTACTAAAGGGGTATGAAAACCTCATATGAAACTAATCCATGTTTGTATAAAATTTAGATAAAAGAATGGACCAATTACAGAAATCACAATGTGTATCAATATATAATATATATATATGTGTGTGTGTGTGTGTGTGTGCATGCCTGAGTAACATCTCTAACCAGCGCACAGATAATAGACTCTGATCTGTAGCAAGAGTGCTGCAGAGCTTCACTTTAATCCTAGACAGAGCGCATCATGCTCTGATCTAGGCAGAATTGTTGATCGCTCATGCAACTGTTAAAACCTCAAAGTTAAAATGGATTAATCCAGGTGAATAGATTAAAACAGCTAAAAACGATTGTAGGGGTTTTTAAAATGCGTCTTTTGCAACATAACAACGAAGATTACGTCATGGAAACTCTCGCGACTTTGTGTAGGTCATTTTAGATAAGAGATCTATTTTTCAGATAGTTTTTAGATAATTCTTGTACACGAACAGGTTACTGTGATTTATTTATGTATGGTACTAATATATTCCCAATAATGGCTTCTGGTTTGTGCTTATAATATTGGACTATTACAACTGTTTTTAATGCATTTTCACTTTAAGATTATTACTATCTACGTATACAATGAACACTGTGGTATTATTTTGTTTCTCAGACCGCAACCATGAACTCTTCCACTTGTAAGTAACAATTTTGCCGATAAAAATAATGTCTCACCCACCTTTTGAAACAATAGGCTCTTCCATCAAAACGAACCTTCGTGGAATTCAAATGTATCCGTGAATGTTTTCCACGGGGATTAACTAGTCTGTAGTAATATTCCTCTCTGCGTTCAGATGTTAAGCTTTCAGTTATGATATAAGGGAATGATTAGGTAGTTTGATAAGAGGGTGGTTAAAGAGTGAAAGAGTGCAGAAAAGAAATTTATGTAGTTTAATTAGAGGGTAGGAAGGGAGACGGACATAAAAAGTAGGTAGTTTACTGAGGGGATAGGAAGATTTTCGCATATGAAATTGAACAATGTTTGCATTATATTAAGATTAAAAAAAACGGACATTAATGATTGGAAGGGATAAGGGATATGAGTCATGAGATAACGGATCTCCGTTGTCAACATCCGTGGAATTTCAACAGATTATGCTAGTTATTACAATTCCCATGTGGAATCCTTCCCGGGCACTGATGAGGACCAACTCCTGTGAGGGCCCCCCAGGCACCGATGGAAATCATGAGGACGACCCTCTCGAGAGTTTCCGCTTGATCATCATTATCATTACTCCGAGCTACTTTTCACAGCTTCTCTGCCGGTTTTCCACAAAGCAACTTCATCTCAAGCGGCCTACCTGTTACTTTATATCAGAATACTTTCTCTATATAAGCACTTTCTGAGAGGATGATCTTTTATTTCATTCTATTGTTAAAAACTGTCAACGGAAACTGTCGATATAAGTTTCTCCAGTTTTTAAGTTGGCCTCTCTGTCTGTCTGGCTAGCTATGTGTACATCACGTGTACAGGCCATACCGATAGAGCTAGAGGGCTGTGAGTTTAATCTACTCCCTATTATGTCTAAAGTAAACCTAGTTCTTTTGTAAACATCTCCCAGAATAGACTATTGGTGGAGAGCTCCATTACCAATATAACTTTCTGCTAAATTGGTTCCTTAGTTAGTGTCCAGCAGATTTTACGCTTGTTCTTTTTTCATTCAGATCATTAGTGACCACTGTCCAACAAAAGTCACTGATTCATTGATCATCCCCTTTTCCATTCTATTTTTAATTGATCACTCCGAACATGGCCTGCAGTCGAAAGACGGTATCTATTAAGTGACCAACTAGACCTGTATATCTTAATAGGCATCTGCTCAAGATGTGTGTTAATTCCCGTCTCGATACTGCTACAACGACAGCTGGTGATCTTCTAATTCCTGCATTCCACATTTGCTGAGTCACAATCTCCACATACCGGTGGTCTATCATATTTTTTGCCTTTTTTTCTTCAAAACATTCTCATAGACTGTGATTGCAGCATTCATAAAAAAGCTGGCTTTTCCCTGAATCGCTTTTTTCATATTATTACAAGCATATTCTACATACAAGCAAAAATGACGGGGTCATCTACGTATAGATCGACTATAAGGATCCTTATGTTATCTTGTAGGGTAATTTATTTTCAATAACTCAAATTACCTAATTTGAAGTTTTCTTTTGAAAGTCTCTACTCAAGCTGTTATGTATGATCACACATAAAGTCATCAGTACCTCACATTAATGAATCATTGTAACCTGTGCGTGTATCAAAACTAATTATCTAAAAAAAATATCTGAAATAAATAGACATCTAAAAAACATACCAGCAGGAGTTGATTTCATTGTTGATACGCATAAGAGCATTTTTTAAACTCCCACAAAGAAAAAGAAAATAGTTTTTAAATGGTGCATCTTGGGGTACTCATAGATATTTTCAAAGTTGTAGTCTAAAAGAAAAAAAAATGACGATGAGCGCCCGGAGATGGTCGGGCAGGTCATTTGTGGGCTACGGTGATTCGATAAATAATAAGAAGAATCCTGAGATCGAAATTGGAAACCAGATACAGAAATCGTGGACAAAGAAAGGGAGATCTGTCAAATAGTTGATGTCACTGTTTTAGGTGATCTTTGAAAAAAACTAGAAAGAATTGAGCTGCTTGAAAAAAATCTCGATAATGTCACAGAACTGAAGAGAAATTATGGTATATGAACGTCGCAGTGGTACCCATCATCATTGGCTTGGAACAGTACCAAAGAGTAAGTCGTCCATGCTTCATATCCCATGTACTTGTACTGTCTCATGCTCTTCCAAAGGGCATTAGTGCGGAGTTAACACAACTTGTCCGAACCGGAGTTTGAACATGGCTCGCCGCACCCATCCTCGGAACAGTTTACCTGTCCAGCCATCCTGCACCTCCAGTACAGAAGAACCTTCTAAAAGGATTGAAAATACTGGAATCCAGAGGAAGAATTGAAATCATCTTGACGACAACAGCGTTATTTATATTAGCTATAATACTAAGTAGAGACCTGGGGGTATTTAAAGAACTTGTTGACTCTTGATCTTCGACAATAGCCACCATATATTACAAGTATAAAAACTGAAATTAGAACTGACCATCCTACCCAAGGTTACGGCTGAATCGTGTTGGTCACACAGGTTTTTGTACGATCACTGAGGCTAGGTGGTCAGTGTTACGATTGGGGCCCATCTGGGGAAACCAGCTGAGACTCATGTGTAAATCCTTCTTTGGTGATCCCGTTATTCTTCCTAAGAATCGATGATGCAAGCGAAACAACACACCCACTCCTTTAATCTCCTGAACTCTCTGATTGATCTGACTATGAGTGAGATGAAATTAAATGATCCTATCCAAATAAATTGACAGACTTGATTATTGTGAATAAAGGAAAGGTAATCGATCAAATTGCTAATGTTGCAGAATCTAACTGAAAGACAGTGTTTGCAAATAAATAGAAAAATACCAGGATCTTGCTGGATATGAAAGTGTGAATCGTGCCTATCAGAATTAATTCAGTCGAAACTGTCTTATTCATCTTCACAGGACGATTTAAAGAAAGAAGTTGATCGAGTGAGACAACAACAGCTAGCAAGATTACAGAAGAGAGTGCTGGAGACTTGCTGTTACAGAATCCCAAGAGGAAATCATCAGATAACTACAGGGATGAATGAGGCCAAGAACGGTAACATCAAACGTCTTACTTTAATTCACCAAATGTCTGTCTACCATCGTGTAACCCAAAGACGACTAGACCTATGATCACCAAGTTTTCTGTGATTACCAATGGGATACCAGAACATGTTTTTAGCATATTATCGAACGCTTATTTTCATCAAAATCCGTCTGTCCAAAATACTTTACCCAAGATTTCAGGATTCTTAAATATTCTTATTATCATTTATGCATTATTTCCAATAACTTTCTCCAATTATTTTTCAATTTCTACATCACCAATGTCGTCCATCCAGGAGTCCTCTTTTGGATATGAGATGATGATTCGTTTGGGTAGATTTCACAAAAAAATTGCAAAGTACTCAGCAATATTTTAAATAAGAAATCCAGAGAAAAAAATCTAGATTTTAGAAAAAAATGGGGGAAATTGTAATGAAAGTTATGATTCAATAAATACATGATTCAAATCCATGGCCTCTTATTGGGAACAAAGACGCCATTCAGGCATTGCACAGGAACAATCTGAAAAAAACCTGCCCATACATCGGTATTTCAGCTAATTAATGGTAACTATAAAAAGAATGACTTGAGTAAGGAAAGGTGTATGATAGGAAGGAGGAGGAAGGAAAGGATGACAAAAAGGAGAAGGCATAGTACAAAAAGAAAAGGAGGATGGAAAAGACAGAAGAAAAGAAGGAGGAGGGAGAAAGAGGGAGAAAAACACAAAGGGGATAAGTAGAAAAAAAAGAAAAGAAGAAACAACGTCATCATTAAAAATATCAGCGATCACAATCGAAAGAACAGTGATTGTATTGGAATCTCATTTGACATAGGGTTAGTCACATTATATCTTGACCATTATAGAAATCTTGGCGTTTAACCTTGTTCATCTTTCTTTCTTTCTTTGTATTACTTTCTTCTTTCTTTCTTTTCTTCTCTCCTCCCTTCGGTCTTTTTTCTTCAGTCTTTCTTTCTTCCTTTCTTTCTTTGCATTACCTTTTTCTTTTTCTTTCTTTCCTTCTTTCTTTCTCCCTTTCTTTGTATCACCTTTTCCTTTCTCTCCCCCTTTCTTCTCTTCTGAATTTCTGTTTTTTATAACTTTTTCTTTCTTTTTTGTTTTCTTTTCCCATTCTTTCTTTCTTTCTTTCTTCCTTTCTTTCTCTGTAGCATATTTTATCTCCTTCCTTCCTCTCTACCCTTCTTTCTTCCTTTCGATCTCCTTTTTACCTTTTGTTTGTTTCTTTTTTTCCTTCCGTTTATTCTTCCGCACTTTCTCTCTTTCCTTCAGCCATCTATGAAGATAATTATCACCCAATCACTCTTTCCTTTCCCCTAACAAATAAAGCCTCCGCGGCGGATTAATAGGATTTTAGTTGAAGAATCCCGAAGCCAATTAGTTCTCCTTGGAATATCATTTTCCCCGGACATTTCAATTGACAAGATTTGTTCGGAGTGGTGGTAGGAGATGAGGAAATTGATGATTCCTTTTATTCCTCTTTCATTTCTTTATCTTATTCCGTCTCCTACTTGAGATCATAATCGTCAACATTTTACTCTATTACACAATCCTTGATATTTTTCAGTTGGTGACTTCAGGAAGTTTTTACATCATCCATTAGCATCCATCGTTTGACATAGACAATCCCCAAGATTTGTCAGACCTCTCTATCATGGGCGTTGCACTTTCTGAACCTTCTAAGCTCATGTCATATAATTTTCAGTCGGCGATTGTTTTGAATATGATCTTTTGGAATCCACGTTGTTGTCAGGCATTTTTGCTACATGACCTACCCATTGCCATCAAGGTTTTCTAATAGATTCTATGATATCTCCGACTCCTTTCTTTCTCTTATATACTGTGCTGTCTTGTGATCATTCAATGTGATATTGAGCATTATCCTCTCTTGTGCACGTTGCATGGTTTTTGGTTTGAAAATCAATCCTTTGGTTACGTTCCATGTTTCAGGTCCATACATAATTATCGTGAGGATGCATTGGTATATCCTTTCTTTTAGGTCTAATGGGATTTTCTTGATTTTGAAGGTTGACCTTGCGCTACTGAAAGCTTGGCAATCTTGAGAGATTTTTTGCCTGATCTCTTCTTCTTTTGAGGATTTTATGAAGATTTGCCGTTCAAGGTAGATGCAGTCGTTTATTTTCTTTTGCTTAACGTTTTCGATTTTGATCTTTGTGTCTTTGTCCTCAGCATGTATGTAGTTGATGATATTTGTTTTACTGAAGTTCTTTAGGTGATCAATTTTTCTTGCTTCCTTCATCTAGCTCGTCTAGCATTGGTTGAAGATCATGAAGGTCCTCAGCAAAAAGGATGAAGTGTCGTTTTACTTCTTCAAGTTGCTTAATGCTATACTAAAATGGTTGTGCAAGTCTGATTAAAACCATTTTCAATGGACGAATTATATCCAAAACAGATCAGGTTAATCCCTCGTAAAACCGACACGTGGCCAAAGTCTTTTGGTAGCGTATCATGTTGGGTGTGATTGATTAAAAAAAAAAAGTGACATGAATAAGTTCCTTCCTCTTTGTTTGGCAGTGATCACTAAATAAGTCCAAATTTAAAAAAAACGTGAACGTTATAGGACCAATTTGGGATAAACTATAATTGCAAATTGTACCGCCAACTTCAAACTAATTTTGGTAGGGATGAAAAGATCTTTTATGGACATAATAATGAGTTAATACTTAACTTTTCGGCCCTCTAGGTCAATTGGTATGGTCTTTGAGTATGACACGTACATATATGAACATAAATGCACACACATGCATACACACACACACACATATATATATAGAGAGAGAGAGTGAGAGAGGGGGAGAGAGATAGATCTATTGACAATAAGACGGAACTACTCAAAAAACTGAAGAAAATTATAATGAGTTTTTGTTGACGGTTTCCAACTGCGGTTTATTGAGTGGAAATGTGGCCAATACAGTCATAATTCTCACGAAGATAAACAAACAATAACAAGAGACACGCAACCTTAATTGATCACCGCTGTTGACAATCATGTACAACATGTTCATGATCCCGGTTACATATGTCAGATAAACCATTCGTGTCGTTTTACAAAAAGACGCAACCAATGAAACAAGAATCTCCTGGTAACAATCACTACGAGCAATCGGTTCTATTTGTCAACCTCATCGGATAAAGATGTATCAAAATCCGTCAGCTCGACGTAATAAAATCCTCCCGTTTCTCATGCGTTTTTTGCTATGGTTTGGGTATATTTTAGCACAACAATGCGCCCTGTCGTACTGCATAATTTTGACAGAAATGATCTCAGCGACATGAAAAGGATTTCATTGAATTGCTCTGGTGACCGAACTCCCCAAATCTCAATCTTTGACAATTGTCCCCTGGACAATCTCCAAATTTACATGACCAACTACTTTGATTCGACAAACTTTCACTTTGGCTTAACAGTTGCTATGCTTTTAACAGGGGACAACTATCTGGAGAGGGGCATTATCCAGGGGGCTGTTGTCCTAAAACAGTATCTTTGCATATAAGTTTTGATTTCTATTTAACTACTCAAGGAATCGTGCAAAAAGCCACACAGACAGTTTTCCTATTTCTTTCAATTCCATGCAAATATACAAAAAAGAGCTAAAAGGTCCATTGTATTCACTCCCATGGAAGTACCGTTCTATAAACTTACCTCCATCTTACTTTGAGCTAAATTAAATTTACGGTTGGATTTCACAATCATCTCGATTTTAAGATCCCTTCCTAAATTTAGTTATCCGTATGTACTTAGGAGGGAGCAGCTGACTTACCTGAAAAAAAAAGAAACAATATTGAAAAAAATATCAAAATATCATAACGACAACAATGACAACGACAACGACGGCAGCAACAACAACAACAACAACAACAACAGCAACAACAATAATAGAGTAAAGTGGAAAGTGACTGAAAAACTCGAAAAATACCAAGATCTGGTAAGAGAACTGAAGAAGTGGAACATGAAAGTCAGGGTAGTACAAGTAATAATGTAGATAATCAATGGATATCATCGAGTAAAGACTGACAAAATTGGCACATTTGATATGTATTGTTTTAAATTCATCATTAAGTTATCAAAATAGGGGGTCATCAGCTTTTTTAGATTATAAACATTCAATGATAACATTTAATTAGTTAATTTTGAATCAATCGTGAATAAAATGTTTAGGATCTATATATTCTGATCACAATAACCGTTTTAAAGAATTATCTCTGATTGCAATAACCGGCTTTGTCTGTAACCATTAAACCGGCTTATATCCTGGCAATATAATATCATAAGCGATGAAACTGTATAGAAGCCAGAGAAATATGCATGTTGGATGTAAGCCTTGATCAAGATATCCGTTAGAATATTGCAACCAGCGCACAAAAGAAATTAAAGTACGCACATAGTTACCGAAAAAAAATTAAAGTAATTGATGATTATTTTACTCTTATAATTATAAATATAAAATATATTACAATTATATATAGTAAATAATGTATTGGATATAGTTCCACATTGTATTACATTAACATAAGAAATACCCGTTGATGTTTCATACCATCAATAACAAACTGAACGAAGTTGTTCAAAGTATAAAGTGAGACATGACTAAATATCTGCATCTCGCATAAATGAAAAACCATAGCCTTTTGTGTACTGGAACTAATTATCCATGATATCATCTGAAAAAATTGATCTTTTATTGGAAAGTAATCTAAAAAATACCAGCACAAAATTTAGATACAGTTGGCTTAAAACTACCATATATACAAAAAAAGGCCCTTCTGAAAACAAAAGAAAAAAGAAAAAAAAAAACGGTTTTAGATGGTGCCTAGTGATGTACTAATGTAAATTCTCAATGTTGTAGTTCCAAAATATGAATAGAAGCACCCGGACACACACACACACACACACACACACGAACTAAGAGAGAATAATCTGTAGCCTACTTGGCAGGTTGGTCAGGTCATTTATGTGGCTACGGGGATTCGATACGTTACTCTGTAGAATGCTATCATAGTTGTACTAATATCAAAACATACCAATATAGTTTTATTAGCCACGAGAGATTAGATGTGCCAAGATTAATTTGGAAAAATTTCAAGTTTACATTTGCATAAGCATTCAGTGCGCACATACTTTTGTCACAGGGACAAAAATGCACAACATATTTTTTGTGCTCATTGACGACAATAAGTTAGAGGGAACACTGTGGTTATAATCCCTACATACAGAAAAAAAAGATATTTTTATTCACAACAAATCAAGCAACCGAACAATCCTATAACCGATATTATAAGCAAAAAAGGGAACTTTCTCATCATGTAAAAGACACATAAAATCGTATTTTCTTTACCTGTCTGTCTTTTTACATGTAACCTAACACACTGCATTATGACATTAAATGAAACAGATGAAAATTCTCCAACAATTCCAAGACTGACTGATTTATAGAATTCAATTCCATGTCAGAAGGCTATACTAATTTGTAGGATTGGTTTGATTCTGCATTCATAGAAATATGGCGCCTGGTATGTTTTTGATAATTGTAGACGGGCTTTTCCACATTCATTGAAATATTTGTACAAATATTCTAATACTGGATTTTTAACTCAGTCTTCTCTCTCTCTCTCTCTCTCTCTCTCTATCTGTCTGTCTCTGTCTCCCTGTCTGTCAATCTCTCTCTGTTTTTATCTATTTATCTATCTTAGAAATGGCTACGATAAACGTTTGGGGATAGCAGGGGCACTTGAACCACAGGGGCAACCGGTGTAGTTGTACCTTGCCTTCTGCCTTCTTGGCACAGGATCAGCGCTGACAGCTGAGTGTTCTACAAAGAAGGAAAGTATAAAGCATACTGAATCAAATATTTACTTCTAATTGTCAAATGAATGAAATTTTTCTCATTTATTTTAAACTCATTGCAATAATCAAATATCTTTTTTGAAAGTTCGATCCCGGAGCACTATCCTAGTCTTCTTAAAAGTACGAAATGTTAAGTGGTAAATAATACGGCGTCATGGTTCTAAAGCTCATCTCGCAAATCGATCCAATGGAGTCGCGAGCTTCACCGTGTTTCTTTCTGTGGTGACATTGTGTCTCTCATGGGTAAAAATAACTGATTTTCTAGTCGTTTAGCAATTGTTGGGTAACCTAGCTAAGTACGTTTCAGATATGTTTTTAATAACCTCAATACACGCACTTTCAAAATCCAGAACAATGATTAAAAAAATAAAGTGTTAAACAAATTTTTGAAAATTCCACAAGTTTATCATTATATTAATCTTTTTTTTGGGGACAATACTGAGCACCTTTATCATAAACACATCATTCATATCTATATCTATATATCTATATCTATCTATCTCTCTCCCCCCCCCTCTCTCTCTCTATCTATCTATCTATCTATCTATATATATATATATATATATATATATATATATATATATATATATATATATATATATATACATATAATTTGACAGAAATAATCATAAATGCGATATATTATCGGTAATGCAGAGGCCAGAATAACTGCTCCAATTGTTTAGCTCAATGGTAAGAGCAACGCTACGCTGAAACTGCAATATTATAGGTCGTATGTTCGATTCCTGCAGCAGCCTCATTTTCTTTAATTGTTTCTTCTATTTACACCGTCTATGCCAAATGATACATTCACTGTGTAATAACTGGAGATTATTTCAAACAGAGTTCCAAAGTAATGTAACATTTGTAATTATTTCTGTCGGATATTATATCCATTTCTTACTGCAACAATTGCTGGGAAACAAATAGAAAAGATATAGAGAGTGAATGTAAAATGAGAATTTGGAGTTAAAGCAGTTATTTGAACCTTTTCATTACCGTTGGCTGTTTAGTTCAATGGTTAGAGCAATGCTACTTTGAAGCGACTACCTTATTGGTCTCATAGAGTTTCAAAGTAATGGAGCCATAAAAAAAAAGATCAATCAAAAGAATATTTAGAAAGATCTTCTGACAACCTGTTTCGAAGTTTGAAACGTATCCCGTCTTTTAGACATGGTAAACATAGGGATTAAGTTGCAAACGCAACGGTGCTTAATTGGGTTCAAGGACGGAGTAATGGGGAGTCTAGAAAAGATCAAATTCACTAGAGTAATAATAACCCACGAGCCCACTTGTCCACGGCGAAGCGCTCAGCATTCTCTAAAAAAAACCTACGGACTATACCGATGATTTCCAATATCTCTATCCATTCTCTTTTGTCGACGACGTCTTTAATGTTGTCGAATGATTTTCCTGGTATGTTTTATCATCTATTTTGATTGAGATTTGGATATACTCTAAACGTCGAAAACCGTATTGAACTTTTTTCGTTAGTAATTTCATGTGCTTTCAATCACACTCCCATTACCTTTAGGAAATTGTCATTAAAAAAGGTTTTAGGGGTAGAGGTTTTTTAACTTCTAAATTTGCAAGAACCGTTGTAGTGTGAACCGTATTGATCATTATCGAAAATTAAAAATTTCCCGAAAAAAGGGAAGGTACATCAAAGCTGCAGTTTCATTCTTAACCCCTCTCTTAACACATGAAAATTAAAAAAAATTCAAAACTGACAATTTTCTAAAGGTAACGAAAGTATTATTGATTGAAAACACATCAAAATTATTTGAGAATTTTTTTTTCCCCCTAATGGACTTGTCGCTTCTTGTTTGCAATTAATTTCTTTGTATAAATACTATGGACAACGTGAATTACATTTTACCATCAATTCCAGCGTGGTATTTTTTGTAAGTACGAAACACGAAAAGTATGTTACAGATGACACGTTCCATCATTAACTTTCGTGTAATTACACATTCGATCACTCAATCCAATATAAATCAAGTCTAGTTAGTCGTTCAATAGAAACCGTCACATGACCAGCGTCTTCTGGCAGCATGCCGTCTTCGGGATGATCAATCAAAAAAATATTGAAAAAGCGGTGATTAATGAATATTCGACATCTCCTGCATTTTGTTGGGTGGTGATCACCAAGAAAGTCTTTTTTTTTTTTCAAAAGCAAGAAAAAATTTTGGATGCTCGCATAAACTGGGAACAAAGTTAGCTTGATCATCAACGGCCAGTGACCCCATCCGTTAAAACCCTTTTTAATGCAAGTATTCAAAAAATAAATAAAAAAATAAATAAACAAATTTCTTCTTTTTTTTTTTAGACATGATGAGTAAATGTTGGAAATTTCATCTCTCTAGCTCCTTCGATACTGCCTGTACGCGTATCATATATCATCATAATATCATTGCTAGCCAGACAAACTTGAAAACTAAAGAAACCTATTTTGACAGCCTTGGTGACTGTTTTGGTTGACGGTATCTAACATAAAACATGCAAAAGCAGTCGATCGCCAGAGAATTCCTCTACCTAAAAACGATAAAAACAAACTGCGGTGTCGTTCGTGATGTCGCTTTTGATTTATAGTCAAACGGTTGCAAAGAGAAAGGAAAATGGTATGAATGGTAATGGAATCCTTTAGAGTCGGGAACTAATGTATCACATCAAAGCGAAAACTCATAGAGAAACAGCGAATGTTACATTTGTGGATCCAAAAATATGACGTTGCACCACATCAAAAATGAATGTAGCAAGCTGATTTGATATATATACGCAAGACAGGCTGTGATCAGTCAGTCACTGAGAACTGTGCAAACGAATTAGATTCGATCATGTGAGCAAATGGCATCTGCAGGAGGCTGGTGGATCACCTCCCTTGACCATCAACCTCTTTACACGGGAATTGAAAATCATACAAAAAAATAAATAAATAAATAAATAACCGTTAAAAATATGAAGGAGAAATACCCAATAAAAAACAGCACTCTATTTTGATATAAAGACAGGGACGAATCAGAAAAAGAAGTTGTTGGTCGATCGGATAGGATGATATCGTTGGATGATTTGAAGGACTGTATGAGAAAGTTGAGAATTTATATTTATGACTATGTATATATACGTAAGTTTATTTATATACATATGTATAAGCTTTCAGTGTTGAAGCAGTTATTCAGGCCTTCGCATTACCGGTAATATAACGCATTTATAAATATTTTTGACGGGTTATACACCTATATATATATATATATCTCTATCTATCTACCTCTCTCTCTCTCTCCATATATATATATATATATATATATATATATATATATATATATATATATATATATATATTCTCATGTCGTTTATTCTCAGTCTGTATCTGCTCTATTCGTTTCTTTTAACGGACGCGATAGTTATATACTGAGAAATGGATATATATATATATATATATATATATATATATATATATATATATATATATAGTTACATATATATACCCCACACACACACATACACACACATACACACACCCACACACTTATATATAAGAAATAGAGGTAGTTAATTACAAAACTCAGTTTAGTCCAGCACGAGACTACAAACCTGGGGCACCAGGTGAGGACTGAATCCACTACACTGGGGTAGCCTCCAAACAATTACTGAAGGAACGCAAAAATGCACATACGTGCACGTGTGCAACTTTATGTGTGTTCTTACCTGCATGTCGGCGTTAATTTGACGATTAGAAAGTGAAAAGAAATCAAAGAGAAAAACAAGCGTTACATCTCAAAAATGTTATCATCACGCAGATAGGCTTTTAATGTTTTTGCTCTTCCATCAGATTTTCAAAAAGCATATGTAGTGGTACAGCAAAACCGTATGCAGATGACATTTTTGGGGTATGAGGAATGAAATGATGAACAAGGATATTTTTCTGGTTGTTTAGTAGGAGAGGAAAAGGGTGCGGAGTCTGTACCCATGCTAGCGGAAAGAAGACGGTCAAAATAAGGAGAATTACTGAGAATTGGGGTCAAATGAGAACAGCCAGTTTCTAGATGTGTTATTTGTATCAAGGGAGTTCCCAAGTTTTTCCTACCAGTCAACCAAAAAGATTAAAATAACACACTGCATTCAACACTTCTGCATATATTTCAACACATTTCCATTAAATGCCAAATACCATTTCTCTTTTCTAAACACCTTTTATATTTCTTTCCACCTTCCAATTATGAAACTACCAACAGCATTTTGTTGGATTACCTCACACTCACACAATAAACACATGTATGTATGTAAAAAAATCTAGATAAATAATACAGATGGTGGAATAGTCTGTACATATAAGATAGAGGTGTAACGGTATTTGTCATTCTATTGAGAATCCACCTAAACGTGGACAAAGACCAACTAAATTTGCCAGGTATACTCAATAGATGCAGGGGAAGGTTTTTAGCAAATTGTTTCTTGATTCGCCCATATGTCTTTCAGAATGTCTGTAATCTACACTAAATGGAGGCATATTTTGAGAACGTGTTTATAATAAAGTAAGGTGAATGATTATTCAGTTTTTAATCAATTCACGGAATAAACAAGAAAAAAGTACAGACTCTGTTCAAAACTTGCAACGTTGCGCATACAATTTTTGACAGCACTTGGCAACATTCATCAACATTTGTTTCGGTAATAAAGATAGTGATAAAAACTGTTACTCTACAAAAATTATATAAAGAGAACAAGCATATGTGATTTGAGGAGAAATAGATAGATTGATAGGTATCAGGTGTGTAAAAAGTTTCCTGCTAATAAAACTGTTTTCAACTCTGTATTCAGCTTTTGATTGAAATTGATTTGGCGATCTCCCGATGAATATACCACGAAACCGATCATTCACACTATAAACTTGCCTGTTTGAATTCACACTGGCAACAGCTGGTTGGACTTGTTTTTTTTGGTTGCATATGATATAAAACTGAACATATCTACCACAAAGAAGTATGAACAAGAAACATCCCCCAGGCTTCCTGGGCTCCTCAGCTTCGTAAGACGAGTATAATGCTGCTATAATATTGCCATAATATTGCATTATGTAATTTGACCAATCATAGACGGGTACTTCAACTAGTAAACATATAATCATATGAACTTATACACGGATCTATGTATTCGGACTATAAATACACCAAAGCACAATGTACATTGTTTATCTTTCATACAAACACGGATGAGTGTAACTTAATACGATTCGAAGGAATGTTCTGCACGTAAAACAAATTATTTTACAAGCTTACCTCATTAACTGATAACGAACTACTTGAAGCCATTCTCCGTTTAATGTCTATTTTTTGTTTTCCAGGGTAAGCCCGTTAAAGGTTAACACTGTTTCGTTTATTGTATTAATGCATTATATTAATTCTGACTACTATTTGACTTCGTTCTAATTTTCAGTGATTTTTTCTCATAATCCCACACGGCCTTTATCTCTGTGTGGCAGCGTTCATGGATTAGAGATAAGAATAAGCTCCAGGTAGAATTCGAACTATCGTTCCACTTGCCGGAGGGACACCTCGTTCACGCTTTACTACTTGAGCTATAGACACCTCATTTTCATCAGAAGGCTGAATCTCACCTTTCAAACCAACCCTTCACTCGCAAAATCCGCACCGTGTTTGTTGTTTTTTCAACTAATAGGATTATTAATAAACAAAAATAACTGCCTGGCCGCTTCTTTCTTACAGGTTTTTATGGTTACTCATAAAGATCTTTTATCTGACTGTACCAGCCCCAGGCTCATTTACTATTCACGCTATCCACCTTGCAAAAGCAGATCTTATCAACCAAATACTGGCATCAAATTAAGAATGCCTTTCTTTATTTTCCACACACACGCATATATATATATATATATATATATATATATATATATATATATATATATATATATATATATATATATATATATATATATGTATATATATATATATATATATCAAGGTGAAGTGAGTGACGCCACAGCTTGTCTAATTATGTCGTAAGTGGGTAGAGTAGGTAGCAATGTGGTATGTGGACTCCAATCAGGGACAGCTGAATCCGCAGTCAGCTTAAGGATATTACTTTCTCTCTCTCTCTTCCTTTTTAACATTTCCTTCACCAGTCTTCCAACCATCTTATTAAACCATCAAATCGTCCTGTATTCCCCTTTAATTAATCAACGAACCCCCTTTTCTCCCCTATTTCTCACGAAACGAAGAAATATTCAAAAAAATCATTCTGGTGATATACTTATAATGAAATTAGTTTTTTATTTATTCAAATTACTGTAAGAAACGATACATTTTTATAAAAAAATTACTTCAGTTTGCTAAACCGAATCTTAATCCATATTTTTAACAACCTTGTAATTCTGTAACCTAACAAAGGGACGAACATCTCTGATATTCAAATTCCCGATTTCAAAAATTCTCTGTCTCTCATGTGATTGGTAAGTTTCTGACGAAGTAGCCAAATATATCTCTAATGATTACGAATTAAACGTGACCAGGTTTATATATATATATATGTATATATATATATATATATATATATATATATGTGTGTGTGTATGTGTGTGTGTGTGTGTGTGTGTGTGTGTGTGTGTGCGTTGTGTGTATAAAGATAAATAGATAAGATAAGATGAAATGAGGAAAATGACGAGCAAAATCTTGTGAACATATTTCTGCTTGTATCTCGCTTTCTTTTTTAGAATTTTGTTATTTTTCTTTTTATATTCATTTTAAGGCTGTTTACTGTTTAAGCTTCTATTATCCCTGGGTCTTGATCCATTAATTTGTTCCAACTGTTGGCAACTCTTTATGAGAGGAGGCCCTATCATATCTTCTTTTATCCTACCTCAAACTTCCACTCCCTGGTTGGGATCAGAATTGCCTTCTCCTAGAGCGTCTAACAATATCTGGGGAGTAGAGCAAATGAATTCATGCCTTTCCCTAATAACATTAGCGTGAAGTGAACATGAACAGTTCGACCAGTAAGTCAAGTGGTTTTCTTGTTTACATACTTCACATCCACATGTTATCACTGATATTGAGTATTGAGTGCACTTTTTTAAAAATTTGATTTTCAATTTGTCTGTATTTATACCAAATGATTTCCAACCAATCGTTATTACTTGTTTCAAAGATACATACGCGATAAAGTAGGAAATACTGAAGACAAGGGAATATAAGTTCACTTGAACTATTTCCAGTAAGCCTTAAAAGTACATTTCGAAAAACTGACCAGGAGTAATGGAGTAAACACTGACAGAGAATATTTGAATCATTTAAGATTTTGTAATGGCATCAAATCAATATCAGAAACATCAAAAGATTTAACATCTGAATAGAGGGAGGCTAAAAGATGACAAGAACAGAAACAAAAGTAATGTTCAATAATCGAGTCCCCGAAAGATCGTAAGAATTGTCGGTGAAAACTTGGAGCTTAACAAATACATTCACCCAGGTCACAGAAGACAACAGAGACGAAACGAGACAAATAATATATACACATACATATACACACACACACACACATATATATATATATATATATATATATATATATATATATATATATATATATATATATATATATATATGAAAATATCTACAACACTTTTTTCACTAACCATGTCTCTTATTGATTAAAAAAGGCTTTAGTACGAAAACCGAATAGTGTACCTTGGTAATAGAACTCAATTAACGATCACTGCATGATCAAACGGTCAAAAAAATTGAAGCTAATCATATTGTTGCCGTCTTCTTCAATGGATATGATACAATTTCGAATCAAGTTATATATATATATATATATATATATATATATATATCATGATTCAGGTTTTCAATATAACACGATACAATATAAAGCAATGTCTGATATGTGATGGATTTGCTCGATACATTCAACTTTAAACAATAAGTATCAAGTTGGTTTTGATTAGAGGTGGAAAAATAGGGAGTCTACTCGCAAAATAAACACGTTTACCTTTCTGCAGTATTTGGGCCTCTTCAGGCGAATAATTATCTACGTTTTAGATTACTGTTTGGGGAATTTTGGGAAATTTCCGTGAGTGTTGCTACGGTGGAAGGAGATTTCCTTTTGTTTTTCTTGTTATTTTGTTCAAGTTTGTAGTGTGTGTGTTTTGATCTTGGCTATAAGTCACATGTCAAGGGGTATGGGCTGGGTGTTGGAGTTATCTGTTAGTCGATGCTGAGCTGTGTGTTCTAAGGGGATGTTTTGATTTTTACCCATAGGTCGTTAGATTTATTACCTATGTTAGGGTCCTTTTTGACCATAGTGGATTGTATTATTTTTAATTTACTTACACGGGGGGAAGTTAGCAATGTTGATTAGATGTTTTTTGAGATTATTTTCTCACCATTGAACTAAAAAGCTACCGGTAATGCAAAGGCCCGAATAACTGTTTCAACTCCAGATTCTCATCTTGTTTATTCAAAGCCTATATCTGCTCTTTGTTACTTTATTCATTTGTTCCTTTCAACGTGATTATGTTATTAAGAAATGGAATTATGATCCAACGGAATGATCATAAATTGCGTTATATTATATTGAATATCCATTTGAAATAATTACTTACTGCATCCCCATGACTACATTGTCTAGGCCAGATGATACATTTACTGTGTGATAACGGGAGATTATTTCAAATAGAATTTCAATATAATATAACGCAATTTATAGTCACGCACACACACACACACGCACACACACACACACACACACACACACATATATATATATATATATATATATATATATATGCCGTAATATATGCACGTTCATTCAAGCATGTTTATACGCACGTTCATTAATTAATCTCAATCAGGTTGGTGGCTATTTTTCAAAGGAAAATAATTCATTGCGGTTTCAAAGAAAATAAACGATTATCAAATATCTGCACATACAATACTTTGTAAAACTAATCAATTAAACTGAATTTTAAACAAATCTATAAATCATTTATTAGAAAGAAATATGTTTGTTGATTTAGCCAAAGGACGAGTAACGGTTCATAACACTTTCTTTATTCTACGTTGTCTAATCACATTCTGATCTGAGTGGAATAGTTTTATGGGACATTTCCCTCTCATTATTTGACTTAGTCCGTTGACTCATCTATAATTAGGATAGTAACTTGTTGGTCAATATTCTGATAGAATTCTTTTGCGGCAATTTTTAATGATACGTTAATTTGATAATGGTTGGCAGTGCGCGAACTCAAAACTGTGGGCAATTTTGATTTATAATTACTGCCCGACTACACCAACTATAAAAACTCACAAAAAATTAATCGAACAATTATTGTCTATCGATTTATGATAAAATCTGTTTATATATATATATATATATATATATATATATATATATATATATATGAGCAGAGTGTATTTTTACTTGAAAATCGCCCGAAATCAACAGTTCGACTTATATTCAGATCAGTCAATAATATCCAATACCCTTGCGTATCTGAATGTAACCTCAATGGGCACAATACAATAGAGATACACTACGCCTATTGTTCTAACTGGGTTCATTACCATGGTCTCGTATAAAATGCTAGGTAGGTAGTATACGGTGCGTGTTGTGTAATATCTATTTAAAGCCATTTTTCATCACTGATGGGAATTTCATTTTTAAGAACTGAAAAGGAAGATTGAGACGTTGAAGATGAATTGTCTCAGTTTATATTCGATTAAGTAGATTTCCTGAAATTTCAAGCTTTATTCTAAACTTCTCGTTTAATCAGAGTCGTCTTTTATTCAAGAAAAAGCCTAGTTGCAGGGTCAAACCCTTCTGCTTGTAATTATTAATGTAACTTTTGTATTGAATGTATAATACCTTAATTGATAAACAAATAAGATTTGAGAATTCAGCTCAGTTGGTAAAAGAGCCAACTACTAATAATTTGGTCATGGTTTCAAATCATTTATGGAAATGGTGATTTTATAAATCGTTTCACATCGAGTTAGCTCAAACTTGGACAGGGGTTTGACAATATATATGTATATATATATATATATATATATATATATATATATATATATATATATATATATATTGACAGATCCTTCATTACAAATTCGTTTCACACTTCTCTGTGGCCATCAAGTAAGTGGCCATACAAGTGTACTTGATGTTGTTTATACCGTATTGTGCACATAATTTTTTTCCGTCAGCGTTCTGGATTTGAATTTTAAACATTTCCAATCTTACAATTATTAGGATTTTTTTTCCTAGAATGTACTGGTAATTTGCAATGCTAATAAATGCTAAGTTGATTACTCTTAAGCCTGAACTCATTTATATCTATAATATATTTGTTTCCAAGAATTTGTATAATTTTCTATGTGTAATTTACGGTGAGTATTTATATTTTAATTAATATGATTATATGTTTTGTGTTCTGTTATCTACATATTTTAATTGGAATTTTCTTTCATGTCTGCATTCACCTATTTTTCGTCCATTTTTCTCAAAAATAATTCAACATTTGGAAAATCGATAATATTTAGTTTCTCTTCTAAACATGAAAAGTATTTGTAGGCTGTGTTTTTGAAACCTGGTGTAGTGATTAAAAATTCCCATTCAATCAGGAATGTTGTCCTTCTTTAATTCCCAGGTATATTTGTATAGAGAGGTACTATTTTCGTATCTTAATTATAGGATGGTTGTTAGTGAGAGAGTGAGCTTGAAATGTCTTTTTATTGTAAAAAGTGAGTTTTCATATGGATTTTGTCTGAGCAAATATAATAAACAAATCATTCATTTTCTCTGAAAAGATGTTTTAGACATCGGAGAAGCACACTGGGGTTTTTTCCCAAGATTTCGACATATATATATATATATATATATATATATATATATATATATATATATATATATATATATGCCAAGTATAAAACTATTTTGTTTTTTGAATCTCCGGAATCGTAACAGGATTAACAAGTGATGATCCAAAGAAGACAAAAATTTACACATTTTACCATAATAACAAAGTATATGTGAAATGGAAAAAACACCGAAAAAAATTCATAAACTGCATTGACAGATAATGGGGAATAAGTGACTGAAACGACACAAAATGATTGTGATAATGTTTTTTAATGTTCATTGTTTAGAACTGTGAAGATCTCTAGACTTATATATTTATATATTCTTCATCTCACTTACCATCTACGAATTTACTCAACTCGTGGATGGAAAGACGCGTAGGGACACCATACAAATTATCGACGCATTTTGAACTTCAATTCAATAAGTGTGAAATGTTTATCAATTATACAAGTCTATATTCTCATAGAATATTGATATCTGATATTTGACCCTAGGGGAGCAAAAACTGACAACTGTTTGGTTTGGTTTAATGAGGAATCTTTCAGTTCAGAGTGTTTTCTATGACGAAATCACTCAATGTGAGAGGTTATATATATTTTTCACGCTACGCTGCAGATATGTTGATTTAGCTACGTTTATATATATATATATATATATATATATATATATATATATATATATATATATATATATATATATATATACATGTGTGTGTGTGTTTGTGCGTGTGTGTGTATGTGTGTGTGTGTACATACGTATGTGCATGTGCGTATATACGCGTATGCATATGTATGCTTTAATATACACATTTCAATCAAGCTATCTATTCTGATTAAGATATACACACACACACACACACACATATATATATATATACACACACACACATTTATATTGTTTATTCCATATTCATGTATAGATACAAATCTATTCGATGTAACTACACATCACTTATTTTATATATATATATATATATATATATATATATATATATATATATATATATATATATATATATAGGTATATATATCAAAGTACAAATCTCTAATTTAATATAGGATGTATGATTGGTTTATTCCATTATAGGAGTACTCTCGATATAGATTTGTAATTATATATATACGAATCTATAAGTTGATGTGAGACATATAATCGCTTTATTCCTTGAATACACTCGATACGAAAACGTTTAGTTAATCCAGGGTGCTGAATATTAAACATGAGCGTGCCAGTGTAGCAAATATATATATATATATATATATATATATATATATATATATATATATATATATATATATATGACTTGATCAGTTGGATATATCTCACGTATTATCACTTATTTTCACTACACACACACACGCACGCACACACACACGCACACACACACACACACACACACACATATATATATATATATATATATATATATATATATATATATATATATATATATGTACATATGGTATAAAAGAAAAGGAAACTTACATGGTGGGTCAGCAGTGCGCACACCGTACCTCACCTTGAGACTCCATTAAGCAGTCCTTTGTTCTATTCACGTTCAGGTCCTTGCGTTTTAGGACCCATAAAGACTACCACCATCTCAAATCTGATATTTGTTCGCAGAGCCAAGCCATCATATATATATATATATATATATAACTCCTATATCATTAGTATATCTCTGAATTCTTTAGATGTGGTATTATTATTATTTCTATTATTATTCGGACTATCCTCATCTTGGTGGGTTTTCATAATAATAGAAATCCTACATCATTCTCACAAACCGCTTATAGCCTGTTATTTCTCAGCTGCTCCATCATTATGGCTAGGAGCTGAAATTGTCGAAGTCTTACAAATATCAAATCTCTTCAACTCAAATCACTCACGACTGAACGGCATCAACAATTGTGTCCGCAGTTTTCTATGATTTTAGTTTTTTTCCCCATCCTTGTGAAGGAAAAGGCCAAACGGTATTTTATTATTTTTTTACACCGAGAATGAAAACCTAAAGCCGAAAAGAAATAGATAGAAAAACTTCTTCTCGACTTGACTTGTTTGGATTCGAAGTATTATTTTATTATCATGTTTGACTAATTTCCTTCAGTTTTGTATTGTGTATAACTTTGAGAAGTGTCATCAACGTTCCAACTTATGTTGAGGCAATCAAACCATTTTTCCGATCTTTGCTGTGAATGCAAAGCTTCGACCGGTTCTTTCCACGATCTTCTTATCGTGTTATAAGTAGTATCCGTACGGAAAGAGTGTCTCTTTTATAGATTTCTTTCGCCAGTTGTGCAAGGTGAGAAAAAAAAGTTTTTCTTCTTAGATGTAAAAAGAATGACAGGCTTGGTTAGTTGGCCAATAGAGACAGTTACGCGACTGATGTCTTTTAACAGCATGACGTGCTGGGGTGATCGATTAAAATTTGGAAAATTGGAAAAGAAAATGATCAATGAATATTTTCATTTTCTCTTTTGTTGGGTAATGATCAATAAAAAATGTTTTGATTTTCAAAAAGAATTGAAAAAAATGGTCAATTAAGTATAAACTTACATTGCAAATTGAACCCCTTCAGATAATCTACTTTGGGGTGAAATTTTCTTAAAGTGAAGAATCTGTTCTTTTAGACATAATAAGGAATGACAGTTAAAATCGAAAAGCTCCGTCATTGCAGCCTATACATGTGATTCATACATAGCCAGACAGCCAAACCAGCTTGAAAACTAAGAGAAACTCATTTTGGCAGTTTTCGTTGACGGTTTTTAATACATTATTTGGCCTTCTCCCGTAAATAGATGAAAAAAAAGATGTTGAGGTCATTGAAAACAACGGACACAATCGTGGATCCTGTTCAGTCATGAGAGAGGAGAGTATTGATATTTGTAGGACTTCGACAATTTTGGCTCTAGGTCACAACAATAGAGCAGCAAAGAAAAATAGCCTATCAAAAGTTTGTGAGAACAATATGAGAATTATATATATATATATATATATATATATATATATATATATATATATATATATATATATAATCATGGCTTGGCTCGGCAGACGGAGAACGGTGGGGAGTTCACATTTTTATAGGACCTGAACCAGCGGGGCCTGTTCGTGAATAGCACAAAGGCTTGCGTAATGTAGTTTTAGTGTGTGGTGCGGCTTGCTCACCGCCGATCCTACCCATCAAATCAAGGGGTTGCATTGCATGTCTGTGGTGGAAAGACGGGAGTCAAGTCCCTTAGTCGTAGATTTTGTTGAAGGTTCCTTTTCCAGGCATATATATGTGTGTGTCTTTGTAGAAAAAGGCAGAAGCATGAATAGGTTGAAATTCCGTGTCAACATCAAAGTGAGAAAGAAAATATCAAATTGTCTGAACAAAAGTTGGTATGATTATGATTCTTCGCAAACTCAGAGACAATAAAGGTCTGGTTGATCACTAAAAAAAGTCTGGAAATTCAAAAAACAAATGTGATTGCTGCTGAACACGACCTAAGATCCATTTGGCATAAAATTACACTACAAACTGAATCTCTCACAAAAACCCATTCAAGGGAGAATGAGAAAAAAAAAACATAATTTTTTGTAGGCATAATAAAGAGTAAATGATAAAGATTCCAGTCCTCTAGTTCCCTTTTTAGCAGCCTATACGCATACCACATTTTTAGGCAGACAGAAATTTTCTTACAAACTTGTTCCATGATTTTCAATTCTTCTGTTGAGCTTGTATTTTAATATATAACCTTCTCTCGTTCTAATCTAGATAGATACAGTTTAACCATTATAATTAACAACGTGAAATAGAAAACGTTTATAGAATAGTGAACAAACAATATAGTGTACGAGGCACTGTGTTACCGTTGCATTTAACATGGTCCGGATTCGACTTCTTGCGATTTCCGGCTTTTCCCAATGAGAGCACCATTGATCTTGGCGTAATAGTTATCGTACCATAGTGTCAGTCGCCTTGTCACTAGATATTCGTCTACAATTTTATAAATCAGTTTGGTTCAGCGTGACTCTTTGTGCTGAGCAGACAAACGAACACTGTGACATGACTCAGTCAGCTGCATGATACCATCCAGTGAGATTGTGTACTGTATTACCGTCGTATTTACCATAGCCCAGATTCGGCTTCCTGCGACTTCGGGCTTTTCCCCAAAGAGAACGCTTTTGATCTCATGCCAATTGTCTTCCATTCAATTTCAGTTAATAGCAATTCTTCCATTTTCCATGAAAGCACTTAGTTCTGATTGCACGGTGTTAAGAAAGAATGAAGCCAATTAGAAACTAAAACTGTCATCTGAACTGTCAACGTATGTTTTGGGCTGGCTATGTATGTGTGTGTGTGTGTGTGTACCATACGTACAGGTCGCGCCAATGGGGCTAAAGGGCTGAAATTTTCAGCATTTACTCCTTATTATGCCTGAGAAAAATGATCGTTTGTTTTTTTTTAGGTTACTTCTCTTAATAGCTTATTTTAGGAATTCATATTGCAATATAAATTTATACCAAACTGAACCTATTCTTTGTACCTGCTTGTCTAAAAAAAAACCTAATTAGTGATAACCATCCAACAAAAGAGAAGTAAATTCAAATTTTTCATTTGATCATCCCTAACACAGCATACTGCCAAGGGACATCATTCATGTCACAGTGTCTATTGAGTGACTAATCAGATCTTTTTTCTTTACGTCTTTCGTGAGATAAGTTTATGCCTAAAATCAAAATGAATCAAATACTCAAAATAATCTTCTTATTAAATTGGACGGTGAAAATTCTCCCAATAGCACATAGCATCTCGAACAAGATTTCTGCTATTTGCTGTTACCGTACCTTTTGTTTTCAACTGTATAAAACATGTGAAATGTTAGATAAGAGGTGACAACAGATTCAGTTGACGTATCTGCGTCGTCTTGAATTTGTGAATTTGTTCCGCTAAAACTCAAGGTACGTAAATCAATTCCACTCAGCAGCACCACCTGCGGATTGCTATTAATAATGACTGTTACAGGAGATTACGGCGACGATTTAGATAATTTCTTATCTATAATTTATATAGAATGTATTAGACAAATAGCAGGAATCTTATGATTTTGCCCTCAAAGATTTGTACAGCGCTGGAAGTCAGAAGCGACCCACAGGCTCCTCTGTCATTAGCTGCTGGTTGCACGGGGATTTTTCCACACTCTTCGCTCAGGCATCGGTATGACCTTGCTTTTTGGATAGCAATGTATATGTATGCATATACAGGTAGCATCGATGGAGATAGAGGGCTGAAAGTCTGAACATTTACTCTTTATTATGACTGGAAAAACGTTCCGTTTTTTGTTGGAAATTCTAATCTGAAATAGGTTTTCAGATGAAGGATTCAATATACTATGTACATTTATGGTAAAATGGCCCTTTTGTTTGTGCTCACTTGTTTTCTTTTTGAAGATCCAGACTTTTAGTCATAACTGCCCGAACAAAAGGCATGAGTTGTAACTTATCCAGTGATCACCCTTTCTTGCAACTCAGCATGCTGCCAAAATACGGTTTCCATTGACTGAATAATCAGACCCATCCATCGCTTTGTTTAAATCATCTTTCCTGGACTAATAGTAATGTTTCTTTCTTGATTCTTATCTGCATATTTATCAATCGATCTGTTATGAAGTTGCTCATTGGTGGAAACAGTACCGAGGTTCTTGTGTCAGTATTCTGTATTTATAGAAGGCAAGGATTTTACATTCCAGGAGTTTTGGGACGACTGAACTCTTTTTTGTTGTTTGAGTTTGTTTGTAACCAATATACATTGTTTTTATAATCAGTATGGACCCGGTGTTTAAGAGTTTACCAATTTTGAATGGGAACAGTAGTCATTGAATTCTTTATAGACAGAATGTGAATTGTGAGTTTAAGCTCGACATTCTTTGGGGGATCAAACTGGTGCTCTCGCAATGGTTTACAATGTTGCCAAATCAAAATATATTATCGTGCTTATTAGACTGCCAAAACGCGCTAAATTTTTTTAAAAAGGCACCCTTTCTGCCAAAAACCATAAAAAAGAACACGTTAAAATGGTCAAAATATTTAAGCACGCCTGCGTTAATTTTGCGCTTTCTCACATGGCAGAATGAGAAACGCGCTGAATTTTGCACCAAAAAAGGTAAATTGGCAACACTGGTGGTTTAACCGTAGCACATACGCAGTTACAACGATCATTTAAATGTCAACAGTTAACTGACCCTACAGGTTGCCATGACAACTAATGGCAAACGGCCTGCTGAGCTGTCAACGTACGTCACGGCCAAGGCCGTTCGGATTGATCATTATTTTCCATTGAAAAGAGGAAAAAAAGAGAGTGAGAAAAAAAGCCTTTTCATAAAAACAAGATTGTGAACTGACTGAAACGTATATCAAGATTAAAAGGAAAAAGAAAAAAGAGGAGGCATGAATTCTATCTTTTTGAATCAGCAACGTAAAAAAAAATTCAACCCAACTAACGAGCGTTAAATAATTTTAAAAAAATCACCCAGAAATATAAAAAAAGAGGAAGAGGAAATCAAGCGAATCAAGGGTGATCAATTTTATGTCCTTGGAAGACACCATCTTGGTTTAGTCAGGCATTTATTCAGCTTGCTTAGTCTGACACAAGGCTGCGTGTGTAGGGCACTCAATGAACACCCAACTCAATACAATATTATTCCATAATTACGAGTCCCATTTCAACTCCTTCATTAGTAATTCTTGGAATTCGCAGACTTTAGTTAAATAAGTCAACCTGGGTTGGGCTTTATTAGTGGGAGCGAATTTGTCAATAGTTTTAGCATACGTCTCTGTACCTCTGTTTTTTGTGCATGACGTCACTGGTTTTCGATCTGGTCATTGTCATCCGTCATTGTTACTTACGGAAATAAAGTCAAAACTCAATAGTAAGAGTTTGACGATAAAAGTTATGTGATGGATCAAGGATTGGCTCTTACCGTAGATCTTGGCAACCTCTGCTTAGGATTTTTCTTCAAGTTGAGAACATTCATTCTTTTCAGTTAGAAGAAGCATTTAACGGCTCCTGTTTGACGTATTCAGATTGCATCACAACTCTTAAGCCTTAGGACCATCATTGTGTAGAACGTATGTTATGTCTATTTATATGGATATCTGAAACTGCAGAGGGTCACTGAATATAGAAAATATGTATGTATGTTTCTCTTTTACCCTTAAGCTGCCCACGGCTTCAATTGAGTTCCTCTGTCTCAGCTCAGTTTTGTGATATGTGGATTGAGCTAAATACCGCAAGCATCCGAAGTAGCGTCACTAATTTCACTCTGTGCTATTTTACACTTAGCAAGGGGAGAAATAGATTCCCTTTTTTTTCCAAGAGCGAAGTGAATACAATCAGCCTTAGCCAGAGTTCGAACCTGTGCTGTTACCTACTCAGCCGTCCCACGCCTCGCTTTTAGTATAGAAGTAGAGATTTGCGAAAGTAATTCTTTCATCCTAACAATTTAAAAAGTCAGAATGCCCCGGACATGAAGGATCCGATTGCACCATTCACTTGGCTGGATTCAGAGTTTTATATTCAATTAATGCGGTATGACTAGACGTTTATACGTCTTGTGACACTGCAGCTTTTATAAAACGTAGGATGTGGGCGTTTGAACTTACTGGTGCACCAGAAGACTACATGGCAACAGTTTTGCTGAATAAAGAAATTATTGGCAGGATATTACGAGTCAGCATCTATTCTAATAATAGATAGTGCTATTTTCTTGGTTCGCTTTCGATAAGACAAAGTTCTTCTAATCACGAATGAAAATTTTGCTGATAAAAATACTTCAAACCCACTATCTCAAACAACGCAGTCTTTCCGATAAACGATTTCAATATCTGAGAGAAAAATACATTCAAATATGTTTGAAAGTCAGTTAAGTCTGTTTTAGAGTCTCTGCACTTGAAATGGCGGGGATCAGTTTTCTATGCAGGGACAGTTGAAGCAGTCGCAAAGATAAGGGTAATTTCTGAAGTTTGATGTATGAAAAAGTAGCGCCTTGGTCGAAAAGTCTTCAGGGCCAAATATCAGCTCAATTGGACAATCTATAATGCAACTTCGTTGGAAGAAACTACAAATGGGGCAGAATCCCTGTGTTCTATGAGTAGATATTTGCTTTCCTCCCAAAGAATCAAATCAAAACATCTCAATCGAAATATATCCGTAATTGTTCTAACTGTGATTCTCGAGAAGATGATATGGAAAAATAATTTCAGGATGAAATTTGCATAGCAATGATCAGCAAGCTAATCTCATAAGTGACTTCGATCCTCATTGGGTCTTCCTCAATTAATGGTCTGATATAATACAATGCTAAAACAATGAATCCTATGAAGGAAAAAACAACCTCCGGTCGTACGTAAATTATCAGAAGCTAGTCTTGTTCACCGTCTTCAGTGGAATTCGATCCGCATTGGATCTCCTTGAATAGACGGTCTGATACAAACTCTTGCTAAGTTAATATTCTTATGTAATGAACACAGCAGCAATTCTGTTTTTCTATCTGTAACACTCGAATCTTCCACTCAGGGGTAAGTTGTTGTTGATGAAGATATCTCCTAACCGCCATTTGAAACTATGGACTCTTCAATTGAAAAAAATGCATGTGACAATCTATTCCCTCTCCTCAACTAAACGTTTGCTCCCACCCTCCCGAAGGTGATATTGTGGGTTGTAAAGCTTGTCTGAGGGGATTGTGGTCATATAGCCACCAAAACCGAACCAAATAGAGCCAAATAGTCTCACCGTGATACTGTGGTTATCAAATTAACCGAGAAGATTTTTACTTCTGTAGTGAGTTAGAGCCTCACCAAGCGTTATTGTATCTTACAAAAATCTTTCTAGCGATTACCTGCCCAGCTTTGTGAGTTACATTGTTGTATATTTGCCACAAGCGCCATTGTTCAGATATCAGGTAAAAATGCATATTCCTAATGCTGATTTTCAGAGCAGATATAACCCCCTCCCTCTACAAAGAAAACTGGTGCAATGCAATCGTCTCATACCCATTTGGTCTTTTTTCTTGTAATCAGCTTCATTGATGTCCTTATGAAATATCACTGGTTACAGAACCCAAATATTTGTCAAATTCCTATTGTAAATTTGGATCTCTTACAATTAACCTTCAAGGTTAGTTCTTTGACGAAGGCTTTCCCTCAAGAGGTGATTGGCCTTACCCTGCCATTGACCAGGGAGGAGATCGCTTCATGCCTTTCCCGAGGGCATTGTTGTGGAATAAACGTGAACCGTCCAAAGTGGAGTTCGAACTCTGTTCATCGATCCCATTCTTTGTGCTGCCAAACGCTCGGCCTCTTGCACTCAGATTACAAAGAGCCAACGCTTACTGCATCTGGTTTTTCCCGAGCAGTCACACCTCTAAGTACTGATCGAGTTCAACGTTCCTCAACTTCGGCAATCGGATGGGGTCTGCTGTATTTAACGTGATATGATCCTTAAACACGAGTAACTTACTGTAAAAAAGTCATTTGCTTTTGTCATCTTGCAAGCCATTCAGAGTGAATTCAGTTCTCAACTCTCGAAACATAATCAAGTCCAACGCTAACCGACTGTTGGTTGCATAGCAGTGACAGCAGGTCTCACATTCCATTGATAGTGAGTTTGATCATAACTTGGCAATGTTTGAATTTAACTTAGTGTCACTTCATGTTCAGTCGAAGTGAATTGAGTATTGCTTCAGATCAAACAGCATTTTGTATTGAAGCCCATCGCTTTTAATTCTCTTTTAATATGATCATTTATTGATAACACTTCCTGTAGAATAAATAGTTGAAAATCGGCAGCCATTTAGACAGCAAGGATTAAGACTATTTAGATCGCTGGCGGGGGATTTATTTCTTTTCTATGAGAAAAAAAGTATTTTGGCTCCTGAAAAGATTTTACATTTGCGCATTGCGATATATATATATATATATATATATATATATATATATATATATATATATATATATATATATATATATATATATATATATAGTACTGTCCATAAGAATTTGAACAAACAGAAATTTTGCATTAATATCTTGGATTCCATCATCATCATCATTCTCATCATCAACCTTCTAGTTTACCTCTATATCGTGGGCGTCACGGAGCCATTACTATCCAAATTTGTTTGATTCATCACACCATATTACTTTCTGTCGACCATAGTTCCGCATATGATCCCAGGGGAATCACGTTGTGAATCGTGATGCCCAGTTGTTACTGCCATTTTTGCAACATGACCAGCCCATTGCCATTTGAGATTTCTGATTGATTCTATGATATCTCAGACTTCTGTTTTTACTGTGATGTCTTGTGGTCTCGGTGTTGTTAAACATGATTCTATCATGTGCACGTTGCATGATGCTGAGTTTGTAAGTAGATCTTTCGGCTACATTCCATGTTTCAGCTCCATAGGTGACTATCGGGATGATGCACTGATTATACACCTTTCTTTCTAGGTATTTTTCTTGTTTTTGAAGGTGGAGATGGCTCTGCCGAAAGCTTGCTAGCCTAGAATAATTCTTCGTTTGATTTCCTCTTCTCTTGAAGATTTCATGGAGATTCATCGTTATATGAAGATATAGTGATTTTTTTCTTCAGCTCCACGATTTCAGATTTTTGTAACTTTGTCCTCAATATGTTTGTTGTCCCTGACATTTGTTTTACAAATTTCATGCGAAGACTTATTTTCTTGCTTTCTTTATTCAGTTCGTCCAGCACTTTCTGGAGATCATGAAAGATTATGGCAAAAAGGACAAGGTCATCAGTAAATCAGAGATTCTATTCTGATTGCCTAATTCTCAGTTAAGCACCTGAAAGTCATCTAAAAGCAGACAGTGAAGAGTTTGAATGAGCTGGTATCCCCTTGTCTTACTCCTTTTCGAGCTGAAAGGGCTCTGATACTTTATGTAGACTAATATTGAAGGAACTTCTGAGCTAGCACATATGTTTCAAGACTTTGATATATACAGGGTCTATACCATGACGTATGAAAGCATCAATGAGCTTGGGGATCACCACTGAATCGGAGTTAACAAATGCTGCAACGTGTGGCATTTTATCTGATGCTTTTTCTTTTAGCTGAGATACTGAATGGAGACTATCGATGGCCTGGTAGTTTCTCCTAAAGCCAGCTTGTTCCAGTGGGTTTCATGTAGCGTTTTGGTGATTCTGTTAGTGATCACTTTATTAAAATGTTCATAGATGCAGTTGAAAAAGCTTATAGGCCTTTGGTTTCAGATCTTTTCCAGTTCAGCATTATGATTACGGTGTTCCAATCTTCTGGGACCTTACTTCGTTTGAGACATAAGCAGAATAGAATAGCTAGTTTCCTATCGATGACTTTTCCAACTTCTTCACTTGATCGATGGTGATGCTGTTTGGTCCTGGGTCCTTTCCCTTCCTTGTTTGATGGTTTGCTTCACTTACCACAGAGTGACTCCTGGAAAATTTTCGTGCTGGTTATTCGTGGCTTGTATATTTTTTTCATTGTTCTGTGTTCCTTTTTTGTAAAATTCTTAGGCACGTTCACTATTTGACCCTTATCCATTGTGAGGTTTTCATTTGTTTTGAGCACAGGTTTTTTACGCAAGAAAAATCACTTTTTATTGTAATCATCACGACTAGGCACGCATTCAGGTATGTTTTTGGTTCTCTAGACTAGATTTCAAGAAGAAGAATGATTTAAACCAAGCGATGAAATAACTTCAAACCAATACATCTATGTGCCTATTCAAATATTTACGAGCTGTACACGTACAATTCCCAGGAATTACGCCTTAGCACAACTCCTACCATACAATTATTCAAAATTCCCCCCTCAATATATTCAAATTGCCCCTTGTGGGGCGTGCATCTCATGTTCGAATCACTGGGTAAGACTGAAGCAACAGTTTAAAATAATTACAGACACCGTTTTTCGATTGCCTTCGGATATTGGTGATTACAATTGCCTGGGGCAGTCGTGATCATTAACGACTGATTCATTAAATGTTTTCTGGTAACTGAAGCGAGGAACGTCAACAGGATGCAATAATTCAGTTTTGAATGGTCAAAGTGACCTACTGTCACGGTAAAAAGGCTTGGGGCCATTATTCGAAGAAGGTAGACAGCCTTTGAAAATAAGTACCACCACTCCACGGAAATGCGTTTTATAATTGTGCTGGACTCTTGTTATAATGAATCACCTTCTAACGATGCGGGGTCACCGTCCGAGATTAGTTTGCAGCAACAGCGCATGGAGATTTCTGTCCATAATTCCAAAAACTAAAATTAGTAAACCCTAAAAAGCATACTGAATTAATTCCTCCTATGAATTTTTAAACTTCGACGCAAGTCAAGAAGAGTATCAATAAGTTTTTCGTTCTGATCAGATTCGAATCGGTTTATAGCGTCAAAAAGAAAGGAAAGATCGAGGAAGGCGCTGATGACAGAGTATTTTTTCCCTATTCAACGTTAAAGTCGCTCTACGTCATTTCAGCTTTTATTTTTTGAGTGATTCTCGAGATAAAAAAATAGAAAGTACGAAGGAGAAAGAAAAAAAAAGAAAGAAAGAAAGAAAGAAAGAAAGAAGGGAGGAAGGAAGCAAGGAAAGAAAAAAAAGAAACGGACGTTTTGACAGAGATTTACTTGAAAACAAATAATTTTATTACAGAAACAAATGTTGCCAAATGTTGCCAAATGCTGTCGAAGATTGTACATGCAACGTTGCAGGTTTCGAACAGGGTTTGTTCCCTTTCTTGTTTTGAAAATACACTTCTTTTATTTTTGCATTAGACTTTTACCTGCTCAAAATAGTTTCTAAGAATTTACTGATACGTTCAACAAATGATAGATTGATTTTCAGTTCCTTCATTCTATTTGCAGAGCTATAACTTTTATATAAAACTTTTGATTGTGAAAGTGTAATAAAAAGTCATCCTTGTTAGTACATTTTGGTCTATCATTTTTTGTACACTTTAGATAAAATAAGGTAAACTAAGCCTAACGGTACATTCGTTAGAAGGACACTCTTTAATCCCTGAGGGTGCCGTAATTACAAGGGTTTGCTGTTGTAAGGTCTAATAAGTAGAGATATTTTCATGTGAACTTATCCAAAAACAGAAACCATATTAAACAATTTTGTATCGAATTCTCCAATTATTTTGAATTACTTTTAACGAACAATCCTTCGTAGAACTCATTTTTTTCTCTTTCTCTGTCTATTCAGCAATTTCTCTTTTCTCCAGAATCTTCTATCGATGTGAATAGAATTACATACATGGCCCCATCTGTTATCAAGGCCGAGGCAAAGGTTTCATGCACCCTAGGTGACTCTTAAAATGCTTACTATCGGTTGTATTCTAACGATAATTCTTGAGTTTTAAGGTTGCCTTCATTCTGGTTACTGTTCATGGATTTTATAAATTCCATCCACTGGACTCATCTCTGTCACTGTTTGGTGTAAGGCTTTAGTGTTATCTTATATGTCTGTGTTATGGTCAGCCAAGTATGTGTGTGTGTGTGATTGTGTTAGGCGTGGGAATGGAGTATCAGTGAAATATCTAATTAACCGGCCGTCCGTTGAAATCTATGACTCCCATTGATCGATATTTTGTACCGTCTAAATTAATACTAAGACAATGCAGAAGTTCGATCAACTTTTTGATTTGCAGTTTGGTGATAAAATTTGAATCTAATTTTGCCTTTCACTAAGTATAATAATTTCATCATAAGCCAATCATAAAACAAAAAAAAATCCCTATCTGACGTGCCTCTGGTTTCAGACAAAAACAAAACGCAAATAGTGGCTTCCACAACTGACTGTGTCTGACAAAGATGCTTCTTGCCCCTCAAAATACCACCCGTCGAGACATCAACTCTGGACAACCACGGATATTTGACACTAATTACAGCCAACAACTGTGGAAACGAAAAAATCAACCACACTTGATGTTAGACGATGGAATGCGAACGTTTTCATATGACTGACGAGACGGGCGTTCTCTGTCCCGATGATAGAAGATACACCCTTTCATCACCTGAAGACGGTCGTAGAGTACAACAGCTGAAGTGCTGGGTTCCAAAAATGAACCAAAATGGAATCGAAAAGTCTTCAAAAAAAAACTTTACTCAAAAGATATCAACTAATATTCATGATTTCCATCACTCGATATAAGTATGGTGGTCCATAGATGAGTGCACTGTCACGTATCTTGCATAGAGCTGCAGGTGTTTGAGAAAGGGGTCAAATGCACAGTTCGGCTCCAGCTGGTAAAATGCTCTTTTTATCGGCGACAGAGCATAGGCTGAGACGACCGCAGAGCAATCTTGTTGGAGCATACGACACCTGGTATTCCCAGACGGTTACACATCTCTATGATAACTAAACCTCGGAGATCTCACGAGAAACGGTATACCCAATGTGATTTGGTCGCATGTTACTTATATTTAACGAAAATCATACTCCTCTACCAAGATAGATTTTCATTTCCGTTTTGTTATTCGTCAAGAATGAAGTAGATTTGCGAATTTCGTGGCGCCCTATCCAAGGGACCATAAAAGAAAATCTCGAAATAAAATTAATGACGACTATAAATCTATTGATGTAATTCATGAAATTCCGTTTTGCTGCAAAATGATCTCCATTTATATTTGCGGGGCCTTTCGGAATTACCCACCAAGATGGCGGGTAGATATTAAGATCAGCAGTTTTGTAACATTTATGACATATTTGCACTATATATATATATATATATATATATATATATATATATATATATATATATATATTTACATATATATATATATATATATATATATGTGTGTGTGTCTGTGTGTGTGCGTGTGTGTATGATCTAATAAAAATGTTATGTAAGGAAACGTACATTGGAATAAGAGGTAAAACATAAGTTAATATTCAGATTATTAATTTCATAACATTTGAGGCATATATGCATTATATATATAATGAATATAAGTATGATATATATATATATATATATGTATGATATATATATATATATATATATATGTTGTTATGAAAAAGACCAAAATAATGTAAAGAAGCGTACTCGACAAAATGTAAAAGCCTCTGGTTTTATGTCTGTGAAGGGTTTACGCGGTCGTAATGAAATATATGTACGTAATTCATTTCTATTCGAATGGATATCTGAATCTGGATTATTATATGGTTGCATCTGTTTCTAGGAGGAATATAAATGCTTATTATGTAAACAATTTTTATAACAATATAAATTTGGAGCTATTATCCCATATATATATATAAATGTATATCCGGTTCCTGAGCGCATAAAATTGTTCGAATGTATACATGACATTTAAGAGTCCTTAAGTATATATATTTGTGTATATATATATATATGTATATATTGATATATATATATACTTTTTGAAAGGATATATGATCCGATGTATATATACTTAAGAAATGGATATATGATCCGACAGAATAATTATATGTATATATAGATATAACGTTCGGATGTAGACACAACCAGGGTAAGTTTATATTTCAAGATGGTAAACGCTCTCTCAGTCTTTGACTTAACACACACACACACACACACACACACGTACACAAACACGCACAAACACACACACACACACACACACACACACAAACACCTCTTTTAATGCAGATGTTGGATTGAGCGAGGGAAAAAGAGAGAGGACGAACAAGAAATGAGTCTTTCCTGTCGCGGTTTGACCAACTGTCTCTAACCAAATAAGTTACAGTATCCCGAGGCTATACCATCCCCGGTGCTGGAAAAGCAGGAATAACAGAGGGCAAATTTTATTGGGTTCGTCCTTATATATACCTTGCTTCACCCTTTGTCGAAGAAATGATATCAGCTGTGACTTTTCCGTGTTAAGTCACGTTGAGCATATCATAGTAAGGATAAAATTCACTGTACAGAAGTAATGGCGTGTGTATGATGCTATAATTCTTTTTACCTCTACTAACGAAGTTGGAAGAGGTATATGTATCCAATCATTTAAGCCTATCCACATGATGTGTCCAAAAGTTCTCAATGAATTTGAATTAAATTTTGGGGAAGGTTGCACAATGCATTGCAGAAGAGAGGATTGTAAAGGGAAGATCAAGTATTCACTTTGGGACATCAAACACATGTCACAGTGTCACTTTTACTCTTCAAAACAGGTTGCAAAATCCTCTTTCAGGAGAGGCCAGAAGTCTCAGCGAGCCATATCTGGACTACATGGAACAGGCATACAAGGGAGGTGCGCCTCTACCTTAAGAGAGAAATAGAGGATAGGCAGGACCAATCATTATGAATGCTACCGTTTCAAAGTGCACAAACTCACTCAATAGTATCCCACCGTCGACTGGGTAACCCAACAGGAGACATTCTAATCCGACAAGCGTAGTAAGGTCCCTCTGATTGGTCACAAAGTTACATCATGGCTTTCTGGGAATATTAGAAATGGCCAGATACTTTCCGAAGATAACTTGTACATATATATATATATATATATGAAGTAAGTAATCTCAACATTCTGTCGGATATACATCCATTCTTTTCTCTTTCTCTTCCTTCATCTCTCTTTATCTCTCACACACATATATATAGTTCTTTTTTCGAGAGTTGAGTTATCTTCGGATCGAAAGGGCTCCATATCTAGGTTAAAGCGTATGCAAATAGGTGTACATTGGAAATTCAGTTTTATATATATATATATATATATATATATTGGATTGTGTATAGCCACACTGAGTAGTTGTAATACAACGAAACAGCTGTCTGTGGATGACACAATTATATATACTCTAGGTTTCGCCACATTTCTCTATCGTGGGCGTCACGGAGCCAATATTTTCTGTTGTTCAGTTCGTTTCACTATCCTATATTCTGCCGACCTTGGTTCTGGATGTGATCCCTAGAGATCCATGTTGTGAGTAATGATGTCCATCGGTTTTCTGCCATTCTTGCAACATGGCCAGCTCATTGCTATTTCAGTTTATTTGTGGTTTCTATGATGTGTCAGGCACCTGTTTTTCCCATCGTACACAGTGTTGTCTTGTGGTTTCCCTATGTGATGATGGACATGATTCTCTTCAGTGCACGTTGCATGGTTCTCAGTTTGAGGGTCAGTCTCTCGGTTAAGTTACATGTGTCAGCTCCGTAGGTGATTATCGGTAGGATGCATTGGTTGTACGCCCTTCTTTTTAAGAATAATGGGATTTTCTTGTTCCTGAAAGTCGAGCTTGCTCTACTGAAAGCTTGCCATCCTAGAATGATTTTTCGCTTGATTTCTGCTTCTTTCGAGGCTTCGAAGGAGATTCGTTGTCCTAGGTAGAAATAGCAGTCTACTTTCTCCAGTTCTGTGTTTTCGATTTTAATTGTTGTGCGTTTATTTTCGAAGTGTTTGTGGTACATGATCTTCGTTTTGCTGAAATCCATCAAGAGGCCAACTTTCTTTGGTCTCTTCATTCAGCATTAATTGGAGATTGTTGAGGTTCTCTGCGAAAAAGACGATGTCGTCTGTAAATTTGAGATTACTTAGGTGTTCGCTGTCTATTCTGATTATTTTGTTTTCCCAGTCTAGGTTCCTGAAGATCATCTCGAGGCAGACTGAAAAGACTTTGAGTGATTTGGTATCACCTTGTTTTATCTATTTTGGAGCTGAAAGGGCCCACAAATTCATCTGTTTCTCACTGTGTGTGTGAGTGTGCGTGTGTGTATGTATGTGTATGTGTGTGTGTGTGTGTGTGTATGTGCGTAGGTGAGTGAATGTCTCGACGTGTCAGTATTGATTTTGCAAAACGGTTGTCCTCATACTGACTGGACAAGAAATATAATTTTCATGAGTTCAAATAAGCAAATGTAGGAAGTGTTAAAGAGAAAAGGAGATATAATGGATTAGAGAGAGAAAGAAAGAGAGAGTGAGAGAGAGAAAGAGAGAGAGACGCTTAAAATCAGACGGGCAAACAAAGGCAAAAGATAGACAAGCAAGGGCAAAAGTCTGCAATAAAATCAGAGCTACAAGTGAAGATCAAGAAAGTCCAAGGACTTATTCCAGTCCAAGACATCCAATGTGACTTCCGATGTCAGCCAAGGTTGAACATGTTACAAAATGAGCGTAGGACTATAGCAAGCAAGACTAAGACCGTTCTCCAAGATGTATGGATACGAGAAAGGACCAGGATGAAGGATATCGTTCAAGTAATTAAGTGGTACAAATGGATATGGGCTGGAGAATTTGCAAGAAGGTAAGGTAATGATGATGATATTTTGTAAAAGGTCATTCGTGGGACAGGCAAATCGAAAACTGTGTTGCCATTCCCCTAAGATAATTTCTAGTTTGACTGACAAATAACATTCAAAAGCTCTTAATTTAAAAAACGCGAAAAAACACTAGAAAATGCTAAAAATAGCCCTCGCTAGTTTAGCGCTGCCAAAACAAGAAATGCACAGAATTTAGCGCTAAAAACGCTAATTCGGCAACACTGTTCGGAGGTTCATATTGCTGACAGGCCTCTCTTATCACATTAATAACAACTTATCAGCAGTTTATAAAAAGAATCAGAAACATTAACAGACACTCAAGGTTTTTTACTTACTTGCTGACAAACGCCCGTGAGTCTCCACGATTTTTGGGGCCTCAGAATTCAAATTGAAATTTGATAATTGTTAATATCAGATACAGAGAACAACCTTCTAAACCTATGTTTACATTCATGTTAAAATAGGTTTTGGACTCTATATTGATTCCATGTATTAAATCAGGGTCGGCCCCTACAACAACGTCCACTAAAATCAGTTCTAGATTTCATATTGAATGTATGTATCAGATCAGAGTTGGTATTACGGCCGGCAGGCCAAAACCAGTAAATGGCTTTGCCCAGGGGCCTCAAATATTCTTGCTACGGCCCCGACTACTACATTATAACACTCGTCAACACGTTGCTTTGTCGACCCAAAAGTCATAATGGCATATTCAGCAGATTTGGCACCGTCAGATTATCATTTGATTCAATCAATGCTTCATTGCTTATCAGATCATAACTTTGAGGATATATTCGAATTGAAAATTCCAGTGACAACTTTATTGCGCCGAGGCCAGAATCATTTTATCAAGATGGAAATCGGAAAAACCTCAGTTACGTAGGCGTAAGAAAATTAAGGCCAAGCAAATATATTTTGCATACACCCAATATATATATATATATATATATATATATATATATATATATATATATATATATATATACATACATATATTGTGTTTTATTGAATTATTGTCATTTACCTTTAATGATCTTTTTCAAATACATGGAGCACTATGTATTCTAAATAAGAATATAAAGGACGGTATATATATATATATATATATATATATATATATATATATATATATATATATATACATGTGTGTGTGTGTGTGTGTGTGTGTGTGTGTCCAGTGTTTGGATAAGAATTATCTGACATGATGATATTAGAAACGACAATGTAGACTCTCTCTCTCTCTCTCTTTCTTTCTCTTTCTTTGTATGTATATATAAACACCTTATATATCTTTGATATTACAGGTGATATTCTTGAAGAAATAAGTAAAAACTTTCATTATCCCCAATAACTAATGAATTTTGACTGGATATGAGGTGCAAACTTTCGGCTTTTTTTTAGCTGATTTATAAACATTTAACGCTACACCGCTGCTCTCTTGTCCAGCTTTAACCGTTTTATGCACTAACCATGCACATATTTTTGACGATTGGTAAAACATGTTGATTAAACTTGTTTTAAGAAGTTTCAGAACGCATCTTATATGTAATGCATTAAAAATAAGGGAGAACTGTTTTGTCAGTGGCTCGAAATTAAGGCATATACATATATGCATATGCATGTGTGTGTGTGTGTGTGTGTGTGCACGTGCGTGTTGACTGTATTTTATGAACATATTTAACAATTCCATAGTGGTTTCTCCGAATGCAATGGAATAATTCATCATCTTAAGACGAGTTATCTCGTCTGTTGTACGACTGACAATTTGCAAAGAAGAGTTATCGTGTCCGTAGCAGCAAACAGCTTAATTAAGAGTCTCTCCTGAACTCAATGGACATCGGAGAACCAATTCATCTGAAAGCGCAGAATTCTTCTTGACGTGCAGCATATCAAAGATGAAAGGTCAGAAAAATTTGCACAATGACAATTCAGAATGCTTTAGCGTGCTGTTCATTAGAAAGATTGAAGATTACTGACACCGGCACAAAGTGGAGATAATGCTGGCAGTGTCGATGGCGGTAGCCAGGACCGAGATAAAGATGGACGTCTTCGGGGGGAATATTTGCAGCTTTTCAAATGAACTTCAATGAAGCCAATGTCATGTTCAACAAGAACGTCGAGGATAAAGAAATTTGGAAACAAAGAGCGAATGAAAGAAGTTGAGTACATTTACCTGAGACAACGAATCTCTAAGGAATCCTCAAAAAAACAGGTCCGGTTAGTTACTCAATAGCGACCTCTCAAGTGATCAACGGCTTTTGGCAGCATGCAGTGTTAGGGTGATCAATCAAAAAGCGCTAAATTGGGTAGCGGGTACCACCAAACAATGTATATATGTATGTTCAGTATACATTTTCGACACAATAATGTACTTAGTAAGCGAGTAACGTCCTCAGCACATATGGAGAATCTGCTGCTACAAGTTGAATTGTCAAATTTCCGTCGGCGGCTGGAATTAACTAGTTTTTAATTCTCTAACAATAAGACCAATCCTCACCTTATTCGGGGGAGTAAACTCTTCATTGTTTTTCTATCACATCGTGTTAAACCAAACCTATCTATAAAATTGATATTTTCCCCCGGTTATCTGCAACTATATCCAAGCGGACTTACCGACTGAGTAAATCCGTCAAGTCGTATATATTTAAGAAAATTTGTTTTATAATCTTTCATTTATTATAAATACAATAGAGCAGAGTCGGTAATTATCTTCAGATGGAGTAGAAGTAGGCGGTAAGTTCAACCGTCAAGCAGTCAAAATTGTTGATGATTCTTTTGGTAAAGACAACTTTTAAAACATTTCATGAGAGTATATTTGATAAAACCAGTATTCAGCCTGGCATAACGTTTTGATTAAAGTAATTTTTGACAAGTTTTTTTTCTGTCATGATTTTTAGTTGCCTTTTTTTTCATCGATGCTTATCAAGGTAATGGTTGGCAATGCTTCATCTGATACAAAAAAAGAAAAGTTAATGTTGCTACAACTTTTGTATTCCCCTTCAGCCTGTGTATTGCAGTGGTTAAGGGTTATATAGAAGGACTTGTGTAACTCTACCATAAAAAAAGATTTTTGCAATTGCTCGGTACTTTAATATCTGTGTTAATCTGCTTGTTCCTGCTTGTATTTAACCAGAATGGACCTGTTTTTTCCATGCGTATGCCATAGACGGGTCAGCTTCGTCTCTCCGAACAAACTGCCGGATGACCAAAGTATTTTTATCGTTTCGGGTTGATCAATCAATAAATTTACTCCACTCACCTTTTTTTGAGTGGTGATCATTTAAAGAAAAGCAAGCTTGAATGCTATTGGACAAAAACTAACAGATCATTTTAGCATTAATTCACATTGAACCCACCACTAAAAAACTTTTAAGGGTGGATAAGAAAAAGCAAAAATAAATTTCTATACAAAGGTGGAAGGGAAGTAACTGCAATCAGTATTCATTCCCCCTTAAGATGACATTTATATATTTTGTAAATCAAAAATCAAAATAAAAGATGATATTTTTTCATCGCCACTTTTTCCGATTTTCATTCAAATAGTGTTAATGAAGCACAATATTAAAAATCAATCTCGTTATAATCATAGTAAGAGATATAGGTATAAGTGTATTGTCTCGTCTCTGCTATTATTCCAACGTTTCGACCGTGTGCTCTCCGGCCTAATCCATCTGTTCTATTTTTCATTCTGCCTTAAGAGCGAATCAAGACCAGAAAAAAGGATTCATTGTAGTTTTTTGCCGCTCGACACTTAAAATCTGTTTTTAATGCAAGTGGAAACAAATCATGCGATCAATGATTTGAAGAAATAATACGATTATTCCTTTTCTCTTGATTTGCTCTAAAGGAAGACGATCCAGACTGAAGATGACAGATAGTAAAACAAAGAAAAAGGCTGGAGGGTACTCAGACGAAATGATGTGAAAGAAATGTCAGCATAGACGAGAAAATGGCTTAACAATAAAACACAATATTTAAAACAAATTTCAGACAAGAATCAAATTAGTATTGTTTTCCTTAATTGAGAAGCATATTATTTCCGAACGTCATCCTAATTAGCATTATACTACGACTACTGCAGATGTTACCTATTGATATTTACAGAGAAATAACTCATTTGTTTACTTTTTTACACACACGGACGCCCTCACACACACAGACAAACTCCTTCACAGAGAGAGAGGGGGGGGAGAGAGATAGGGAGAGAGAGAGAAAGAGAGAGCGTGAAAACAATGGATGTTTGATAATGAACGGAACCTTAAGGATGAGTGTGTGAAACTTACACGCACCTTAATTCATTACCACAGTCACATGTATACTTGGATACAGTATTTAGCAGTTGAAATGAGTGCATCATGCACTAGCCATATTCAAGCATCTATTCCTTTCCGCTGAGTCAGTTATCTCGTATTCCAAACAACGTGAAGCGTTAACGTAATGGATCGGCCACGAAACTGCACCCAAATTGAAAGAAACCTAGTTCAAAATCTTTTATAAAATTGAAATGTATGTGTAACTAGTAACTGGTAATCTTTTTCTAGTTTGTGTCTTTAAAAATAGTTTTTAGATTTGAAATAGTTTAAATACGATCATTATGCATGATTAGGTTGGACTATTTTCATGTGTTCAATAATTGACAACGTTTCGGTCGTGTTCCCCCTGACGCTCGTCGGGGGTTATTGGTTCCGGTATGTATAATCACTTTTAAGAACACATGCTCGATTTAATTGTACAAATCACATCTACTTTTTGTATATCTGGGATATGTTTTAGGTGTCAGCTTTAGAGTTGTTTCTCTTGCTTTGGATAATCTGCTTGCCCTTGTCGAGGAGTCCCTTATGATAACACATTCGAGAAGCAGTAACACCCATCAAAAAGACGGTTGCATCCTCTTCAAAACAACCTGTATTGTGCTTTACTCTCCACATCCTTTGGAAAGTTGCATCTAGCAGAGTTAGAGATCGGACAAATGTCAAACCTTGAAGGTTATAGCAATTACAGCGCGCAGACCACTCAGAATATGGCGCCATTATATCTTCCAGAAAAGCTTTACTCCATTCAAAACTTGGCAACCAAAGGTACAATCCCACGTTTACAGATGAGCATTCGATTATTTTCGAAAATAAAATGGGAATTATTCTCCTCCCTAACATAATCTTGAACATTCAATAGACCACGTGGATAATTGGTTTATGTCCCCGTTATTTCAACAGAAGAGTAGATCTGAAGATGTGATGGTGCAGAAACTGGTTTAAGATTAGGCACTGAAATAACGCCATACTTATGCAGTTCGTGCTGGATGGCTATTACCTCGCTTAGCGATTTGTATTTTATAGCAGTCATAAAATGATGTTACATAAAATACATTCTCCACCAACCATGAACAGTATCAATATATGTGGGCGTTTATACTTCTGTAACTTCTTTGTTACCGAATTGTAAAACTGCACGTGTAAAAGTTGTTATGCATGGGTCTATAAGGATAAGAGCAGAAGTTCAATGGGAGTTCTTCAATTTCACATTAAGCCTGCTTGATTTCTAATTGTAAAAGCGATAATGTGTATACGGTACTTGTCAGAATATTTGAACATATACGTTTTGCTTCTAATTGCTTAGTTTTGGGGGTTCAAAACAGTACAATATACAAGAATAACCAAAATTGAATTAAAATCAATATAAAAAGTTATGCATTTGTGTAAACAAACCATCTTTTGAACAAAATGTACAACTCATAAGTATTCGAACAATCCGTTTTTATTACCCAAGATTACAGGGATCATCAAGGATTTTGAGCAGGGGTATCGAAATTAGTTTGGCAATTTTCCAAATAGCAATGCGAGTTTGAATCTCCTTGATTGATTCTCAACAAGATTTTAGAACGATCCAACCATTTGATAGTTCAAAAAACACTTCCCAATAACTTAGTGTTTGGAACCACAAAATATTAAAAGATGTATACCTAACTGTGTTGACCACGATTTGATTTGTAACTTTTTTACTTGTATATATATATATATATATATATATATATATATGTATTCTTTTGATTTTTCTACTGGTTCAAAGTATTTTTGTCTACCATGTATCTCTCATTCTCTCCCTTTTTTGCATTTATCTACAGCAAGTGCAAAATTCCGATGCATTTCAGAAAAGATTATTTAAAATAAAATACAAGTCCCCCAAAATGGAGATGATTTTTCAACAAAAGCTTTCAATGTTCTGTGCTGTGAGAACAGTGGAATGTAGATGGTAGAGTCCACTGATTTTCTTATTGGTGTTAGGAATTTTTCATCTACACCACCCTCTCTCTCTCTCTCTCTCTTTATGTATATATATATATATATATATATATATGAGAGAGAAAGAGAGAGAGAGAGAGAGAAAGAGAGATTATATATATATATATATATATATATATATATATATTCTCTGATATTGCGAGGCAAGAAATCTAAGATAAAAAAACAGGTAGACATTTTTTTTATGTAAAGAAGTTTATTGCATCATTTCGCCATGAAAGAAAGAAATAATCAAATGCATCAAATGCATTTAGAAAAAATGCGATGATCAGAAAAAAGTGGCTGCTTCCGATTACGCCATAATAGTGTCTAATGGCGGGAAAAATTGTGTTACATTAAGTGTCCGTCTTTAGTTAATTTTCAGACCATCATGGTTTCTTCAACTTTCAGACACTCTCTCGTCAGTGATGCCTATTTAGTGATTTCCACGCTAAACTTAGCGTGTTTCTGGCTTTGGCAGTTTAAAAATCCATGAGTTAGTAGGGTCATTCTAGCCATTTAAGGACAACCTATGGCTTTTTTTACGTATATCAGCTATTTTTAAAAAGATTCAGTGCGCTTTTCAGCGCTTTTGCCGTCAAACCAGCTAACATTTTCCGAGTCGGCAACATTGCTTCTAGTAATATCGATTTTGTTTTGGGAATCAGCTACAGCGTTTGGCTCTGCTTCTGCGAAGTGAAAGCTTCCAACGATACGTAATGATGTCTACTTTATTGACGTACATTGCACATGGGGGAGGAGGTGCCGAGTGGCCCAGCAGTTAACGGTGTGGCGGATGGACCCAACGACCTTCAGAAGGAATAAATATAGTTGGCATATTTCGCAACATATTTCATGGCAAATTCAGTGTAGTTTCCTATTTGTCTGTGCAGCTTATAAACCACAAAATTCGGTAACCGAATGTCGAAGTACATGACAGTGGTTAACAACAAATTTTTATCACGTACGAGCTGTGGTGTCTATTGAGTTTTAGATGGTGATTCCGAAATGTTATCTGTTTTCTTGTATTACGTCTAATTTTCATGATGTGATGAAAGCTGTATTTTGGCATAACCCCTCTAGAGCACCATAGGGGGTCCAAAGTTCAACGATTTTAGTTTGTCCGTCTGAATAGAATCTCCTTCGTAAATCTTATCAATAGTAATTTTGATTTTCTACATCGAAAAGTTCTGATTGATACAAACCTTCTTTTCATTTAAACTCTGCCTATATTACCTCTCATACAGTAGAATTGAAAATAGAACGTGTTCATAACGAAAGAACAAGACGTTTTAGTGTGAAATAGACTCTAAATCATAATCTGTGTCAGAAATTGGTCTCAAAAAGATTGATCTGCAATCTTGCATTGAAATTCAATTTTGTTGATCATTGTTAGAAGCCTTTCCAGGGGTCAGTGTTTAGCTAACAATTCTAACAGACTATTAGAACTGAGTAGGTGTTTTATTCTCACAGAGTAATTTACATTCGTGACCATGTGCTCAACTAAGCCCACGTTGATAGATATCGTGTATACTGCAAGATACTGCTCAAATCAATGGTAGAAATTTATGTACAACATAAATCCGAAATGCAAACATTTATTTTTCATTAATTTATCACTTTATGTCTCCAACTAAACACAATGTTTACACATCAACTACAAATCAAATAGAACATTTACAGCAACATATTCAATGCACATAAATGCAAACAAGATCTACAGTTTAACACAATTTAAAAATCAGGCTCTTTTGATAATTTCATCTGACAGATTCCAAAAATGTCCTTGGAAGTTCATGCTCTTTCCATAATTTCTTGACTTATCTAAATTATTATTAAAACGCTGCAGACTTTTGCTTTACTAAAATGACTACGCAACTTATTCAAAAAAATATTGCTCTATCATAAAATAAATATCTAAACATAAGCCTGTCAAATTTCAGTCCCAGTCGGAGGCTGGGGATTTTCCATCGTAAAACAAAGGGCAAAATGAACTAGAACAACAGGAACAAGAACAATACTCATCTAATTTTGGGGTGTAAACATTCCAGTTTGTATCGTCACTTTAAATCGAAACTGATTTATAAAATCAACATTTCCCTACATTGTTTTGAAATCTCGATTGAGTGACCAGTAGGCGGCTCTCTTACCGACTGAGTAAAAACTAACAAGTCTCAAAAATCTACGGAAATCTATGTTACAAACACGCAAAGGCTTATTTCACTCTAATGAATATATAGATTTATACGAGAAATATATATCTCTGTATTTTTTAAAATTCATTATATCTACGATACATAAGTGGCAAGTAATCATTTTCAACGGGATTGAAGTGGGAGTGGATTTCGACCCAGCAGCAGCCAGGCGTGTTTCTATTCTATATGAAATTGGGAGATAATTGCTCCGTTCTTTAATTGTTTGCTGAAAATCAACCCACAGGGTGGGATTTCCGGCTAATTCCTGTAGAGGGCGTCAACTGGTGCTCAAAACTATTGGAAGGTGGAGTGGCTTGATTCATTACCTCTGGCAACAATGCATCGTTTAAGCGTTTATAGTTTCATAAAGATCGAATCAGATTTCTTGTATTTATTTGTTTTTAGTTTGTTTCATAGATAGATAGATTGATAGATAGATTGATCAATCATTCATTATTATCGGGGTGTTTGCAAATGAAGAACCGCTATGATTAGTTGTTTGCAAAGCCTCTGGACTTTTTGGAGCTTCTTTGGGTTAGCAAGTTTCAGAGGCACCTTAATTCGCACTTTTTCTCATACTTGGGTGGTTCCTATAGGGCGAGATACTACAGAAAAAAACCCAAACGGACAGAAATCATCGAATTATATATATATATATATATATATATATATATATATATATATATATATGATTACAAGTAGTGGAAGTGTTGGTTTGAGCTTGAGCTTACGGATGCGTATCGAAAGTAAGTATTTAAGATCTAAAGATCTCAATAGTCAGACTATTCTTGTCCTTATGAAAAAAATATTTGAAATTGTATAAATATCAGCCTTGACAGCCGACACCGTCGTATTCAGGATATCCACAATGGTGGAATAGAAGGCATTGAACTCAAAACACTCTGTAGACAATCATGGGCGTCTGCTAAGGGTGGTGGGGATGTGTTCAATGTCTGATCTGCCCCACCCCTTCGACTAGAAGTCAGTGTAGGTAATGCCACATACACTCAGATATCTATCTGATATAAATGGCTGAAACTCAATTTTTTTGAACCCAGTACATTAAAGAAGCAAACAAACACTCACACACGCGCGCGCACGCGCGCGCACACATCTCTTTCTCTCTCTCTCTCTCTCTCTATATATATATATATATATATGTATATATATATATATATATATATATATATATATATATATATATATATATATATATATATATATATATATATATATAGGCTGAACTAAGTCCCACCCAACAGGATGACCTTAATAGATAGGATCCAATATTTTTGCTCACAAAGCAAAGCTCCTGACAGTGGAATTATGTTCATTAAATGGTACACACACACAATACACACCACTGAAAATGGGAATGTCTAGACCATCAATGAAAACATGTACAGATTAATGAACTTAGTTTCCGTACACTTTCACTCATGGGTCTGTCTCATTTCTTATAGTTCATATATATATATATATATATATATATATATATATATATATATATATATATATATATATATATATATATGTATATATATATATATATATACATATATATATATATATATATATATATATATATATAGAGAGAGAGAGAGAGAGAGAGAGAGATACAGAGAGAGATACAGAGAAATAGATTCAGAGAGATACAGAGAGAGATAGTAAGACAGACTGAGAAAGCTTACTAATAATTACTTCACATTGATGCAAACTCACGCTCTCAGTCAATCCATCACAAATTTCTGGAAAAAGAACCTCGATTATCCCTCTCTCGTTCAAAATCATTGAGGAACTCGTTTTTTTAATAAAATATAATTACTGTATTATCAGTTCTCATGACTCGTTTTTACAACTATCTTGATTTCCTAATTGTTTTTTATCAGACCAGTTTCCATCCAACATTTAGTAAAACAGTGTTGATCGAAAGGAGATCGGTCTGAGTAAGATTTGTGATAAAAAGCAACTAAAAAAGGAAGATGAAGCAAAAAAAATCAATAATTATCATTTATGATACATAATCTTATATAAATTACAAAGAATATTTATCACAGTCTTTTCACTTTGCTTTATTCTTTTATTTCTTGGTAAAAAAATGTTTAATTATCTAAAGTTTTCGGCCACATATTAGGGAAGTTTTTGTAATTGTCTTTAAACTTTACTCACAATTCATTGCTTGCAGTTAACTTTAGCAAATTGTTTACAAGGCGGAGGAAAAATTCTCAAGTTTTGGTAATAGGTTCCGTATGGACATACGGCATTAAACATCGGTCAGGGTTTGAATAAGGGCAGGATGGGCAATGTCCTAGGGACTCACTTTAATTTCAGTCTCCCCTTTGACCCCGTTCCCCTTTTTATTGAAAATATCATAATTATAAAAAATATTTCCTTTAACGTGAAATAAATTAATAATCACTTTTGAATGCGTTTTAGAATTCATTTCATTTCAACGCCTTCATTGTTTAAGAAAAAAGAAGAAAATTACTGCTTGTTATTTGGGTTTTCAGTAATTGAATAATGTCATACGAAAATAAATTTGTCTTACCTAAAAATTAAGTTTGATTTTTTCTAATATGTATTCAAGTGTATACATGTTTAACTCATTTAACATTTCATATGTATGTATGTATGACTTGTCAGTTCCGTTTGCATGCAATAAATTGACTTTTTCTGTGATTTGCCATGTGTTTCAATTTCTGTGTATGAGGGAGCCACCGAACCCGATGTACCCCTGGCCCCCAAAATATGAATCTGGTCTCGGTTTGAACACTTGGTTTCTCTTCTTTTTCAGCAAAGACAAAAATTCAAGACATGATAGTCTTAGGGGGTGGAAAGTAGATTCATTACAAGAATCCAAAACGAAAACAAAATGTAGCTGGACCAAAGAGAGCTTTTTAGCTCTAAATCTAAACGAAATTTGATGTTGAAAGTTCCCTGGTTTCTAGGACAACAACCTTCCGAATAACTGCCCGAAAATAAATGCCCTTTGAGTGAAGCATAGCAACAGCCAAAGTTGAATTTAGTAGACAAGAGGTAGTTGGCCTTGTAGATAATCACACCTATGGGGAAATTGCTCCGGGGGCAATTACCAAGAGTCGTTTTAACTGGTGGGCACTTATCCAGGGAGAGTTATCCTCTGAGAATTTTTTTTCGATGGGCAGTTGTATCATTACCACTTCCTCTGCATTTGTTGTGATTTAATGCAGATTCTTTATTACGATTTGCCATAAGCGAGACGAAGGAAAATGAGATGTGACCGTATGTGAATTTATTGAAATCAAGGAACAAACAGTAAAAACAGAAGAAAAAAGTTTGGGGGAAAATATTTGGGAGGCCAACATAAAAATAGATGAATGAAAGAAACATGAAACAAAGAAGAGAGCAAGGGAGGAAAACAAACAAGAGACATTGTGGGGAATGAATAATGAATGTGACGAGTAAAAGACAGGTATTTCAAATGCTGATTTATCTAAGCAAGGATGATTTTCTAAGCCTGGAAGATAAACGTAACTCAATATTTGTCCTTCCCCAGAATATGTGTAACAAAAGAATGAAAGGGAGGAAGAAACAGGTCTGGTTAATCAGTCAATAGAAACCGTCATCAGACCAACCTTTTTTGACATCACGTCGTGTTGGGGTATATCTTTTGCAAAATTAGGAGGAGGGTTGATAAATGAATAACTTACTTCTCATGCCTGCTGTTAGGAAAAGATCATTAAAAAGAGACCAAACTTTGAACAAAAAACTACCAGACGCAAACTAGCAATTTTACATAAATGTACATTGTAAATAAAATACTTTCCTCTTAGAACTTATTTTATAGGATGGGATTGGAAAAAATCTGCTGTTTTCTAGGCATAATAAGAAGTTAAAATTAAAATTTTTATCCCTTTGGCTCCAACATAAAAAAAAGAAAGAATAGTAAGAAACAAAGAATAAGAAAGGAAGAAAAAACGGAAATGAATAATAAGTCAAGTCAGGTAAAAGGCCAGTATTCCAAGTGCTTATTTATCTAAGTAAAAATGTCATCTCCACTTGGAAGATAAACATTCGTCTTTCACCCGAGAATATACGCAAGAAAAGAAGGAAAGAAGGAAGAAACAAGGAAGAGTAATTGAAAAAAAAAAAAAGGTTTCACTCTCTGGTTTGGAATCAGATTTGTTCTTCTAGACTGGTTATCTTCCAAACAGCCCATTCTGCCATTTTACCCATGAGCAGTTGATAGATTCATGCCTTTCTCACGGATATTAGTGCAAAGTTGACGTGAACAGCCTCGAACAGAGTTTGAAATCAACTAGCCGATTCAATTTCCCACTTCGTCAACGGCTGCGTTGCTTGCACCTCCAAGTGTGTACCATGAAAGTTCTAAAAGTCCAGCTTGTAATAATAAACCCATTAGGAACAGCTGAATCAATACTGTGCTATCAATACTTTGCCGATAGATTTTGTCAAACTCCAGTCCGAGCCGGAGGCTGGCCCGTCTTACATATTTACGAATTTATTTAGTATATGTATACAATACAAAAGTTGCAATAATCAGCATGAGTCGAAATAGAAGTCGAAAAAGAGTTTCACTCTGCAGCAGGCATGTTTGCTCCTCATGTAGATATGGAAATTTAGAATTGAGTCGACCCTCTCTGCGAGGAGGCAAAACTCAATCGTTTGCATAATAGGCACAGATACTTATCGTTATCTGTCCGTCGTTGGTTTTGACTTCAGGAACAAAGACCTGAGGAAGTGGTACTCGTGGGGCAGAATCGCTGATAGTTGACGGGGCCAGTGCAGAAGAGACTCTGGTCACAGTGACTGCAGGGGAAGATCTCAGAAGTAGGAACTACTTATTCCTGAATCGGTTGCATGCAGGAGTGGAGCTCCAGCTTCCAGTGTCATCTTCCATCTGTCTTTGTTCAAATTGTTCCCATCGTTGTAAGACTTGATAGATGGTTTTAGTATGTATAAAGCGTTCATGTCCACGCAATGTCACTTGACCAAGCAAATTTCCCTCATTGCAAGCCTATGACCAAGTCAATAAGATTTCCAATTTATTGTGATTCATTTCAATTCTGAGATCAGTCTGAGTCAGAAATTTTATCTTGCAGTAGATAACTTGCAATAGATAAGGGCTTCTATCTAGCCAGGGATAACTATCACACTTGCCACTTTCAGCAATAAATAGGTTAATGCGAAGTGTAACATACCTATCCTCTGAACCTGGGTTCACTTCCAATGACCAAGCTTGCTGAGACGATGATAGTGAAGTCCGTTGGCCTCAGTCATCTTTTTTCATTTCCTGTTAATAGTCTAAAGCTAAGTCGGCATTCCCTCAAATTTAGAAATACATTACATTTCAGTGATTACGTGCTGTCATCATAAGTGTGCCGTTGTTGATTTTACAAGAAGGCTATTGATTATGAGACACCAGAAAGTATAAGCAAAATTACTTTATATTACTTTTTCACTGTCTAATGTCACGTATTGGGCTCATCAACACCAGTCTTTTACCTTTCGTCATAGGACACAGCCATTCACCACATCTCAGCATCGTCGGCGTCGCGAAGCCAATATTTTCTGAACCTGTCCAGTTCGACTCGCTATCATATATTCTGCTGGCCTCCGTTCCGCATTTGATCTCTGAGGATCCATGTTGTGAATCAGGATGTCAATCGGTTGTCTACTATTCTTGCAACATAACCGGCCCTTTGCCATTTTAGTTTCCTAATGATGTCTATGACTATTTTCTATGATGTCTCGGACTGTTTTTTCCTCATATACTTTGCTGTCTTGTGGTCTCTCCATGTTGAGCATGATTCTTTCATGAGCACGTTGCATGGTTCTCAGTTTGCGGTTCCATGTTTCAGCTCCATAAGTGACTATCAGGAGGATATATTGGTAATATGCCCTTCATATTAGGATTGATACAATTCAATCAAAATGTTTTAAAAATAAAACAAAAATCTTCAATTCTGCTGCCAAATATTCGCCGACAATAATCTCACGAGAATACAATAAACGTTAGAACAAGTGTTTCATTAACGTTAGAACGAGTGTCATTGCCATGAAGTTCCTATAATGTTTCAAATCATACACGAAAATTACAGAAATTTATGTATTTATTTATTTATCAATGTATTCTGTTAGCAACAATGAAAAGTAATTGTCAACATCAGCATAGGTTTTTAAATGGGTCTTGTCATCTATTTATCTCTTTATCTATCTATCTATCTATACATATATATGTGTGTAGGCGCGTGTGTGTGTTGCACGTACTGACTGCACCGATTTAGCTAGAGGGTTGAAATTAAAAAATTTGTTCCTCATTATGTTTGATAAAAACCCGATAACAATCATATATATAGAATATAAGTTAAGGCTAAATTTCCCACTAAATTTGTGTCTTACAGGGGTCACACTTGTTTTGCTTTGTTTGGTTTTTTGTTTTGTTTTTTTTTTTGAAAGTTCAGAATTGCTTGTGATCACCACACAACAAAATGCAAGAGAAGTAATCATTCATTGATCCTCATTTTTCCAGCTTTTTGAATTTACCATTCCGAACGTGATATGCTACCAAAAGACATTCTTCACAGGTAAGATTCTATTGGATGACTAACCACACCTGTTTAATTTGATTTAAAAACCCACAAATAGATATCAGACCATTGTTTTTTTTTAATAGGATTACTTCAAACTTATGCATTATCGATTTTCTTTTTACTAAATACGTATATACTTTTTGAGAAAGATGGATTGTGATAGATATCGACTTATTGTGACATATATATATATCAGGTTAGCAATATAGCATAATATAAAGCAACAACAGACAATAATTCGCCTGATGAAGCCCAGAGAGGGCAGAAACATAAACTTTTTTGTGTAGCGAATCCACATCCTATCATATATACATGTATGTAATAATAGTACATCATTGTCTGGGCGGGTCTCTTTGTTCAATATACTTCACCTCATAATCGTATAAAAAAAAACTTTTAAAAACAATTTGCTTCCAAGCAATTTGAAATAGAAATTGTCATTCCAATCATTGCATAAGATTCAAAAATACTCATTTCTTTATGTTCTTCCACACATTATCGACGATGCTCGATTGCAACTAAATATGGCGAACATTTTAGCCAAATGAGACGATAGACAGAAATTAAAATGTTGTCTGTTTTTGTCAAATGGTTGAAGGGAGATTGATCTCTTCAAGTGGAAGTGTCCATTGTTATGGACAGAGAAACATAAAAATGACACTCTTCATTTCATAAGTAGGTTGTAAACTTTCGATCTCCTATACTTCTTCCTTTCTTTCGTCATACTGACTTTTGCTTTCTCACGGTAACAATGGCAAGAACAACAATTGAATGCCAGCAGGCTGTCATACTGAACCAGCTGAACTGACTTCGATATAAACGAAAACTTTCTCACGAATACACAAAGGCTTATTTCATTCTAATGAATTATTACATTTCTGCAAAAAATATTCATTATATATACAACACTATATTTTTTTCACATGATAACTACTGCTTATGAAAGGATTCGAAATTCTACGATTAATGTCCATTTTGGTATTATTTGTCTACTGGTCAAACCTCTTTGAACATTTTCCCAGCGCGGCTATGATTAGTCAACTTTGCAAAGATATTCCTTTTGGGTTATCTAGCCTATCCCGAATCTGATTAAAGGCGGATGGCCTGGGGCTAGCAACCCCACCGTGTGAAATTAACTTACTATTGGAAATACAATAGTATAATCTCAACGAATACCCCATAAAGAGCCTTGTCTAGAGGAATCCACTTCAGGAGGGTTCAAGACGCATGTTTGTGGGGGTTTACGGCAAGAAAATTCTCCGGTCGAGTTTCCACGAGCAATGGCAATAACTAAGAGAGTGATTTGGTACATTAAGGCGCATCGGAGAGAATTATGCTCAACAATTCTTGGAGATAGCACATTACAGCACATAGTTTAAGAAAACAGTGATATCATAGAAATCATCAGAAATTTCAAGTGGTAATAGTCAAGAAGGTCAGATTCCACTGGGCATCACAGTACACAATGTTGATCCCCAGAAATCAGATACAAAACCGCGACTGGCAAAATATAAGATGGTGTGACGAACTAGACAATTTCAAAAAGTACTGGCTCTGCGAAGCCTATGAAAGAGAAGTCTGACAAATTTTTGGGAAGGTCTACGTCCATCGACAGATATTATAAGGACGATCATCCCAGAAACCCTGTTCAAGGGCAGAAAATCAGCTCAAGAGGTGAACCGGAATCTACAGTGAAGGAAGAGTTGAGATGCCAGAGTGGACCTGGAGAAGATCATTCGAGGGTCAGGCTAAGGCAGCCGAACTGACATGGACCCAGACGAGGAGAGTTACCCAGAGCTTAGTTCTTTTACGGATACGGTTGGGACCCTATGCCTAACAAGGAATTCACAGAAATAAACGCACTATCTACATGATTTGTAGCTACTTATCTAAAGTTGCTGACGGTCATGACTTAAAACTTAAGACAAGATGTCCAAAATCTTTAGTCACGTGATAGTTTCTATGGAGTGATCAATGTTTCTAGGTTTGGATTTTTTATGTGTTCTGACATTTATATCTATCTATGTATCCATCTATCTGAACTTCACCCAGCACTTACCGTTCATAGTGAAATGTTGAATTCTATACACACACTCTCCCTTCAATGTGCATGGAAAGCATTTTTTGTTTTCTAGAAATTCCACACTGAAATAGATTTTTAGTAAGGTTGGGGGTCAATACGTAATGTAAGTTTTAAAAATTGGTTACAATTTTGTGTCCGTTAGTTTGTTGTTTTTTTTTTTTCACATTCAGACTTTTTTAGTGTCCAAGGAAATATGAGAGGGTAACTTATTCATTGATAACCCCTTTTCTCATCTTTTTCATTGATTACCCCCAACACAGCATGAATTGGTGGTGGTGATTCTTAATTTCCTTTGAAATATTAGTTTCTTCTTTTCTCTTTGTTTCATCTTTTGTTTGGGAAAGAAACTTCAGGATGACATCGATCATTCTGTGATAAAGTAGAAGCAATGACAGAATCCTTGTTCATTTTGCTATTTGTACCTTGTTGATGCTTTAAAAACATCAAACACAAAACAATTTCATCTTCTTTTCTTACGTCTTTTATTTTTCGCCTCCAAGTAACAAATAGAAATAGGGAGAATGACAAACTATACTTCATCCCAAACAAGTTACAAGTTAGGATAAATTCCGTTATTGGGACAAAAAGTAAACACTCAGCATTTTGGGTGTTTTATGGTGAGAAAATTACAATTTCATCTTTGATTTTTTGCTGGTGTATCGTACTTCAAGATGATGGACGATTTGACTTTTGATGGCGACTAACGGAAAAGTCCCATTGATTTTAAAAAGAGAAGTTGCTTTATCATAGGATTTGAAATCATACATGTATCATCTTTATTATCATCAACAGCAGCAGTACGGCATCCATTATAAAATGATAAAGGCGTTTTCCATTTCCTGAATAAAGGCCTTTTCCATTTCCTTCTATGGCGACCGTCATTGCCTTGACCATGTCTTACCGGCAAAACTTTCTACTCTTTCCCTCCATCTTATCTGGTATTTTTCTACTGAGTTAACTGTCCCATTGGAACTAATTGGTTAACCTCATGCTCCCTATGTTCTCTCTCTCTCTCTCCCTTGAGTAAAAGTCTTCTTACACCTAGCGTTTTCAGTTAAACAATTACCTATTTTGAAAGTCTTTTACGATCCCACAATTATATAAAGTACGGTGGAATTGGTTTAGCCACTGGTGTTTAGATGTGATTTGTTGAATGGTATACAAATCAAATCTTAGATGGGCGGGAGGATTTGAATTGCAAAATACATTTCAAACTCCCTGGCTCTGGCTGATTTTATCCTGTTTTGGATTTCCAAGATCATAATTTGTTTTTTTTTAAATTCATCCAATACAATATATGAGTATCTTGAAATATATATATATATATATATATATATATATATATATATATATATATATATATATATATATATATATATATATATATATATGTGTGTGTGTGTGTGTGTGTGTGTGTTGTATGGATCCATATGTGTATATGTGGTATACATGGATAAGTATATATTTATGTGTACGCAGGTGTTATTCACCTATATATATTTCATATCTTATTTTCTAGCTGCCTCTATGTCGACCATGACTGGGCCAACCTTTGGATGTCTTACTGGCAAATCTTTTTAAGTCATACTCCCATTTCATCTTGTCTTCTCCGACTGCAATTGCAATCCATTAGGCACCGATTGATTGGTGTTTTACATTATCTGTTATCTTTCCTGCTTGCTATGTGTCCCGCCCATCTCAATTTAGTCGCTCAATTATTTATATGATGTCTCTTACCTTGGTCTGATCTCGAATATGAACGTGTTTCCAATCCCTAAATTCTGTCTTAATTTCATTTTAGCACTCAAGTATACTTACAAAGGCGAGATGAAAGTGTTTATTTTGTCCTGAACTTGCAAAACGTCCTAAGTGTTTCCAAACCAAAAAAGGTTTTTCGCGATATATCGACACCAGAAAAGCCTCCTACCAAAACGTGCTATAAAACACTATACTAGCCATTAAAAATAGCCATAGAATGACTTTACGAGAAACGGCTATGAAATAGCTAAAATTTGGCGAATATTGCTGAAAAATAGCGCTAAAATTGGTTGATAATGGCAGAAATGATTGCACAGCCCAAACAAGGAAAGCATTAAATTTAGTGTAATAAAAAGAAGCTTTTAATCAGCAACACCTTTCTGAAGTCATTAGCCTGCTTGTTTTGTGACTCACAGATCACAATTTTTCGTAAGGTTTCCCTACTGAACAGCTTTTTTTTCAGGAATAGCTGATCAGGACGGTACCTTGCATCTGTCAGTTATTGCGAACCCAATACGATACTTGCAAACTGATACAACATCCTGGTACAGTTTCCCCGGTAATTAAATGCATGTGTCTTCTCTCTCACTTTCTCTCTCTCTCTTTCTCTCTCTCTCTCACTCTTTCTCACTTTCACACTCATGTATGTACACAAACATACAAACTCAGTTAGACACAAATAAACACACACACTCATGCATACACAGATACACGCGCACATATACTACCACATATGTACAAAGATGCGTGCATGCAGATATATACATAAATACCCCTGCATATACACATACACCTGCATCATCATATACACATACGCCCGTGCACACTCTCGTACACATGCACATAGATACATACAGACAAACAATAATATAAGCATATAGAGTTCAGGCGGCATGGTAACTTCCTCTGTCAGGTGGATACTTACTAGTAGCCATCTTGGAAGATTAAAGCTCTGCAAGTTCGCAGTCAATCGAACATCCGGGCATTTCTTATTATCCAAACTCGGCGTCTAGTGATCCTTCTCCTTCATCTTTCTTCTTCTTTCTTTCGTTCTAATCAGAAAGAGATAAATCACTGAGCATCTACAGTGGTGGTGGTAGTGGTGGTAGTGGGTACTAAGGGCTTTTTTTCTTCTTTTCTCTTGTCCGTTTTCTCATTGTTTCTGTCCACTTGCTTGGTTTTTGGTCTGCGTCGTTTGTGTTGAGAAATGTCACGTGAAACATTGCCGAGGGGTGAAACACAGACGTTTGTTCTGTTCACAAACTGTTGTTTTCTTTTTTGTGGCGTGTGTGTAAGGGGGAATGGGCGGATGGAGACAATCCAAATGAAGCGTAAACAAGAATCGAAGCGATAGATAGAGAGTGATGAGTGAGATGGATGGAAATGCACATAGATAGATTAATAGATAGATAGATAGATAGAGAGAGAGAGAGAGAGATAGAGAGAGATAGAGAGATAGAGAGATAAATGGATAGAAATTGGACAGGCTGATATATATGCTGATATACATATAGAAAAATAAAAATGAACTGAGATAGATGGACAGGAATTTCCGAGATAGATAGATAGATAGATAGATAGATAGATCGAAATGACTGAGATGGATTGAAATGCACAGAGATACACAGAAATGAACATGCTGATATATATATATATATATATATATATATATATATATATATATATATATATATATAAATATATATATATATATATATATATATATATATATATATATATATATATATGTATATATAAATAAATAGATAGATAGATATGAACAGACATGTAAAAAGGCAGAGAGAGATGGATAGAAATGTGCAGGTAGAAATAGACAGGTTCATGAATATATATATATATATATATATATATATATAGAGAGAGAGAGAGAGAGAGGGAGAGAGAGAGAGAGAATTGAATAGACTCAGATTGGTATATAGATATTGACAACCATGGATAGTGAGTTAAATATGGACATAGATGACTAGATATAAAATTATTGAAGGATTTGAACAGACCACAGCCGTTGAGTTCTATGAGGATTGTAAGGAACGTACTGGAGATTCGAGCAGACTTGCTGTCACTCAATCCCCAGTGTAATTTACCAGATCGGTGCGGTTAGTAGCACTGATTATTTGCAGCTTACTGGAGAATCGCTCATCCGGACATCATCAAACTCGACTCTGTAATTTCTCAGGTTCTGAGCAATATTCCTGGTTCTTGAGACGGACTGTTATCACTCCGGTGGATGGCAGCCATTTTGAATTTCAGGATTTTCCCTTCTTACATTTTTTAGACCTCTTTTCTCATTCAGATCATATAGGCTCTCTCTTTCTTTCACTTTCTTTCTGCTTTCTATTTTTGGTCCTTCTTTCTTTCTTTCTCCTTTTTGTTCATCTTTCGTTCTTATTTTCGCCTTTTTCCTCATTTTTTCCATGTTTTCTGAAAATGAGTAATTGCTTTCAGGATTCAAATTTGAAAACCAAACCAAAATAAACGACACAAGCCGGTAAATCTGTGACATGTCGATGGAAATGGTATTACGGGTTGAAAGTGGCAGAGACCGGTGTTGAAGAAAACTGATTGATCATGGAAGCAGAAATTGGTGACAAACTAATGAGCATCAAATTATAAAAGAAATGACACGAAAATACAATAGGTCTGGTTAATCACTCGATAGAAACCGTCAGAATATGATAGACTTTTAGCAGCATGCTGCGTTGGGGGTGATCATAAAAAAAGAAAAAAGGTTGATCAATGCATGTTACTTCTCTTGCCTTTGGTTGGGCTGTGATCACTTAAAAGTTCGAATGGAGAAGAAAACAAACAAGCGTGAAGACTGCTGGGCACAAACAAAGGGACCAAATCAACATAAATTCATATTGTAAATTGAACCCCTTACCGAAAATTTATTGGCAAGAGGATTGTAAAAAAAAAACAAACAACGTTTTTACATAAGGAAATGGTAGAGTCTGTATGCGCAGCACATACATAGATAGTCAGCCAGCCAGAATCTCTTTGAAACTGAAGCAAATCTATGCTGACGTTGTCGTTGTTGGTGTAGACAGTTTTGGTTGACTTTACTAATGAAATATCAAAATCGAGCTTTGAAAATTATTTGTCCCGGCTTGGTGGTGTTAGTTTCTTCTACATGAGTCAAGCAAAAAACCTACTGGATCGCAAACATGATTCACAATCCACGCGTAACGAAAGGAAAAGAAAGTAAAAAGGGAGGAAGAAACAAAAGGAAAAACAAAAGAACATATAAAGATGGTTGGAAAGGTGAAGTGAAGAAACACGTGGCAAATGAATGAAGGAAAGAAATTAAAGAAAGCAGATCACAAACTAAAAAAAAAAAACTCCGAAAAAAAACTTCCATAATATAGAGAAGAAAAAGACAAGCAGAATGCAATAGACTCCCGTTATAACGTAACTCAGGGAATTGGATGATGCCATAATAACGAACTGGCCGTTATGACGCATGTATTTTATACAAAGAATATCAATTATGAGAAACAAAATAGTAGACAAAAATTACTTAGTATCACATTTTCAAATTCTAATACAATGTGTTACCTCTGTCGGCAATACTAAGAATAATAGAAGGGTTCACTAACTTAAGTCTACGAAATAATGCACAGAAATTTCCATGAGATGTTGCTGCAAACTGATCCCCGAAAAAAGGTCTTGCGAGAATATAAAAACAAGCGTGCCATTAGAATGCGTGTGTCAGAACGAGAGTTTACAGTGAGATCGTATCTTGCCTCCTTGGGCTACAGCGTGACTTATCACGTGATCATTATAAAAAGAAAGAAAGAAAGAAAGAAAGAAAGAAAGGGAGAATGAAAAAAAACAAGGAAAAATTGAATTCGTCATGCTTTTTGAGGCATCTCAAATAATGAATACGTCGACTTTAAAAACTAGAAACTGCATAGCTCCACCGACACCATTGTCAAGGGAAATAATTGTGCATTGAAATACGTTCTACCATAGCCTCCTGTCCACTTGACCACAAAATATCATAGAAATTCATGGAGAACTCTTGGAGATATCGGATGGAGTTATAAATGTGATTGAAAAAAAAACCTGAACAAATGTCTCTCAATCAGAAAATGATTCCTGAATCCACCCTAAAATGTTATCGCCTTTTATTTTTACCCACCCTTCCACGGAATTTCAGTGAAATTCATTAAGCACTTTTGGTGAAAGATGTGTTCAAATCCATATATCTCTTTTCAACTTCGATGACAGAAGTGAAACAAATATATAATTCCTGAAATCATAAATATCAGTAATATTCCACACAAAATAGATAAACATAAACGATACATGAAAATATCCTTGTCAGCTAATATTCTTTCCATGATTTCTAAACTTGTCTAAATTATTTAAAAAAACTCTTTACGCAAGTGCTATTTCTAACGCGACTGGGCAACTTATCCCAAAATATATATAGTTGGAAAAGAACAATTGATGAATTAAAAAGAAAATGAAAGAATGAATGCAGGAATGAATCAGTGACAGGTCTATTGTTGGTTTCACTAAGGCGGAGGGGTTAATCCAACTTTCAGAACTCACTCTCTTCCCAGGATATCTAGAATTTTGATGATCTTTTTGTACTAATACTATTCATTATTCTCCCATATTATTGAATGAGATGCATTTACTGTGTATCTTTAGTTGTCAATTTTTCATTTCTGACTTTGTGAAATAATATGAAACAAATAAATTTTGATGCCATAGAAATATTTTCATTCAGTATCTTTAAAAATATTCTAAAGAACTAGAAAGCACACTGAGAGCGCATATGACTATCAAGGTCATTGTCAAGGGAAGTAATTGTGCATAGATCCACCCCCAAATTTAATCGCTCTTTCCATAGCCAATTTACTACCCTTCCATATATTTTTTCATTAAAATTCATTGAGAGGTTTTGGAAATAATGGGTGTGACAGGAATGCACTTTTAGTGATATCAAGTGGTGTGGATATATGACTACGATGAGAGAAGGTAACTGTGCATGGATCCACCCCCATAATTCTTTTGCAGTCTATTGTCCGACCTTCCACAAAATTTAATCGAAATTCATTGGAAATCTCTGAAGTTATCGAATGGATAATCGTAAACTTTTGGCAATATGATGCAGTGTTAGCATATGACTATGATGCAGGGGAAGTAACTGTGCGTGGATCCGCCTCTAAATTCAATCGCCTCTTTTTTTGTTTTTTGTTCATTTCTCCAAGAAATCCAATTAAAATCTTTTTGGAACCTTCTGAGTTATAGTGTTGATAGTCAGAAGCATAAACAAAACTTTATTGACATATAAAGAAAAAAAAAACCAGACAAATATCGCAATCAAATATTCCTGGATCCAGCCCGAAATTAGACTAACTCTTCTTTGCCTCACTCTCCTTCCACCCATAATTCCATTGGAATTCATCGAGTACTTTCGGAGATATTGTACGGACAGACATATGCTTCAGTTAAAAAGATTATTACTGAGAAACTGTAAAGTCATTCGCCAGTTATCTTAGTGTCAACCCCTTGGATGGTGTCACTCAAAGCGAGCAGCCTCTCCAACCCCGCCCTAAACCGCTGCAGGATGAGTGAATGAATGAGTTGATGAATAAATTTAAGTGTTTGTGTTGACTGCTTCTGTCACGTTGGCACAAACTATTCGTGCCTAAGTTCTGGTCATCTGTGAAAAACATTTCTGTTTTTGCCTCCGAAAATGTTTTGTTAGTTAATATTTTCCTTTCTCTATCTGTTTGTTTCACCTGGTGGCATTTTCGTGTGTCCCCACTAAAAGCTAACGTCCATAACTTTAAAATACCGAAGTCTAAAAAGAAAAAGAAAACCTTTTGGGTCGATATACGCTTAAACGCTGGAACAAAAAAGTATAAGTAGCTTCCGTCTTCTATATCTCAGGAACTCGGCGCTTTAACCATTGTAGCCATGGAAACTTCGATTATTATGTGGACAAACAAACCTCTTTCTCTTTCTCTCTCTCTCTCTCTCTCTCTCTCTCTCTCTATATATATATATATATATATATATATATATATATATATATTCATAGGGGTAAGACAAAAGAACAGGAACACCTGCTGATTTCAGCAGCAGAGACCGTAGAATGCTGAAAATGCATATTGTCAAAGAATCATTGGACCACAGCACCAAAGGTGACTGTGAAGTTTGATCAGTATCAACCAAGACTATTCTGTGAGAGCTTCATAGAGTTGGTTACTACGGGAGGGTTGCAGTAGAAAAACCTTTGATTTTGCAAATCAACATGGAACGCTGTAAATGGTGGTGTAATAACCATAAAAATTGGATGATGGACATATGAGAGGAGGTGATATACTTGGACGTATCTCCCTTTACATAATTTCCGTTTCCTGGCCGAGTTTTTTATCAGAAGGTAGCTTAAATGAGCTTACGATCCCGACTGTCTCTCTCCAACATTTAAACGTGGTGATAGATCTGTGAAGATTCGGGTGGCAATACCATGGAATTCTCCAGACCCTGCATGGCAGGGTGAACTTCCGGGACTCTCTGTCAATTCTGGCTGACAAATTGTATCCCTTGGTGCAAACACTGTTTCCCAATGGTGGCATTGTCTTCCAGGGTGACGATACACCCATTCACACCGCAGGAGATATTAAAAACTGGTTTGCAATGCATGAAAGAGAATTTTAACACTTGGATCGATCTCCACAATCGCCAGATCTCAACATAATCGGACATTTCTGGTGTCAACTAGAACAGCGACGAAACGTCCCTGGAGGATTTTGCTTGAAAAATGGCTCAAAATTCCTCTAGATACCGTCCAAAAGCTATGTACATCGATTCTTAGGCATATTGAAGCTATAATTAATGCTAAAGAAGGGCAAATTCCATACTTTAAATTCACATTGATAGTTAAAATGGTGTTCCCATTATCATGTCAAACCCATACTAGCTCTACTCTTTTGAAAATATTGAGCTCTTTTATCAATATATATATATATATATATATATATATATATATATATATATATATATATAATATTTGCGCACGTGTGTGTGTGTTTGTGTGCGTGTGTGCATGTGCGTGTGTTATCTGTAGTTATTCTTCTATCCTTTCCTCTCTGATTCACTTCGTAAGAAGCCAATTTCTTCTAAATTAAGTTTGTCAAGTATTTTCACCATTATTTGATAATATGATGGACTGTGTGATTTACTTGGTTCTTAGTTTGTAACCACGGTCTCTCCCACTTAAAAGTAACAAGTCTGCTAAAAAAAAAAAATCTTCCTCTGTAACAAGTTTTTAGTTTCCTTTAAAAAAACCCTAATCAAATAGAATTCAAATATAGGTTATTTCCGGTTTTCAAAATTCCGCTTCACGGAAAACAAGTCCATTTTAGGGGTCTTGGATCGCTCAAAAAATTCTGAAATGAACAAATGTAGATTACGCCATTTCAACTTACGAACTGCTTTGATAAGGATGATCTATTCTGGGATAGCGAGAGGAAACTCGTATATCCATGAATTCTTTTCATTGTGATTAACAAGTTATTTCATAACTTATTTTCACATCGTGAAAGTCTAGCGCGTTTTTCAAGATTTAGCGCTATTTTAAACAATTTTAGTCAATTTTTAGCTATTTCTTAGCCTTTTGGGGTATATCCTGTGATTTTCAGCTATTCATTACCGTAAATGACTGACACTGTTTTTCAGCGCGTTTTCACGTTTTTTTGACACTTGCTCAAAGTCGACTATTTTACGACATATATTTGACTGAAGTTTCCATTTCCAGCTAACTTCATTGCTAAAAAGTTTTATTATTATAGATGTGTTATTTTTAAAAAAAACTTCATTTGAACTAACATCCAGATTTTACGCAGCAGATATGCCAGTTGGCCTAGGCAGCGTAAATCGATGAATAGATAGTAAATAATCAATCAAAGAAATGGTCTGCTACAGTAATCGAAACTGCATCTAACAAGACCCTGTCTTAAAGTGATGGAGCTCTTACCATCTGAGCTGACCAATGGTAAGAGCCATGTCACCTTTCAATGATAATCTTCAATCATTCTGTTGGATTATATATCTTTACAATATCAAATATTTTATACTTACATTTTAAGTCCACTTATGAAATGAAATAACTAAGACTCCAGAACAAATTATTTATGAGAATAAGACGTTCACTTAAATCTATAATCATTTTAAAAAAATGGTGAGATTTTCGGCTATCTTAGATTCTTATCGAATAAAGCAATAAATGCAAAACTGCTAATTCTGAAGAACTTGAAGATGCATGATGAGCACTTTTGAATAGAATTTACTACATTGAATGAATCAGGAAAGATTGCATTTTATTGTTAGATGTTTTTACAGTAATGAAAATATTTCTATTCGCTTGATTATCTAAAATAAATTCTTGATTCACTATGCCTTACTTTTCTGCTTCCACAGAGGGAACACAACTGCCCAAGCTGTCCTTTTGCCAAGAAGGCGGAGGCAGTTTCCCCCGTGTTTCCAATGCCTCGCAAAGCTTCTTTTTTCCCAAAAGTTGGTTTGACTATTTCTGTTTGGACAGACGATAGAACGACCCTGGAATGACCACTTCAGGGCACAAGCCTGGGCGACGCATTTGGAGATTCCATAACGCCTAGTCGACAGACCCCCCCCCTTGGCCTTGCTAACGTAATTCGAAAGAAAGCAGAACGCAATACATTCGGTTTAGCGGTAGGAGATGCCGGGAAGTTTCATTCAAACATTAAAGTTGGCACCGTCAGAGTGTCTCCATGATTTGGAATCAAAATTGTCTTTCTCATGGACTGGTTGCTTTTGCTGTCCTGCTATTTTACACAGAGCTAGAGATTGGATGGGGTGGATTCATATCTTCCCGAGAATATTAATGCTAAGTGAAGGTAAACAGCTTCAGCTCGCCAATTCCATTATTCTTTAACCAGTACGCCACTTGCATCCTCTCAAAAATGATAACTGTTGGACTTTTTATCACAGTACAGGCGTCACTCATTATAACACGGATGTTGAGGTTTCAAAAAGCCAACTTCGTTATAACTGAACGACGATAACCAATTACCAATTTTGCTATTTTTGAGCTATATTTAGCTATTTAGGTGCTTCTTTTGAAGTCCTCCACCCACCAAATTTATATCGCTAACTGCGCTGCAACGAAGCGCATTATATCGGGGGAGGCCAATATAGACGAATATTCTCTCAGCAAATTTTTTCGTACTAATCATCCGACTGCGATTTCATTTTTTTAAATAGACTGACCTAAAAAAAAATGTCTTCTTTCTGCTTTCACTGATTCAGACAATGGCTGAAAATCTTCCAAATCGGAAAATATGACTCAGTTCTCAAACAAATATGGCCGCTCTTTAAACGGAAGCAAATATTTGTATTTGCTCTTCTATTTGTTTATTGATTTTCTCCCTGTTTATGTCTGGAACATATTGGCTGAGGAAAAATCATTGGATGCCATTTTAAGAATAGTCGTAGGTATTTTTAAAACGCATTTGAAATTGTCCCAAGAAAAAAACAAACAATATATCTCGAATATACTTATATGATTACACTGAGCAAGCTACTTTTTACTTCTTTTTTTTTTGTTCCTGGGTTGTAAGCGTTATTTTCTGATTGATTATGTCTAAAAGTATGGAAAATGTCAATTATCCCTTTCAAATTTTGCTCCCATGACCGGGACGACGATAAATTGGAATCTACCTATTTTTAATTGGACAACGATTGAACTTGCTCATGTTAAGAAAGAAAAAAAAAACAATTACATATGAATTCTGGCCGTAAAAGCAAAGTTCGAATCAAATAATAGCCATTTTCGATACTTTTCACATATAAGCAATATGAAAAATACCACTCACTAACTAGCAACAAAAATTGCACGCTGGTGCCTCTTTTGACAAGCTTAGAAGAATGGTAATTCATTGGCAGATGGAATTGAAATTTTGATACATTATTAATACACATCCCTGTGTAAGAATAAACAGTAATTTTAAGGTACAGCATCAACCTTAGGAGCTGCGGGGACCAATTTTATTCTTACATTTTAAGTCCACTTAACCTAAATTCTCAGCAAAGGTCTACAGAATCTTAGAGATGTAAATCAAATTTATAATAGATTCTATATCTCTATAATTAAATGGAAAACAATCAAAAATTGCGTTTTAAAATATCAGACGAATAAATTTTACACCGTTCAATTAATATCAGCACACAGAATGGCACAAAAGCTGTGAGGAGATTTAAAACATTCATAACTTTTTCTGTTTTGATATTTTTTGTTTCCTCTTCAAAGATATATAAAAGAGCCCTTGGGAAATCATAACTGGGAAACAGACTAAAACAATAGAATTTTACTTTGAATACCGTTAACGTTATCCCAAGGAATATATTCTCATTATTTGAATGTACGGACACCACCATCTGGGTCCAAGATACGTCATTTTTTTTCGTGTTCTTGGGAACTAGGTTAGAACTCGTACGCACCCATGAACAGGGAAACCACACTCAGTCCAGAATACTGCAAATCGTAAATGTACTGTTTATACATCTATCTATAAACATAACATTTTTTAAACAATCTTCAAAAGATCAATAAAACAGAAGAAAAATTAATGATTCAAATCCAAATATAGCACCACTCTGTATTATGTAATTCAAGTATCGAAAAAATGTTCAGAACATAAGCAGTGTAAACAAATAAAACTGACCTTTCAGTTCAGAGGAGAATCTAAATCCTTTTTGTTCCCAGTAAAACCTGCATTGTGGTCTTAGGTGTTTCCTTCAATGTGCGCATGTATTTGACAAGCCTAGATTAGAACACTCTGGCGTAACAGAGCCTCCTTAGACGCAGGGACCAACTAGAGCTATTCTTAAAACGAATCCGAAATCGTCCCAAGATTAAACAAACCATATATTTCGTATATACTTGTATCGTTATCTATTTTGATGAGCAATAAAAAAGCGAAGAAGAAATATACAGAGAAGAAGCATTTACTTATTTTATTTAGTATGAGGTCATGTAAAAATATACAATCGAAGAATAAATATGGTCAGAAAAAAGTCATCGTTATGACATCATCAGCGTTATTCACAGCCACTTTACTGCCATGAATTGCTGTCGAAACTAGTCCGTAAATAAACTCAACCGAGAGTAAAATGAAAGAATAAAAAATAAGATATGCTACTATTTTGCATCGAATGCCTATTTTATGTATTCATATACATATATATATATATATATATATATATATATATATATGTCTGTGTGTGTGTGTGTGTGTGTGTGCTATATTAGTCCTCCTTTATTTGCTTGGGGTACGTTCCAAAACCCCTCCGATATACCTCGAACCATGCATAGCACCGAACCTATCTATACAATGTTTACACTTACATAAATACGCACATACGATAAATGATTAACAACAATGAGTTATATAAAACCTAATTATAATAATACATCATAAGTTGAGTGACATATTGTAGATTCGTTTTCACCGTAGTTTTTCTGGAATCTACCGTAAGAACGGATCATCGTCACGTAATTCAGCTTATGATTCTTTTTTCTGGTCGCCCTTCATGAGGGCACATCGGTTTCCACATTTCCTCTTTTTTGATATTTTTATAGATTTCGCAGTTGTTGCACGAGATTTGGTTTATGCTTGGCTTAGGGGATGGGCAAACGATCGATGGTTTTTGGATTATGCGTCATGAACGATTTTGGATGTTTTGGTTGCAATTTTTGCCTATTTTGTGCTTGCTGGGTATGATGGTTATAAGGTTTGTTGGTATGATGATGTGGCTTACAGTTTTGTTGTTGTTTGGTGTGGCGTTTGTTGGTTTCAATCTGGCTTTTTTTTTATTGGGGTGGATTTCGTGCACTTCTTCCTCTCTGTTGTGGTTTGAGTACAAGTGCATATGGCAGTTTTTGTTGGTGGATTTGAGGTAAATGCACAGTTGTAGGTTAGTGAATGTTTTGTGTGATAGTTGGTCCAAGGAAGGGAGTATTTCATTTTGTTCTGCTCCATTGTGGGTTGTATCTTTCTGATTGAGTAGATTCATAGTGTTTGGGTAAATTAGGAAGACGTCATCAATATATTTGAGATATGTTACGCTCTGTTGGTACGATGTATTTTAGGGGAGTCGATTGTAGGAATTCTAGTTAGAGGCAGGCTGAGTGGTGAGCCCATCGATACGTCAATATTTTTTGTAGGGGCGCAACGAATACTGGATATGATAGGTTTCATTTGGTTGTTTTTGCATGTCTTGATAAGTGTGGACAATTTTTGCTAATGCTTTCCATCAGTTTTTGTACGTTTTGTTGTATTTTTTGATTTTTTGTCGATTTTTTATTTGTCGGTTTTGATGTATTTGTGTTGTTTAGTGAGATTTTTATTTTGTCATTGTAAGGGTCAATATCCATGATATATATGCCCCTTCCTTTCTTGGATTATTATCTTCTTATTCATATCTAGTTGTTTCAGAACCCGGATGTATTTTTTAGGATGGTAGTCGCCCGGATGTAGCGGAAACAATCTCTGGGTGTAACCCTTATGAAATCCATATCTGATTGCCTGTAGTGATTAGAGATTAAGTCAGTTATGTTGTTTGGTATTTGAGCCTGTAGTTTTCGTTATTGTTTGCACTTTTGTATACATATGCCCACATATACACATATGCATATATATATATATATATATATATATATATATATAGTGAGAGAGCGACATGTAAGTATATGTATGCATATATATTTTTGAGAAGCAATCCTTCTGCTTTGAAAAAAAATTCAAGAATTGTTCCTTTTCCATATACGTACATTTATATCGTGTTTGAAAAATATGAATCTGTGTTTTCAACATCTTGTGTTCGAACTGTTTCAAATCGAATAACATTTTCTTTAACAACCCAATAACACAAAGATTACTAAAAAGAGGCTAATTATACGTACATTTTAACTTCACAATAGATGTTGGAAATGAGTCATTTCAACCTACATACTGGCTTGTACACGTTTCATTCTATAAACGTTTCATTAGATTTCAAAACAACAACTCAACTGATGCCTTAGAAAAGAATGAATGCCTTCTCAGGCAGATAATGCAACCCTTCCAACAGCTGAATCATGTTGCCTCTGCGTACAGTGTTGCCACTCAACTAATATTGCAGCAAACAATGCAGTGCACATGGAATCTATACTCCTTATCCCCAGGGTTGCATCCTGCATGTGTAAAATCATACTCGGATGTTCAGTGATATAATCTGCACCAAACCGGTTAATTATATAGTCATGTCGTTTGAGTTGCATTGGAGTGGCATTAAACAGATCTGGGTAGTCACATAATGATCACCATCACGTGACCGACACTTTTTGGCAGCATGTCACAATGAATTCAAAAATTAGAAAAGAAGGGGTGATCAATGGATGAGTTATTTCTCTCACCTTTTGTGTGGCAGTGGCCCCTAAAACATTACCGGACACAAACTAACAGAACAATTTAGTATAAACCTATATTGTAAATTGAAGTCACCATTAAAAAAATATTTTGGAGGCGGATATCAAAAATAAATTCTAGACATGATAAAGGGTAAATTAGACATTTTCAGTCCTGTAACTTTATTGCGCAACCTGTACGCACGACACATACATAAATAGCCAAAAAGCCAGATCCACTTAGAAATTCGAGAAACTCACGTTGCCAGATCCGGTGGACGGTTTCTGATAGAGAATTCAAATATTAATGAAAGTTTTAATTTTTAATTTTTCTGCTCATCCCTGTTTAATCTCGTTTAAAATTGCGAGTTGAAAATCTTCAGGGGAAAAACATTTTAAAAATATCAAAAACCTAATGGGAGCATTTATCTAGAAAATTCCGTGCAGCTGAAGTTATCTACAGGAATTTGTTCCCCTGATAATTATATATTTTAAACAACTTATGTTTGATTACCGAAATAAAATTATGGCATGTTGTTGAAATTCAATTAGCTAAAATCCTTAAATCAATTTGTCGAATATTTTAGCGGCATGTCCGTTGGCCTAAAACTGTTAACGAAGGAACATTCGATATAATTAAACACGATCAGGTTCTCTGTGTAAAGGTTTCTTTCACATCAGAAACGGAATGACTGTCCACTTGAGAAGAACATGCTCGCTGTAACTCGAGCATCCGAGAAAAAGGTCTCCCAAGAGAACCCACTACTATATATCCTCCATCGAGCAGGGTGTGCTTGAGAAATATGTTCTGTTAATCGGTGAGAGAGTATAGGATAAAACAGCCCCAGAGCAATCTTGTTGTTATCTACGGCACCTGGTATTCTTGGATGGTCACCCATCTAAATAATGCCAAGGTTCGACGGCCTTATATTTCCTGACTATACGAGAACGAGTATCCAATGCGATTTGATCGTATACAGGTGTCCCTTACGTTTATAGGAGCCCGGTGTCCCATGCACTCTTCAAGTTCTTGCATTTCAGGGGTACTTTGATTCAGCACCACTGGATCCAATGCACCGTTTAGGGGGAGAAGATGGACACACCTTCACATATTCTAAAATATGTATTTTAGAAACTTTTTGATGCAGACAGAAAAAAAAAAGGATGCAAATAAAAGTCCGGGAAAAAAGTTTCTCCTTTAGTTTATCAGAAAGGCAGACCTCAGGACACAAAATTGTTTGGATTTGTTTAAATTTGTTTTTCCTGGATAAACCGTTAAGATATCCTGAAGAGAAGAGTTTTATGGTGTATTGCTAGATTTTTGAGAAAATGGAATTGACAGCAGCATATTTTCAGGACAGGGTTTTTAAGTTTTCAAAAGGAGAAAATCCTGTTTCCTCCCTCAATCTCACCCCTACCTCTCCAAGTCTCCCTTCGTTAGAAACCGTCAACAAAAACTGTCACCTGGACTGTCAACATAGATTTCTTTAGTTTTCAAATCGGTCTGGCTGGCCGGCGGATGGACTTTATATCAAGCGCACAGGCTGCACCAATGTAGCTAGAGGGATGGAAATTTAAGCATTCGGTCATTATTACGTTTAGGGAAATACGTTTTAAAATAGGTTTTTTTGTGGGGGTTCTGTTTACAAATTATTTGTTTGGGCTAAATTTGTCCCTCAATATGTGTCCGACTGCATCCATGCTTCATGTTTCCTGGGAATTTAGACTGTCTAGTGATCCAACAAGTGAAGTAACTATTTCAATGATCATCACCTTATCTAATTTGTTTAAATGATCACCCCCAACACAGCACATTGATGAAAGACGTTGGTCACGTGACAGTACCTATGGACCTGTCTCCATTTTGTTTCCGTTGAATCCGTTCTTCTCTCCCTCTATCTGCCTATTCCTATCGCTTGTCCCTGTCTCCCTCTCTCTCTCTCTCTCTCCCTTCCACTGTCTCTATTTCACTGTCTCCTTCTTCCCCCTTTCTCCCCTCTCATTCTATCTTGCACTCTTCATTACCTGCCTCCCCCTTTAACCCTCTCTATCTCCATCTTCCTTTTTGATTTTCGACTTCCATTTGTCAAAAATATAACTGAAGCCATCGAAGAAGTTTCAACTATAAAATACAAATTTGTCAGAACGAATTTTCAAAATTGGGTGAAACATTTTAACATACAACATAAAAGGGATAGTCAACTCTGTTTATTACTACTACTAATACTGCTGCTATTATTATTATTATTATTATTATTATTATTATTATTATTATTATTATTATACACCTGCTGCAAAAGGCTCCCCACCAACACTCCGTTGGAGCCATACCCTCTCCCCCACGAGGGGTAGGTGAAAAACCACCCGATAGGACGGTTACTAAGTTGTATGAATATAGACACATGTATATTGAGCAGAAAGTTATGGTTCAGTTCAACATTTTACTTACACAGTATATAGAAACCACCCAGTTTATGAATACCAATTTCGAGTGATCTAAGCAAAAGTTGCGCTTAATACCAGGTAGGAAGGGGTCATTTTTATTTTATAGTGACATATAAACAGAACTCTTCTCTAACACCCTTTAGAAATGTTGAAAAACTAAATCGTCCAAGTTTTCCCCCCAGGTCAACTCTGAATCAAAAGGAAATTTGATTGAGCTACGCCAATTTTTAAGGTGGGTTCATTGACACACATAGCCATTTGCTTTACATGCAGAGATTATTAGAGTGAAATGACTATTCAGAGGACCTTGTAGAGTGATGAGATTTCTTGATTTATTTGACATTTCGGCAGTTTATCCTGGATTATCCTGAAGGAAAAACTGTGATGGAGATATAGTCTGTTATATACAGTCTATGTCTGGTTGAGGTTGATAATTGAATCGAATGAACATTGAGTGTTTTAAATTGTAGATTAATATCCACCTAATTTAATTATGAACCCACCCATAACCAGACATGTACTCTATATAACAGACAGTTTCTTGCATATCAATCACTGTTTTTAAAAAAGCCAGGAGAGAGTGGCAAAATGTCAAATAAACCAAGAAATCCCACAAATCTACACAACAATGTCTTCTGAATTGTCATTTCATTTTGATATTGTCTGATACATTATAATCCAAATCAAAACGATGGTCATGTAGAGATTATCCGAACCTTCCTAGACATAATAAAAAAATCACTGCTATCTGCTTTTTATTACTCAGAATTTAGCTGAATTGAAAAGAAAACGAGGGCAAAAGGCCCCGGGTACGAGCGCACAGGCGTTGGTGTGAAAGAAATGCTCAAGGTTTATGACCTATCCGTTACAGAGGCTACCAACCGTCAACTGTTGATTCCACCTCCCCTATACTTTATAGTACATGTGGAAAATTTAAAAAAAAGAAAAGAAAGCTTTACGATTAGCAGTCACATATTATGAGGACCACCTCAACCTTGTGAAACAATAGATTTTCGCTCAAAAGATCTTATAAAAAATTGGCTAGAAATCTGAACCGCTTAGAATCTCTAATACCTTTCTTCATTTCCAGATTAATTATTTCTTCGTAGAATTCTGAGAAGAATCATCAACATTCAAAGAGTTTTTCGGACTTTTGAAAACTTCCTCGTTTATTGTTTACTCGACGCTCCAACCGATTTTTTTTTCGTCCATCTGCAAGTGTAATATGTATTAACCGTAAGTCTCTCTCTTCCTTACCGATAATAAATATAACACCTAAAAAATGCCAAAAAATGAATCAACCAAAACGTTGTGTAAATAACGTAAGTGAGAGTAGTTCTATAGTTCAGAAAACACTTTGAACGATTTTCTTATTCAACTTTTCAAAGTTCTGTGTACGTCGTCAGTGTTTATATTTTATGAGTAGTCTCTGAATATTCTTCAGCACCACTGATGGACATTTATAACCTATCTTCCTATCGTACTTGGCATCATCCTTTGACAAATCTCATGTCTCGTCTCAGACCTTTTATCGCTTCCTCGGAGATTGTTTTCTTTTCCGCGTTAAATTAAAAACATGTGGTCAGCGTAAACTATATTTTTGTCGTGAAACTTCCATTGCGATGAAGAAGAATTTAATGCTTCCATTTGTTCCGTAATCGACTTATATAACATAGACCCTAACCCTAATCCTAATCATGCCTCTAAATACTAAACTAACATATAATCTGCAGTTAAATTTGATAAAATATTGTATTATGAGGCCAAATGTTGTGCTTTCATTTGAAAATTAAAGTTTTGAAAAAAAATCCAAGGATAAGGTTTTAAAAAGAGCGGAAAAAAAGTTGATCAGAGAAATTTTCAAAATCTCTAAAGGAGAAATGGCATCGTGAAGTGTCCAGAAAAACATAAGGGCAGCTAAATCCAACGCTTAAATGTTTGGAATTTAACGCTGAAAAGATAACAATCCCCTGTTCCTACAAAAAATGTCCTGTCTTTAGGCTTACACCCTTCATCATCATTATCATCATAATCAGCAGCAGCAGCTGCAGCAGGAGCCGCAGCAGCAAGAGTAACATTTTAGCATCTGTCTTGGGACATAAACTTTCCTCAAGATTCGCAAGATATCAATCGGGGGTGACGAGTTGATAAGATCTTCAGAACATGTCATCTTATTATTTTGCCGGACACAGTTCTGCATATGATCTCTGGGAATCCATGTTGTGAGTCGTGATGCAAAATTCTTGCAACATGACCACCCCATTGCCATTTGAGTATTCTAATCAATTCTATGACTTCTGTTCTTTCTCTAATATACTGTGCTGTCTTGTGAACTCTTCGTGTTGTTGAGCATGATCCTCTCACGTGCATGTTGCATGGTTCTCAATCTGATGGACAATCCTTTGGTCAGGTTCCATGTTTTAGCTCTATAGGTGACTATCGGGAGGATGCATTGATGGTATACTCTTCTTCTCAAAACTGATGAGATCCTGTTGTTCTTGAATGCATATGTGTGGTTTCTTGAATTGATGCACCTTTTACTCTTTTGCTGGAGACAGGGTCCTCTCCTTGGTTTGAAGTCAGAGTTTCCAATTCCTAGGTGAGCGTGTGGTAACGAGTTTCACCAACCCAGCACCTGGGATTGAACCTCAGACCTCTCAATAATCGACCCTCCAAATTCAGTCCATAGAATTAGGTCCGCATGTACTTCTTCTCTTTGTGGTAGATTCAAATGACGTTAATTTTGTTTCTGTATGTGTGTGTCAGTACGTGTTAGTGTTCGTGTGTGTGTCTTCGTGTGTGTGAGCATTTTAGTGATCGTCCTTGTACGAATACGTATACATTCAAAAGATTGCTCCAATGTATCATTCAAAGCCTACAAATATTGAATGTTGCTAGCTTGAAACGCTATTGCGAGTGCAATGAATTCAATCCTTATTGAGTGCTGCACTATTGTAGCCTTGTGCCTACCAGAGTAAATATCCAGGGTGCCTGTCCTGGAACGATGCCTATTGAGACAATCTTGCAGTCCAGCTGTTTGTCCCCCTTTTATAACAATGTGCTCGACTAAACTGAGTTTTGTAAATAGTCGCACGTACTCACGCCCAAACGCAATCACACGCATTTGGCTGTATTCAGTTCCAGAATAGGTGCAGGTTGACTGAGAATGGACTCGGCGCGCCGAGTTCAAACTCTATTTAACTCAGTTCCCAATTGATATTTCAAGTTGATCTCCGTTAAAATGTCGGGAAAAAATAATCATTGGATCAAAAATAAAACAAAATGCAGTACAATTCATTTTGAAATTAAAAAGTATGAATATATATGTATGAAGTGTATACATTGATAATGAACGCTGTATAGTCTGATTTCTTTCTCTCTCTCTCTATCTTCTTTTCATTTATTTTTTGTACCTTCTATTTTCCCCATATCGTGAGTTGATCTAACAAAAGGAAGAAAATAACGAAGTGTGACATAAAAGAGAAGGGGAAAAATACCCTTCTTTCTTCACTCACGCTCTCAATCCTTCCTTTCTTATGAACGCTATGAACCGATTCAAATTCGGTCTGAAAGAAAAACCTTTTTGATATGCATGATACCTGTCGATATCCATTGCTGTTAAAAACCAAAAGAAAGAGGAATGAAGATAGCAGCGTCCATGAATTCAGAAATGAAAATTAGATTAAAGTGTTGAAAAGAAAAAGCGAATTATCGTCAAGAGGAAAAAATTAAAAAAAACAAGTCTGTTCAGTCAGAGATAGTGTATCAAGGAAAAAATATCAAACAATCCTGGTTAGTCACTCGATAGAAACCGTCACATGACTAACATCTGTCTGCATGCTATGTCGGGGTGATCAATCAAAAAATTAAAAAGAAATGGTGATCAATGGATAATTTACTTTTCTCGACTCTTGTTTGGCCCTGATCCCTAAGAGGGTCCAACATTTCAGAAAAGTTAACGTGACCTAAAACTTGAATGACCAGTTTAACATAAATTTACATTATAAATTACCCCTTCATACACACTAAAGAACTATCTGGGATGTATTTTTAAAAATCGGAAAGGAAGTTTTTTTTTTCTAAACATAATAAGGAGTAAATATATAATTTTCAACCCTTAATAGATATTCAGCTAGTCAGCCAAACCCGCTTAAAAAAACAAGAGAAACCTTTGTTTATGTTGAAAGCTCTGGTTGACGGTTCCTAATTATGGAGAAAAAAACTATCACTTCTGAAATGAATCAACGAACAGCGAAAGAACGTCTCGAGAAATCCTATCTGATGTTCACTCATGTATTTATACTTTTTATCCGTTTTTTTTATAAAAGAAACGGACTGCAGCAAGTGTACCTAACGAGATTTATTATGGACAATCCACGACAGAAGGGATCCTAACTTCTTTGTTTGTACATTTTCTTTTGAAAAATACCTATTTTCGTGAACATGCCTCTTTTTCCTAAAAGAGCAGTATGTGACCAATAAGTGAAAATCGATGAAACGTATGACCGAGGAGGGCTTATTCGTAAGGGTCATTTACAAATAGGAGACTTTCGGGTTCTCATTAGACAGAAATTATAATAATAAAAAGATCTACCCAATCCATTATGAATAGGTGCATATGAAAAACATTGCGAAGGATTACATAATAACAGAAAGATCTTTCTCAGCATCTCATGTGTAAACTATAAAAAAAACAAAAACGGGTTTGGTTAGTCACTCAAAAAGTCACTCGACCAACTTCTTTGACAGCATACCCAGTTTGGGGTGATCGATTGAAATTGGAAAAACTTTAATCAATGAATAAGTTACCTTCCTTACTTTTGTTTTATAGAAGTCTGGATTGAGGAAAAAAAACAACAATCGTGATTGGTGACCAATTCAGTATAAACTTACATTACAAATGTAACCCCTAACTAAAAACTTAAATTAAATAAAGTATTTTTCTAAATATAATAAAGAGTAAATGTTTATATTTTCAGACATCTAGCTCTATTGGCGCAGCCTGTATACGTAATGCATACATGCATGCATTCACAACCAGCCAGACCAACTTAAAAACTGAAGAAACCTATATTTACAGTTCTAGTGACAGTTTTATTCGGCAATTTCTAATTACATTTTTTGTTCTGTTTTGTACTACAGACCCACCCTACCCCATTTGCAGCAACTGCACTAAACGAGACATATCATGGACACTACAAGATGGATGGGATCCTACCTTTTTAATGTGTTTATTTTCATTCTGATATCATCCACTTTTGTGGACATGCATATTCTTTGAGAGCAGCATGTGGCCAATAAGTGAAAAATATTGATTGATAGGACTGAGGGGGATTTATTTGTAAGGGTCGTTCGGAAACCAGGGTATGGATTTTTATTCAACAGAAGTGATGAAATAAAAATCAGCCGTAATCATTCTAAATATATACGTAAGAAGAACCATTGCAAAAGATAACCATACATAATGACCGGAAGATATAGATAGGACAACGATTCATAAATACCGAAAGATAGGGATAGGATAATGATTCATAATGATCGAAAGATATTACCCTGAAACTCGCATGTAAGTCATATAAAATTGTAAATGCACGTAAATCTAGAGACCTCTCAGGGAATACATTCCTTTACCAACCCCATTGCCAGGGGAGTAATTTAATCAGTTCTTATGGAGTCTATTGTCCCCTTTTTCATGGAATTTCACATAAATACATTGAGAACTTTCGGAGATATTGTGTCGACGAATATGATAATTTGGCAATATCATCTGGTTTTTGCATATAAGTACAACGTAAGGGAGTTAACTGTGAGAGGATCTGTTCGAAGAGAGACATGAGAGTACATAGAAATATATGAAAGGAAACGGAATAATGTCTCTCAATGAAAAAAAAATAACCGATTCCTGGACTCTTCTCATTCAATATTTTTGGAAACATCGTGTAGACAGACGAACAGACGGGCAGGCGTTTATTGGTCGGTTTCAAACACTATGGATTTGTAAATTTGTATATTAAAAGTAATGTTAATGTTCTGTTAAGCCTTAGAGTTACATGTAAATTGAAGCCCTTCTAAAACCTCGAATTTTACAAAAATGAAAACAATTGATCCGAGTTCTTCCTCTGGGTCTATTGAGTATGCACACAAAATTTAGTTGAGCTGTAATAATGTTTAAGAGCTCGCTCTCTCTCTCTCTCTCTCTCTTTCTTTCTATATATATATATATATATATATATATATATATATATATATATATATATATATATATATATATATATATATATATATGTATATATATATATATACATCGAATGAAAAAAGTGTCAAATAGATTTCTAAGAGTGAATTCCAACATAACTTCAAAATTGGCTGAATTTTAACCAAAGATTCCTGATTTTGTTCTAATTTTTTTATCATGGGTCAAAATTCTGTCAATTTTGGAGCCGTATAAAATGTTGGAATAAATTTTCTGAAATATATTGGATACATTTTGCCCTCACTGTACTTATATAGAATATAGATTTGTGCTTCCTTTTATAGAAAATAATATTTCTCTCATTACTTAGAAGAAAGTAAAGTTTTCGTTTGCAAGGAATATTATTAATGCTGTCAATGGGTAAATAAAGAATCATAGTACTTCAAGACATTTGGGGCTTGAAGGCATTTCTTCTACAAATTATCTCCTATGAATAACACGACTCGATAAATTCTTAGGTGTTTCCAAATTGCCCTTAAAATAAACACAGGCTTTTAGAACGGTGGTTTAGCTAAGATAAATATTTGCTCAATTCATGTAAAAGATATCCGAAAATCTTCTTGAAGCATATAATATTTATGCAGAACAATTTGGTGGGGATTTTGAAAAATTTGCACCCACGATAAAAGATTTTTTAGTTGTTGTATTAGTGACAAGTAGGAGGAAGAAGGTTCTCAGAAATAAATACAGGTACATCCCCTTTTCAAATAACAAAGGCATAAACCAATTAATAGCTCCCAACGTCAACGTAACTCACATGCACACACGCACACACACACACATACACACACACACGCAAACACACACACATATATATATATATATTGTTGAAACGAGTCAAGCTTAACGGTATGTACAATACCTCATTGTTATAATTACAAGTTATACATATATATATATGTTTGTGTGTGTGTGTGTGTGTGTGTGTGAGTGTGTGTGTGTGTGTGTGTGTGTGACGATTGTGAAAATGACTTGTAATATATATCTATACTGGTATTTATGTATTATAGAGAGAGCCTTAAGCTGCAAAGCTCTCTCCATATGAATACATATCGATTTTAGAAACGAGTCGTAGTAGGCTGTGTGTACAATACTTTATTGTGATGATTATTGACTGTCCTTCCATTCTTCATTCATTAAGAGAAAACATTGACAAAAACATTTCAGCGAATGACGTTGTTGAGGAGGAGGAGAAGGGTATGAAGGGGAGGAGACAGTTTAGGTGAAAAAGGGACAAGTGGACAAATATGATGAAATAGATCCAGCATCAGGGACTTTTTTTCGCTCTGAAAATGAAAAGGTTAGATTAATCCTCTGCCTTTTACCTTCTAAATTCAAAACTATCGAGTTCAGCATTTGGTAGAAACTAACAGTCATTTTTTTTGTTTCTTTCGATTCTCTGAGTCAAACAAATTTACAAGCTCTAAGTTTGGTAACAATCGAATAAAAATATCGCATTCTTGAAAGTCATGATCCAAAGCAAGAAAATGAGATCAATTAAGCATGAGATCACTTTGCACCCCCCTCACACACACACACACATACACACACACACACACATACACACACACACACACACACACATACGCACACACACACTGAGGTGTGCTAAAATCGATCTAGGGAATTTTTGAAAAAAAAGGTCTTTCTAGACAGCCATCCATCCATCCAGCCTGCCTGCCAGCCAGCCAGCCAGCCAGCCAGGCAGGCAGGCAGGCAGGCATTTGAAAAACTTGAAAACCTGACTAATTGACAAATTTAGCGACAGTTTTAATCAACAGTTTCTACTAAAGACAATAAAATCAGAGGAAAAGGGGTGGATTAAGGGGAACTTGGAAAGAGAAAAAAGGTGAACACAAAAATAAAGAAGAAAGAGAAGATGAATAAGAAGAAGAAGGAGAAGAAAAGACGGAAGGAAAAGAAGAAGCGAGAGTAGAAAAGGGGAGAAGAAGTAACGGAAGAAAAGCATAAAAGAAAAGAATGAAATGAAAGAAAAAATTGGGATGATATAAATCACCCTATCAAGGCCAGGGTATTTGATTTAATTGTAAACAAAGAAACTCTGAATTGTTAAATGAGGACAAGTCTGATTGCTACTGTGATATGACTAACTGCTACTTCTGTTCGAATGAGGACTAGGGTATAAAATAGTCGGAGTACTTGGAAAAAGCCTGAAGAGCCCAGCGACCATCCTGGAGTAACTGACAACCCCTGGGGAGGATTGAGACTATCCAGTTGAGAGCGTTGCTGAAAACAGCTGTGATACCCTATGATAGTTTTCATCTGAAATTTCGTTAGACGAATGTTTCGATCATTGTATGCAATTTAGATGGAGTATTTCCCTTGTCTATGTTGTTCCTTGTCGATCAATGGAAGGATGCAACTGAAAAACTAGGGTAGGTGGATGATCAACAAAACCCAGGGATACAAATAAATAGACCTGATGTGACAGGATGGATTGGACATGGCGCATGCGTCGTAAAAAACTACTTTCCACATTTTGGATCAGAGACCACCTGAAGAAGGCTGAGATACGCGGCCAAAACTTTGTGAAAACTGACGAGGAAAAATACCCCAACTAAACCACATACAATTACTAATAACACTGTGAAACTCTCATTACTTTTCTTTTTTGTTCCTGAGTAATAAGTGTTATTTTCTGATAGATTATGGTTGAAAAATATAGAAGACATCAATTATCCCCTTCAAACTTAGCTATGGTGACAAAGAAAATGATAATTTGAAATCAACTTATATTCAATTGGACAACAAGTGAATTTGCATATCTCCACTCATATGGAGTAAGATCAATCGCGTATGAATAGTCTCAAAATCAAAATTTGAAAGGGATAATATCCATTTCTACTTCTTTTCACTCATAAGCGATTAGAAAATAACACATGTCCCAGGAGCAAAAATCGTGCCCATTCTTTCTAAAATATCTATCCATCATTTCTGAAAGCTGCAAAGAGTGAATAAATTTTATGCAATTGTTCATCAGACGAACGGCTAGCCTAATCGCAAGACGGCAATTTCTCGAGTTGGATTAAATGGACGTGCCTTGAGAGAAGTGAAAATGATCGAATCGTAAGACTAAGTCGATACGAGTCAGTATTCAATAGGATTAACGAGACGAAGGATAAAAAGGGGGCATCCGATGAAGGACATAATCAACTTCTGATATTGTTGCCACAAGACAAACATTATTATGATTATGTGCTTAGTGAAGAAGGTGTACGAGAGGGGCGAGCGCTGAAAGGCACAGATAATGGAACTGAAGAGTCGAGTTCAAACCCCGGTTGAAGCAGTTTGCATTCACTTCGTACTAAATTTATTGGAAAAGGTACATATTCAGCTCTTAGATCACGGTGAAGCTTGGTATTCAGTGGTACTTCATGAATACTTGCATTTATTGCCTATTTTTTACACACACACACACACACATATTAAAAATAATGCGTATTCAGCAGCTTTTCTTTCAAACATAAATTAAAGTGACGCATCTTACATGTATAAACAATGTCCCTATTAAAACAATAGTTTTAACTACTACCATTCCAATAATTGTCAGATTTTGAAATATAATACTGATAATCAGCTGTGATGGTCGGAGGATCTCGGTGGACAACTTGGTGAACTTTGGACAGTCCCTTTACACATGTGGTTCTGTGATAGAGCATCTTATTTACAAACAAGAAAAAACTTCTGAAAGAGATGACTTGACAAACTATATCTGCATGTTTAAGTGAATGTGTGTGTCCTTTAGGCCTTCTGCTTGCGTTATAGCGCGTATTTCAGGGATCAGTCCGATCCTATGAGGATCAACAGGATTGCCCTATGAGGCTCTCTGCATGATCAAACTGCTTACAAACACTTGGTTTATCCAGTTTGTCACCCATTTAGACACTGACAAGGTTTGACGTTGCTTAACTTCAGTGATCATACAAGGACTGGTGCCTCAAACGCGATTTAGCCGTTACGTGGGAAGCGTAATGTACGTGTTCTCCGTTATAACCTGGATGTTAGGGTCCAAGAAAGTCAACCATCTTATAACCGACCTGCGATAACCAGGGTTGCCTATGAAGCTATTTTAGAGCTAGATCTAGCTACTTTAGGGTTAGATCCAGCTCTTTGGGAACTAGATGAATGTGATAGGGTTTACTATCTACCCGTGTTATATTGCAAGATACACTATGGTGAACCGTGTTAAAAACGGGTGGGAGGCATGTACAATGAAAGCAAAAATGTATGTCTTGATCAATGAAAATCATCACGTTAATTTTGTGTTCCTACTCCGCGCCAAAAAACCCTGGCCCACCGCTTCGAGGCAAAAACTAATCCAGGCATGTTAACGTTCCGCGAAAGGGGTGATTGATCACCGACAAAAACAACATATGGATAGTCGAAAGCCAGAAGCCTATATTCGATAGCCAAAACCAAAGCAGTGGACAAAATAGATGAATAAATAAGTAAAAAGCAAGCGGTGAGTAAAAAATGATTTAATCCCAAATGACAGGAAGCTTCACTCAAGGAAGAAAGTAGATTCTTTTGCCAGAAAATAACCAAAAATAACATTTCAACCGAAAACGCAAATAGCTACCACCTGTACACTTGAAGAGCGAACGTTTGCACACTTCGGTATTTGAATTCCACACCTCACAGAAAGGCTACCGAAGAGAAAATAGACGAGGTGTCAAGGATTCTTGCAACTAATGCTTTGAGGTGTTATTCATATGCACATGTTATGTTGTTGCTTGTCTACAAGCCGTGGCTATAAAGATAAAACAGATGCCTATTACAGTTCTGGTCACGATTATCGGCACCCGTGAATTCTGTGTATAACCAGCAATAGCGTATGGTGCTGTGAGTTACGGGTGCACAAAAATGTTAATATAATTCATTTTCCGTAAAAAGCAACGGACAATAAAAGCTTCTCCGATTCAATGTCGGGGAGGTGTTCCCAATTGTAAATTGAGAAGTTCCACGCCCTCGTTCATTCAGTGCCACAAACGAAGAACAAATAATAAGAAATAAGAAAATAAATGGAAGAACAAAATTTGGATTTGGATGCTAATAATAGTGTCTAAATGAAATTCTGGCTTCCATTAATTCTTTAATTTCTATGATCGAAACCATATTTGCTACTTTGTGCCAGAAAAACTTCTACTGTTCATCGCTTCTTACAGACATCAACATATTTTTACGATTTTGTGCATCTGTACGACACAGGACACCCAAGATATAAATCACCATACATTACTGATAATCTGAACAATATCTTTAGAAAATGGATATGTATCAAATTCGGATCATCAGAATATTCTTGAAGGAGCAAATAGATTTTAGATGGTTATAAGTGTAGAAATAATATAGATGGCTACATTCAAGGTACGATTGAATATGTAGGCATCACCACTGTAGAGAGGTAGAGGAAAATTGAAGATAAGGTTTATACACTGTTCTCACCTCAAATTTTTATCTAACCTGTATCTTTTCAGAAATACATGGAAATCTACCGAATTTGTATCATCAGGATATTTCAATTGGATCTTCAAAACATTTTTCTAGTATTCCAAAGAATGAATTGAAAAAATGGGACCTTGACTGTAATAAAAGGGGCATCTCCTTAATATTCAGTTGCACGTCCCCTGTGGCAACAATCTATCAGCTTCTTGCTTCTATCAGCTGGTAGTTTCTGATCATATCTATTTGCAATGCATTCACACTCTTGAATACTTGCATGCTTCCTCCGTCAACGTTGTCACTGGGGAGAGATAAGGACTCATTCTGCAAGCCGTATCTGTAAAGATAAACCTATACCTATTCTCAGTCACGTTTTTTTAATTCTCTGCTGCCTTATGATCCTTCTATCTGATATCAAACATAATACTTTCCTGTGCTCGTTGCATGGTTCTTAGTTTGAGAGTCAATCTTTTGGATAAGTCTATGTTTTAGATCCATAGCTGACTACCTGGAGAATGCATGGCTTATAGCCCCTTATTTACCGGACTAATGTTTTTTTCTGGTACTTTAATGATGTGCTCTCTCAACCAGAAGTTTGCTAACCTAAAGTGTTTTTTCTTTTGATTTCTTCTTGGATATCCCATGGAGATTCGTTGTTCCAGGTAAATATAGTAGAGTTCTTTCTTTAGTTCTGCGTTTTCAATTATAAGATAAAAATAAAGGAATCAGAATGGATTGCGTGTACCAAAGTAACCAAAAATTTGCTGATGACATCGTCCTCTTTGCCGAGAACATTCATGTACTCTAAACAATGTTGGAAGAACTGAATGAAGAAAGCAAGAATGTTATGCACAGCAAATATGTTTAGAGACAAAGACGCAACAATCAAAATTCAGATTATCTTTTGGGTTTACTTATCTTATTTTTCAAAATAAAGTAGTGAAACCTTCATGTGCTGTTGTAACAAACTACTCTCCAACAATACTTGCGAAAGTATTGAAACAGGCGTGCCGTTAAAACAAATATCTCGTTAAATAGTACCTTTCGAACGGGTGCCATTAGAACGAGAATTTACTGTAATTCTAAACAATAGGGAAGACAATGCAAAGAAATAATCTGAGTATTTCCATGGAAGCTGATAGCTGTTCCAATCATTGAGAAGCCCCCGAAAAACCTGTTACGGAAACGCCCGCTTTTGCTTGAAAAGTGATTTCCTATTATATTTAAATTCATTAAAAGGTCAAGATAACCTGTGAGATGCTATTATTGTATGAAGAGAGAAATCTCAAAACCAACCCAAACAAATTGTTTTATAATGCGTTGTTCGCTGCTTGAATCGAAATTTAAGCCAGTGTGCAAGATTAGGTTGGCAGCCCCGGCGCACGTGGATCCCAGTGCATTGTTTTAAAAACTAAAAATAATGCCGCCAGAAGTAATAGAAGTATTTTTGTCTGTACTTTTTACTCTCTCATTATTTATACATTTCATAAAAAAAACCCGCTTGTTAAAACAGCGAGTTTGTTACAATAGAACTCTTGAATCAGCGTATTTGCAGTAATCATTAAGATTACATATTAGCCACATTATCAACAGTTCTGTGGAAATCTATGTATGTATATATGAATGAATCCATAGGGATGTAGTAATGGACAGAAATATATTGGTTATGCCAGCATAATACGTCCATCCTTATTCTGCTTGTAACATTTGCATTATTTGTTGACGGCGTAAACAATTGGATATTTTAGTGTTTAATAATTAATTTTTATCGCATCATCAAAATATCACATCTCATCATATTTTCAAAACCCCATTGCAAGGAGTGATAAAAAGTCACTTTTTGTATTATCTATACTCTAGGTATAATATCTGTACCTTATAACGGCAAATCCGTTTTTTTAACGCTGGCAGGGACGACCGTGGCTGTAGCCAGCATAGGGACATCAGCGAACTAAGTAACTAATGAATGTTTAGTTTTCTTTGATGGCATGAAAATAAAAACACGGAAACAGCTTCATCCGTAATTTTCAAAAGAGTTCTAAAATGATAATACCCTGGATAATTGCCCTCTGATAACAGCATTGCAATTATGAAGCCAAGAATAAAGTTTTGGGAAATGAAGTAGTTGTTCATATAATCAGGAGGCAATCTTAAAGAGCCTTTTATCCAGGGTGGAGTGCGTCCAGGGTGCAGTTGTCCTATGGGGGAAGTTCTTCAAGGGGCAGTTGTCCTGATACAATGCAAAAGTCTTATAAACATAAACCTTGATTACAAAAAAAAAAAATTCAAAACTTAAATTCAATGATAAGATATTTTTTTATTAATTCCAGGTGTTGCTTTTATTTTCCCCAGGCAACAACGACGACAATGACAACAACAATGACCCTCACTAAAGACTTATGAAGTAAAATTAGGGTTAACATGCCTTGTTTCCCAGAGACCACATACTTATTTCCAGTTTATATCTAAAATTTCCTTATTACATATCGAGAATCATCTAGATTTTCACACCATGTAACTAAAAAAAGATATCTAGATACAACTTTATTTATTTCCCTTCCATGGTCAAATTTAAAGATCTTTCTAGGTTGAAGGAAAACTCTTTTTACAAAAGTTGAAAATTTTTTAAAACTTAAGCGCCAAGTCATTTAAGCTGAACTCATTGTGGGGGTTGACCCTGAAGCAGCCAGTCTTGTTAATATTTCACGCTCGAATTATCTTGTAATTTCATCATATGCATATAGTACGAATATTTCAGGTTACATATCTGTTTCAGAAATACGAACCTTGACAAGTTTTCACGTACAAGACAGGGATTGCCTTTCTAACCGCGATTCTTTTTTATTAGCCCCGAAATTTCATTGTTGGGTAAGGGATGGATTCATACCTTTCTCAAGGGTATTTGTGCAAGGGACCACAGACTGTCTCAGTCTTTTCGAAAAGAAAAGTGTGGTGCTTGTATTCAGGCTTAGTCCTATAGTAATAAACAGATTTCCATCTATTTCTATATAATACTAAAAGTCTTATTCACCCAACTAAATTTGGCATGCATACCAAACGGGCTAAGGGGTAGGTTTCAAAGTAATGAGTTTCCAGATTTTTGGGAAAAAATTGTTCTAATTTTTGTATCCCCTTGACATTTAAATTTAATGTGACTCAAAAGTCCATAATGGTGATATCTTTTCAGAATCCATTAAATACCTCCGAGTCCAAGCGGAACAAGCAGAATAATCTTATAGATTTTATCTATTGAAAAAGAATAAATTGAAAGTCTCAGCCAAGAGGAGGGTTTTCTGATGGTTAATTTATATGAGAACAGTCAATATTAAGATACTAGCATGTACCCGTCAAAAATGACGGAGTTATTAATGTATGGATCGGCAATAAGGGGCATAAAGCTGATTTATTAAGATGTTTAATCCTAATAATTCAAGTACTTTAATTTTAAGATATTTTTCCAAGCCTCAACTCAATTCAAGCTGTTTTAAAGGGTGATCAGAAATAAAGTCTCAAGACAAAATGATTTGAAAGAAAAATCAACACTGATAGCGTGCTGTATTGAAACAAATCATAGGGAGTCACAAATCTTATTAAAATATAACTTATTTCATTACAACATAAACTCACAAACCTACCCATTTTGCTTTTTAGTTTCAAAGATCATCATCTGTCTTTTATTTTCCATCGTTTGATATGGGCCTTCCCCAGAATTCGCCTCTATCTATCAATATTTTGTGGACCTACCAAGTTCGTCTCGCCATCTCATATTCTTCCGGTCTCAGTCCCGCATTCAATCTCTGGGGATCCATGTTGTGAGTTGCGATGTCCATCGGTTGTCTGCCATCAATGCAACATGACCAGCCAATAGCCATTTGAGTCTCCTATGATTTCTATGGTTCTCAGTTTGCAGATTAGTCT
>OY735206.1:18056150-18156150 GCA_963457665.1 Thysanoteuthis rhombus | reverse complement strand
TCACCCCTTTTTTCAATTTCGAATTGATCACCTCAACAGTTTTATTGTTTGCCATATTGAATCCAATGACTGAAATTTCCGACATTCGCAGCAAATGCGTTGATGATACTTCTATCGATAAATGTATATATGGGTCATCTAATTCATTTATGACATCCCTGTACGTACATTTCCGTTAAACTTCCGTCTACTCAAAAACTGCGTATTTATAGATAAATTATGCACATATATACAGTAGTCCGCCCCCGTTATCCGTGGTTTCGCTTCCTGTGGTTCCAGCCATCCAGTGTCGAATCCAGAAATGAACAAAATCAGTTTCACCCAGTAAAGGTCCCAAACCACAAACGTATTGATGTTTTCAATTTGGACATGTCGGGGAGAAGCCGTAAAGTGCTTCCGTCAACTGAAAAGGTGAATGTTCTCGTCTTGAAGAGGAAAGAAATGTTTCATCCGTACAGGTCTTACCAAAGGAGCAAGAGGGCTGAAAATTCAAACATTTACTCCTTGTTATGTCCAGAAAAACAGTTATTTATATTTTGTTGGAATCAAGCCCTAAATATGTTTCCAGTTATGGTAGAGTTAATTTGCAAAGTAAGTTTATGCTAAATTTATTGCTAATTTGCGTCCAGCTGCATTCACGTTTTTTCTCTTCATTCAGGCTTTGCAAGTGTTCGCCACCAACAAAAAAACGAGCGAAGTAACTTATTCATTGAAAATCCTTTTTTCCAATTTTAATCCATCACCCTAACACGGCATAATGCCTTGAGACGTTGGATACAAGAAAGTTTCAATTGAATAACTCACCAGACCTAATGTTATCATTGTTTTATTGAACAGCAGGATGTTTTTGTGCTCATTTGTTTGTGTGCTTGTACGTTCCAGAGCTCCTGGCCATACTGCTTTATCTACCAACTTGGAAATTGGCACCAGCACTCCACTAGCCACCTTTTGATTTATTCCTATTTTTGATTCCTGGAAAAAAAGCTTTTTTGACCCTCTTTGGGTCTTATTTTGGTGGGTTTATTAATAACATCTCGATCTGCCAGAATTTAGATGTTTCTAGATAATTTTGTCCACTCTATTTTAGATATTTCCCAGTGGAAACGCCATTGATGTCATAATTTTATTAATGCTTATTGATATTGATCTCAATTGTGCTTATTCTGCCAATTAAACTTTATCATATCTACGTATGTATGGGAAGAAACGGTATATATTGGTTTGGTGTTATCCACCATTTTGATCGCACTCTTCAGGTAATTATCTACATATCTTCGATCCAGACACACGCTCTCTTGTAAATGAACAACAAACGTTGCATGCAAAATAATAAAACAAGAACTATAAGTTCAACGACACATCCACCGTCCAGGATAGCAGGAGGAGGTGGAAGGAGAATGGGTAGTCTTCCTTTGAGTCAATTGATTGTCAAAATATTGCGAAATAAATTGCTGCATATCACTGGAACTTATTTGGTACGAATAGAATTGTATTGAAAAACAACTCTCCGATGTATTTACTGCATGATGTCTACAATGAATGCATAGTTCCAGCTGGAAACATGGAAATTAATAAAACGAATTGAGAATCAATTTAGAATCACGTAAAGAATCATATAAAGATAAATGCTTGGGACAACTAAGAGATCGAAAAAAATGGATCCACGGGAGCACCAGAGTGGGAAAATTGATTAAGTGACAAAATAAAGATGGGCTGGACACTTAGCAAGAGGAAAGAACAACAGATTGAACAGAAGATTAACTTATTGTTGTGGATGTGAGAGTAAACGCAATGGGAAAAGACCAAACAAAACGGGAAGATGATATATAAAGGTTTGTTGGTAAAACATGACAGGAATCAGGGTAATATGAGAACAATAATAAGATATTTGACAAAGGTTTGTACATGTTCAAAAGTATTTAGATCCTAGTTAAAAAAAAGTAACAACATCATAAGTAGAACAGTTTTAAATGAGTAAAGGAATAGATAGAATCTTCAGTCATTTTATGTATATGTATCATCTTAATTCTCAACACTGGAGAGGACAGACTCTAATCGATGGCCACCTATGGACTCTTAATTTTTCATAGTTTCTTGATGTATATCTAGTGCTACCTCTATTTTCAATAGAAACTAAACCTTTTAACCATCAGAAAAGTATTTTTATGCTTCTGAGGATGGGAACTCTTCCCAAAACATATACAGCAGATTCATAAATTAATTCTAGTAACTAATTAATGAAGTTACAAAATATTACCGGTGGGTTTGTCTCATTCATATATATATATATATATAGATAGATAGATAGATAGAGGCCGTAGTGGCCTGGGGTTTCTTTGTTTCACAAATTTCATAGCGAGAAAAACTACTTTGTCCGTTGTTATGTCTGGAATATCACATTATTCTCTATCAAATTATCTGTCGATTGTACTTTATTTTTGAGGCATATAGGTTCTCGTTGTATTCATCAGTTATTTTCAATATTCTGTCCCTACTTTTGTTAAATTTGCCCTTTCTGTCTTTTAATGTTATTATCTGTTTTTAGCAGTGTGGCCTGTAACTTGAGAGCCTTTCAAGCTTTTCACTATTCTGATAGCTATTACTATCTTTTCCATGTATATCTTCCTTTTCTCTTGTCAAATGTTTTTGTTTAACAAGTTCAGACCTATATGTGCTTTTTTTTGTTTTCATGTCTACTCTTGTTTTAATTTAAATGTGTTCGCGTATTTGTGTGTCTACTTTATTTTCTACTCGCTCTCTGGCATTAAGGCAGGGAACAATCGTAAATCACTAACAAATTGACCATTCATTGCCGACTGGAAGAAGACATTTGCATGACTTCCGAGGGGAAAATCAAAAAATATAACACTAGACATTTCCATTTGACGCCATAAAATCCAAAAACAAAAACTAGCGTCAAGAAAAAAAAAGCAAGAACAGTAAGTTCAACAATGCATGAACCATCCTCACGCCCATATCTGTGATTTCTGATTTTGAACAAATAAAGTAGCAGAAGCATTACCAGTTGTCTTAATAGTAGCAGGAAGGGGAGAAGAAAGAGGAAAGTGAGGATGGTGCATCCGAAAATCTGACTATATAAAAAAGTCCTATCTCTTCTTTCCATCTTAGATGTTATTGCAACGTTCTGACTGACCCATCTAACGGCTCTATCAGGTGTAATAGTAATATCCGAGAGGAAAGAGGGTTTCTTTTTCGTTTTTTTTTCTACGTTGTTATAAAGCCAAAAATAACATCCTTGGTTGTTTTTTGAACAGGCAATAAGAAGAAAACCCCGACTATGTAGCTACAGGAAACATTCCTTATATAAGAGCAAAGAATGTAAAAAATTAGTCGTAGAATGGACTGGGCAAAACATAGTGTTAACATCAAAGGTGGAGAGAAGAGACTGGATTGTCCAAATAAAAGTTCTGTCAGTGCAGTTCTATGGCTAATTGGATAGAATCTCCGTTTCTTTTTGTGATTGATGGTGACCCAGATCTATCCATGAGTAAAAAGTTATAATTTTGCAATGGAATATCTTGCAACAGACGAAGGCTTTTTTCGCACAGTAGAAGACCAGTGCAATTAAAAAAATGCAAATCTGATAAACCGCTAAAAATTCAATAGAAGTAAGGATAATCGATAGCCACTAAGTTTTAGTTTATGAATCCAGCTTTGGTTCGGCTTTTTGCTTTGAAACCCCAAGAAAGAACATGAACATAAAGAGCTGGCATTCTTATTTGTTGTATATCAGACATTAAGCCTTCCAAGGAGGTGTAGCTTGTCGATATCAGACGATCAGATGAATAATTGAAATCAAATAAGATTAAACATTAGATTACATTCGACATACAATTCTTTTAAAACTTTATGTCTAATAGATAACATATTGAAATTTAAGCTCACAAGGTCTGTTTTGAAAGGTTTTAGAGCAAAGAAAGAATCAAAGCTAAATTCATAAAATAAAAGTTAGCAATTATTGCTTCCGCTAAATTTTTAGCTGTGTATCAGCTCAGTGTTTTCTTTATCTTCACCGAACACAGTGGAAAAACTTTAACATTTGCCACCATCTACAGTCGATGAGTAAAAAGATTCTGGTGCGCGGTGTCTGACGTCTCAATTTTGGTCCTTCTGTCACATTCTCTTTTCACGTGAGTGGATTCCTTCTTGCTTTCTTTCTATCTCTACTTTTCCTCATTTGTTTATCTACCCATCTTTTTTTTTCTCTCTCTTCGTTTCTTTTTCACTCTTTTTTCCTCCCTCTTGTCTCCTTCCGTGAAAAACAAGTGAATAGCGCTCTTACGCTGGCTACGGCTTCAGCCAACCCTGCTTAGGCTTGACTTATTGGTTACAACTTGCTCAGCCCGTTTGAGATGTATGAAAGAGACTCTGAGGTGACAAACACCCAAAATTGTGTCGCTCAATTCATTCAGTGTTATTTTGCCCATAGCTGAAGTGGGAATGGGTTCATGCCTTTCCAAGGAGCGTTAATTCGAATTGAACACAAAATGTCTCGATCAGATTTTGAACTCAGCCCGCCGAGTCCAAACTTCGTGACTATTTCCACTCCATCATCCAACACCCCTTTTCTCCTTCCAATCCTTCCTTTGTTCCTGGTTTCTTTGTCTCCCTTTCCTTTCCTCTTATTTCCTTCTTGTTTTTCCTTCTTTCATTTCCCCTTTCTCTCATTCGTCTTCTCTTTTGTTTCTTTCTCTTCTCCTTCTTCCTTCCCCTTATTTTCCTCCCTACAAAGGTTCTTTTCTTACTCCTTCTGCTTCTATTTTCAGTTTTGCATTGTGTTCGTTCTTTCTTTTTTTTTTCTTCCTTCGCCTCTTCACCCTTCCAAGGTCTTCTCCTCCTTTTCCTCTTCCTGCTCTTCACCTCCACCCTTTTCTTGCTGTAACCGACATCTTGTTTTGCTAAAATATTGTTGCTGTCGTTTTTTAATGTGAAACAACCGACTTAGTCGTCTGCCATTTTTTTCTGTCTCGGTATTATAGCATACAGACGATAATGAGGGAATAACAATAAAAATGAACTCTGGTCCAATACGATATGTTCATGTGGCGCATGATAAATGTCCTAGATAGTTTATGAAGACGTTCCTCGTAGGCGCCTTGGCGTGAAACACTGATCACCAAGCTTGTCTCGCTTTGTTACTGTAAGTTCTATTTGACGCTTTGTACCAGACTGTTCGGCTTAATTGAACGTGCGTCACCGTGGAGCAAGCTAATTTAGCATACCCAAAAGTTGAGTATTAGAGGTCGTCTTTTGTGCAAAGGTGAACAAGAGGTAGAAGCAGTTCCTATGATACGTGCAGCATTTTGCAATGCTGAAAGTATTGACTGTACTTCTCAAAAGAAGTTCAGGGTGACTTTAATTTGGAACGAGTCACTCAAAGTTGCATCTTGCAGAGGAAAGCCGATGAACATTAGTAATGACAAACTTAGAACTTGTGTTGGATCTGATCAACTTCAAACAATGTCAGATGCTAAAATTAAGGTTATTCACGATCAGGGGTGTACTTTTTCTGTCGGCAAATCTTTGCCCTTATTCGTCCTGGAAAAGTCTGCATATGCATTCTGTACGTAAATTATAGTCCCGTTAACACCTAATAAGAGTGATAAGGTACGTTTCTAAACACAATAGTTGAAACTCTACGTCTGTACCTGAAACATATAAGAAAATGAGATTCTATGGAAATACACGGATTAAGACTTATCAAGTCGTAATCGAGTGAAAGGTATTCCCCTTGGATTTAACCTGGCTAAAATTTGGGCAAGGATTGCATTATCAAATTTTCCTCTCGGATATTTCTTTCCATTCTTATCTTAAGGATAGGATTTACAGAAGTAAGCAAAATACAATGTCATCATTAATTCTTCAGTTATTTTTTTCTTCCGACTTATCAAAAGTAAATAATGACAATGCTTCAACTGGGAATTTTACACGACTCAAGATTACTATTACTATTACAAGGTTTAAAATGATGACCCCAAGTTCTCATCTTGATTCAATCTTAGGGGAATAACTATGCGTCTTTTACTCATATTATGTCCGTATTACCATAGTACTGAAAAAAATGCATCCCAGTAAACAAAACGAACGGGAACACAATACAATAATCTGATTAAACAATACTACTCTGTGTAAGGACAATCAATGTGAATATATGTCATTTCAGAAGCTCAAAGAAAACCACAGTTTTTTCTGAATGATGTAATCAAAAAACTTACGTACAATGAAGAAGTTTTAGAGTGTACTGAGTGCATTCTTCGTTGTCAAGGAAGTTAAGACCAAGCGGCCAGACTAAGTCGTCTCCATCCCTCCAACATATTATGAGCCATCGTGGCAGGGGAAGGCAGATCCCGCTTCATATCTGACACGCATAACAACAGACGTTGGGGGAAGCTGATGCAAACAATAAACTTTAATATATTCCATGATCTGATGATACTGTATCGATACAAACATTCTTTTTCACTTCATTTCCGCCCTCCCTGTACCCACTTTCTCTATCTCCCTCTTGCTCAATCTATCTATTTCAGTCTGTACCGATCTTTTGATCATGGACTTACGTGGTAGAGACGGTAGCATGTTTGCTACTACGGCCTGAAATCGATATTTAAGCCGAGGTAAAAGACACGATTTCGAATGCTGATGTTTCAAGGTATGCAATGGAAACATTTTATATACAATAAACACCCTTTATAACAGCACTCGTTCTAACGGAACAGCTTAATAGCACATACGTTTTAACGTACGTTTGCTTTGTATTCACGCAAGACTATTGTTTATAGGTCTATTTATTTTATTTGCCTGTCAGTAACCCGTATAGGAAATTAGACAGGGAAAGGGTGATTAAAAGTCATTTTTGCCTGTATGTTTGAGAACTCATTATTAATAATTAACCCGGTAAATTTATAATTGCAGCACTCTCAAATCACTGAGTGTACCGTAATAACGAGAGTCTACTCTGTATGTATAAGAGAGTGTCTAATACTTTTAGGTGATAGCTTCTGTCTTTAAAAAAAAAAAATGTGTAATTTCATTCTGTGTGTGTGAGTATGCATGTTTGTGTTTGTACTCGTGTGCCTTTGCATGTTCATGTATCTATGTGTGTGTGCGTGGGGGGGGGGTTGTCTCGCTTAATGTTTTGTTTTGCTAAAATCTAACAAGTGTTAATAGGGGAAAAAAGAAGTTTAAATGCCGGAAGGCAAGGACCGAGCTTACGATAAAACGACGAAAAGCAGACAGCTTTGAAAAAAGGTCCCTCATAACAAACACGAACACAGGGTGTTGTCAAAAAAGTTCAACTTTCAGTTCTTAAATAATTTCTGGTTGGCCATGTATGGATATCTTACGCATACAGGCCGCACCTATGGAGCTAGAGGGTTGTGAATTTAAAAGAATCACCTCTTCCCCCACAAAGTGATTTTTATGGGGGCAATTTACAATGTAAGTTTATTTTGAATTGCTAGATTGGTCCCTTTTTATGTGTAGCTGCGTTCACGTTTGTTTGTGTTTTTTTTTTGTCTTATTTTTGTTAAAATTGGGCTTTTTCGTGATCCAACAAAAGTTAATCATTTGTTGATCACTTTTTTTCCATTTTTTTAATTTATCACCCCCAACACGGCATACTACCAAAAGATGTTGGTCAAATGACAGTTTATATCGAGTGACTATCCAGACCTGTTTAAATCTTTAAAAAACTATTCCTGAAGACACAAATTACAAAAAAGCATTACAAGACGTTGCTAATTATGCATATATTTTAACTTTACGATAGATGTTGGAAATGATTTCCTTTAACCTGGATGCAGGTTCAAGATTATTTCATCAAAAACAGCATATCTGGCATAGCTAAAAAGATTGGGTGTTGGAATACCAATCGCCATCATCATAGCTATTATCAGCACATATAATATTTAGCCAAATGTTGTTTTGTTTTTTTCGTTTTTTCTTCTCAATCTGTCACACTATGGAACGCCACTGAAGTAGTAAAATAGAATTTCATGTTCTGATGACGTAGTAAAAATGTCATCAGCAAATCGTAAATGCTTTGAATATTCTCTTATTTACCTCAATTTTTGCCAATCGGTTTCCCGAAAGATGCAGCCAAAACTTGCTGTAAATAATTTTTGTGAAAATGAATCCCGATGTCTCCCTCCTTTACCAAATTTAACCATGTTTGTATCTTTATGGAGTCGAATTACTGCACTTCCATTTTCGTATATATTCTCGACAATGTTTATATAATAACCTATTCTCGTAAAGAGTTATATATATGAATATATATGAATATATGGATGTGTGTGTGTGTGTGTGTGTGTGCATGTGTATGTATGTGTGTGTGTGTGTGCATTACACTGAATCTGTTAAATCGCTTAATTGGCGAAATTCACTTATTTTTGTAAAAGAAAAAAGATTTGTGTTTGGTTACATAAACCTTTGATCGTAAAAATAGTTATTTTATATCCTTGTTTGATCACATAAACCTTTGATCAAATTAAAACTATGTATTTCATTTTTTTTTCGGGGGCTGTGTGAAAAAAAGTGACGTAAAGCTACGTATTCACTTATTTTTGTGGAAAGGTTTAATTTCACCTGCTTTTGATTGTAAAAAAATTATTGATTCATATCTTGGTTTTGGATGAACGAACTTTTGATCACATTAAAGCTATGGGGTTTTTAGCTAAATTTCCAACAATTAGGCAATTTCACACACACACACACACACACACACATATATATATGTATATATATATATATATATATATATATATATATATATATATATATGTATATATATATTTGATTTCATGATTTCAAATTCAAATGAACGTTTTAATATCATTATCTAACAACCAACAGTAATATCATTCTAGATAATCAGTTTACTGAATTCTGATTTGAATTGTAATTTTATTCGTATCTAGTTTACGAATGAACAGTGTGATTTTGTTGGTTTGCTATCCGTAACCCTTTACTCAGCCACTCAGGGGCAAAAATGCTCCTGATAAAAATACCTCCTATCCATCGGTAACGATGGACTCTCTAATTGAAATTTACTAATATTTTTTCCTTAGAAAATCATCCATAGAAATTAGAATATATATACGTGAATGTTTTTCTACGGATATTTATTAGTTCTATTTTAATTGAGTTAAAAAGTTAATATTTTTGTCATTTTTATAACTAAAATGCCAAGCTTTCTTTCAAAACAGTGTGTTCAGTACTTATCATGCGCGGCCACTCAATTGTTCCTAGTGTTTCTCTATTCTAATCACAATTATATTCAGCCATATTATCATTATCAGCTTCGTCGCTATCATCATGTGAGCAAGGTTTGTTGTTGTCCCTGACATCAAGACCGAAGATTAACAACGTTGCTTGGGTCTACGTCGTCGTTCAGAAGATGACGTCGTTGGCTTCGAATTGGCGGAGCTGCCGGGTTGTTCAGCTTCAGACGAGTTGGATCGATTGGAAATGTTCGATAAGAAGAGAAGAAAGCAAAGAGCCGTCTTTATATAATCACTTGCGCCAACGAGGCCGGCAGGAGAGGACGTTTTTTTTTCTTTCTTTCTCCAGCGAAATGATGATGATGATGATGATGATGATGATGATGATGATGGGCGGGCTCGGTTGTTCTTAGCAGTGGATATGGATCAGATAACCGGAATGAAGATAGGGGTGGGGGTGAGAAAGGAAAGGTTCGTGATGGGGGACGGGTGGAGATTGAAAAGATGAAACGAAAAGGACTGGCAAGGCTGGCAGGAGAAAGAAAGGGATAAATAAAAGAAATATATATATATATATATATATATATATATATCAGAAAGTAGAGATCGAATGGGGAGAAGAGCAGAGGGATAGGAGAAAGGAAGAGAAAGTAAGAGAGATGAATTGAAGGAACATGAATATCACACACACATACACATACACACACTCACACACACACTCATACACACGTTACTCTGGATTGGTGGAATTACTTCATTGGGGAAATTAGCTTATTTTTTTGTAAAACTTTCGATTAAATTAAGTTTGTATTTATTCATGGTGAAAAAAAATCAAATTAAATATTTACTTATTTTTTGGTAAAAGGGGTTTGATTTCACGAACATTTAATTGTAAAAGAATAATTGTCTTATATCCTTGTTTTGATTAAAGTAACAAATTAAAACTACCTATTTATTTTAATAAAAAAAGTAAAAATTCTGTTAATTAATATCACACACACACAAACACACAGACACACAGACACACAGACACACATATATATATATATATATATATATATATATATATATATATATATATATATATATATATATGTGTGTGTGTGTGTGTGGTGGAAAACCGAGATTGGAAGGGAAATATGGGGCCTTGCAAGATGAAACGAAAGAAAATGTAAGGCAGGTCTGAGAAAGTGTGACAAAGAGCTCGATTAGATTGAAAAAGACGGAAAGAACCATGGAAACCGAGCAAGGAACAGTAAACTCTCGTTCTTACTGTATTCGTTCTAGCGGCACTATCTAATGACACACGCCATGTAACACCACGTTTTCATATTCTAGCAGGACTATTGTTGGAGATTGATTTGCAGCAGCAGCACATAAAGATCTTTGTGCAACATACTAAAAGCTAAAACCTATTGATATAACGTCTGTGAAAAGGTAATGCAAAGTCATTTTTATTTCTCATTATCAAACGATTCGTATCATGAATCCACCTCATTAACGGCAAATACGTTACAATGGCACTCCTAAATCTCTCAAAGTGTCGTTATAACAGGAGCCTGCTGTATTGCTCTCGCCTTTTGTTGGGTGGTGATCACTGAAAACGTCTGAATTTTCAACCAAAAGGAAACAAAAAGAAAACTCACAGACACAAATTAAGGGATCAATTAGCATCAGATAACATAGTAAATTGAACCTTTACTAAAACCTATTTTGACGAGAGATTTTCAAAAAACAAAATAAAACAAATATTACTTGGAGAGATAATACAGAAAGAATGTTTAAATTTCAAGCCCTCTAAATGAATAAAGAAGAGAAATAGTAAAAAAATATTTTTTTAGTCGAAGTCTATTTACTTATCAAGATGAAATAAACTTTTTTGTATCCGTAGGATAATTTTTGTGGTTATGTTAGACTCGTCACTTTGACTCAATCAGTAAAATATTCGGCTATCAATCACTTGGTCACCTCTAAATAACGTTGTGTAAATGTTGATTTTGATGATGTATATATTTATTAGAAGGAAATTGATCTTGCATGTTTCTTTTATAAATCTCAGAAGATGTCTAAGACTTGTCAGTTTAGTTCAGTCTGTAAGAGATACTACAAACAATCAGTTGGTCGTCGTTTCAAACTTCACGGTTAATTTCTACACTCTAATTTGGGTGAGAAGTATTTTTGTTAAACAATTATATGAAATCATCGGAAAAAAATGATCTTTTATCTAATGTTATAAAAAATATAGATCATTTACCTGAAAATATCTTTAAAAAGTTACCATCACAAGAGTTGGATATTGTTGGTCCAAAATGACCAGAAACATCTTAACAAGCATTTTTTTTAATAAGAAGCGTGTTTAGATGGTGCCTAGTGGTGTACTCATGCAATTTTTTAAGGTTGAAGCCCTGAAATTGTGATAAGGAGTACCCGGAAACTTGCACACACGTACGCACATACGTACGCACATACGTATGCACACACAAATGGACATTCAAAAAAGAAGAATCAGTAGCCCACTAGGCTGGTCATGGTGATTTGATGATGACATGTGATTTTCCTGGTTCGCTGGTCGTAATACTATATTATTATACGTGGGGGAATTTTCTCGAAGAAAATATTCCCTACCTACTGTTTCAAACTATGCATTCTTCTTGATAATTGAATTTGATATTTCTTTCAAAAATCTTCTGAAAATTGAGCAAAAACCAAAGAATATCCCTGTTTAAATATATCCGTTAACGAGTAGATCCTGAGGAAAATGCTTTGAGACTCACATTATATACGAATGATCGGCAAGCTAAAACTGTTGGCCAATATTAGCGGGTTCGATCCCCACTGGATCTTCGAAGATTGTTGATCTGATGCAAAATCTTCCATATTGAGCAATGATTCATTAAAAAAGGTTCTTGCTGCATACCGTAAACTAATGATCAACAAATTAAAACTGCTGGTTGTTATTAATGGGTCCGATCCTCACCTGATCTCTCAGAATAGATGGTCCGATATCAACACACGATGTTAATAAATACTTATAATATGAGCTGTGCGATTGTTTTTCTGTCCGTTACCACAGACTCTTTCACTGAGAGGTTAGCATTTTGCTGATAAAAGAAAACTTTCTACCATTCATTTGAAACTTTGAATTCCTCAACTGACACAATTTCTTTTTCTTGAGAAAATCATTTAATAGAAATTCAAGTATATCTGCGAATCTTCCCGCATGTATTAAGTAGTTTACTTGTATAGTGGACTCTTCTACTTGTGGTTGATAATTTCGCTGATAAAAACATCCCCCATCAATCATTTGAAACAATGGGTACTTTTACTGAAAGAAAGAAAAGAAGCAAAAAAGGAAAGAAAGATGAGTCAGGAGATAAGCTGATCAGACTAGTATTCCTTAGGAAATTATGAATCACTACAACCCATGTTTGATATATTGAGAGGCGACTAGGACATCACGACTCACAACATGGATCCCCAGAGATCATATGCGAAACCGAGGCCATGTGAAATGTGGCGGATCCTGGGGAAGGTCTATGTCCAATGAAGGACGATAAAAGATGATGATGATGATGATGATGATGATGAATTACAAGATTGGAAAAAGTGATCAATGATTTCGTTACTGCTCTCTCCTATAGTTTGGTTGAGATCGAAAAAAAGTCTGAGTTATCAAAAAGTGGGCACAAACCAGTGAGTAATTTTGCACAAACTTGCACTGCATGTTGAACCCCTCACTGAAAAACATTTTTTCAAAACTTTTCCCCTACTTTTTGAGAGGAGTGCATGTGCAAAAACTTAAGTTTTTTCTATGAACGGTAAAGGACTGGGCTAATTCCAGATACAAAGACGGATATAAATGTGAGAACACATGAATAACTTAAACTCAGTAACAGTGGTTAAACCAGTCTGTTCCCGGTAGCGGTGATTAAAAGAAAGAAAGAAAGAAAGAAACAAACAAACAAAATAAACAAACCAAAAGGAAGAATGCCCTCTAATTTCGTACCTCTTCTTGCTCTGAAATGTGAATTCTATCCGTGAAAGCTTTTGCACGACGGATAATTTGAACGATATCCCAGATCTTTGTATGGAAGGTTGGATGTCAGCTCTTGAAATTGATTCTCTGGCTGGTCGCCCGCTTAAATAACTGGATCACTAGTTTTGCTGGCAAGCAAAGTGGCCCTAACTGCCACCCGTCTCACGTCTCCTTGGGGTAGGAAGGCGAAGGCGGGATGCCCGCTGATTGGAGCAAAGTAGCCCTAAATGCAAATGGAGTCTATGTGTAATGACTGATTGGGGGAGTGAATACCGATTTACAAATCAAGATTAGGAGGTGCAGATCGGCTGAAAGATTTACAGTACAGAAAGTAGACCCAGCGATATGAGTTCAAACTCCGGCTAAGACAGCTTGTGTTCATTTCGCACTCATGTCTTGGAGAAAAACATGGATCCGTCTCACTTCCCCCCCAGCTATGGGTGAAATAGTGCAGGGGTGAAAAAAGTGACGCCACTACGGGAGCTTGTCGCCTCTATTAAACTTATTGCATTCTAGAGCCGATCCAAAGATACATGTGATATGAGGAGTCCGGGCATGGCCGAAGCTGTAGTCAGCGTAAGAGCATGAAGAATTTCGTGTATGTTTTTGTCGACTTTGCTTCTTTCAAGCCTGAAAGTCAGACCCTAGATGCGCTTGTTTGATCCCTGAGCGGAGTCGCCTCCGTTCACTGCTGCCTATGAATGAACGCGAGAAAGATAGAAAAGGTTATATCAGTACGAATAAAGACATTTTAAACGCATATCAAGGAGTCTAAGGACCCTTGGGTGAAGATCTAGCAAGGGTTGTTACTCTCAAAAACGCAATTAACACGTTTTTCTCCTTTGCACCCTCAGACATATATAGAAAGAGGTGGTGCAAAAAGTGATAGGAGTGTTTCAGCATGACAGCTTGTCAGTCAGACATTCAGTATCCTTCATCGTTACAAGAGATGCTCGTACATATAAAGAAAAGAACTGAGAAAGTGATAATCGATCTATAACTCTATCTTTGATGTATTTTCGTGGCTGCAAATATTTAGTGTTACTCATACTCTAGAGTAGACTTTACTTTTCCTTAGTAACAACAATGACAATGAAAATGGCATCGACAATGACCCTCAACAATTCGAACCCTCCAAAGCTACTGGGGAGGCCGAAATTAAGCATCCAAATACATTTCAACCTAACCAGAAGATTTTTAAAGGGAATTTTGGATCACCTGACCAACAGGGGACCTTATTTTTCAGTTTCATTATCTCAAATTATACTGAAAATTATCTAGATTTGTATGCCGATTATCTATCTTCCATAACCAAATATGAAAATCTCTTCCTATTGAATGAAAACTGTTTTCACAAAGCAAAGTCATTTTAGCTTCAGTCAGGACAGCGGTTGACCTTGAAGCAGCCAGTCTTGTATGATTTTTTATCTCACTGTCCATGTTTACTATTAGGTGCTGTAGGAGACGGTGGTCAATGGCTTGGTGAGGTCGCCTCTATGATGAGCAGGCCAGGGGACTTTCTGTCACGCCTACGATTCAACGTCTAAGGTTGTCCTCTTGTCCAGACACCTGAACTTCTGACATTGGGGGCTCTGAACGCTAGATGGTCAGTCGCCATTCTTATCAGGTGTCCGAACCATTTAATCCTCTAACGTTGTATGAATTTGTAAACTGGCATAAATTTGATGATATGTTTGATTTTACATTGGTAACTAAGTTGTAAATATGCTGTTAAGAGATTAAGAAGACAACATATCTTACAAAGCAGCATATCTTAATACTACGTTAGTCCCCTGCTGGACAAAGGCATTTCAATGCTTCTTCCATGTCGACCTTGACTGTGCTAACATTTGCAGTGTATTAACTGCAAACTTCTCCATTTAATCCCTCCATTTTATGGTCTTCTCCTACTGCGTTTGTTATCTTTAGGGCACTGATCTATTAACCTTTTGCAACATCTGTTATCTTTACTCTTTGTTTCATATCCGGTCCATTTCTTAATTATTTCTATGACCTCTTTTACTTGAGAATGTTCGCCGACCCGTGTTGATCTTTTCACACCTCTTAGAGCTATTCCTAACATTGCTCTTTCCATTGCTCTTTGTGATTTTCTGAGTTTGTTTTTCCAGTGAATTACTTACTTTCGATGTCACACTCCCGTAAATCATATCTGATATCGAACATTCGTTGTACACTTTACACTTTTAATCACATTGGGAGGTGCTTTTCAATACGTCTCTATATTCACAGCATGATTCTCATCCAATCGTTATTCGTTGCTTATTTCACTCCTGTGGTCATTTTACAATTTCATCTAAATAAATGCATCCTCTAACTTCTACTGATTTCTTTCACGATACAGAATCATTTCTTTGTGAATGTCAATAGCACGAAGAATAAACTGAGCGATCCAAGATGAATCTCCAGCTGGGACAATTTGTCTTCACTCGGTGCTAACGCTCTTGGTAAAGGCATGGATACCTATATTCTCTCAGGTATGAGTAGAGCTCTGTAGGTCAAAATAAGTGACGCCACTACAGGTTCGGTTGCATGTCGCGTTCAAGTCAATTCCACATATTGCAAACGAGACGAGCAAGTAATAATGTAAGAGGTAGAGCCCAGATCAGGGATTGCTGAAGCCCTAGCCAGCGTAAGGGCCCTATTTACTATCTGGTTTATGAGACCTACACGATAATAACCACTCGACTCTTGTCAGTACGCTTACTGGAATGTATTTTGGCGGCTGTGAATATGCCGCGAAGAGATTTTATCAATTTAAACGAGCTGCGAGCACGTTTGATGCAGGGTTTTTGTCTACAATATTCTTTGCTCTTATCTGGATTATCAATAGTTTCTAACTGAGTGATACAAAGGAATCTCTGTGAATAGCTTGAGAGATAAGCATGATAACCTCTATACGACTTTGAATGCATATATTTGTCAGTTTGGAATGCATATTATAAATATATGCGTGTGTGTGTGTTCGCGTATGTGTATGCATGCGTAGCTGTGTTCGTGTGAGCACATGGATGTGCTAATATAGAGCTCAGCCCAACGATCTCACACGCCATTACTTGTCTGTTCAAAGCCCAATTACGAGCCCATTATTAAGGCTCAATACAATTTAGGGACGCTGAGCTTATATAGTATTTATTTCCGTGATTAAATACCAACGTCATAATCAGCAGCAGCTGTTATCAGTCCACGGCTGCACAGAAGCCTTTCGCATCTCCTTCCATGACGAGCATGACGCGCTAATATCTGCCAAACCTTTCTATCTCATTTCTTCATCTTGTGTCTGGTCTTTTCCCACTGTGTTTACTGTCTAACGGGCATCGGTCAGTTAGCTTTTTGCTCAATTTGTTTTCCTTCTTGTCTCGCTATGTGCCCTGCCCTTCTCCATTTTTTTGCTCAATTAATTATATGATATCTTTCAGCCTGGCGCTGACTCGGATCCATGTTGATTCCCAGCATTGCTCTTTCCCATTGTCACTGTTCTATTTTGATTTCATTTTCAAATGTTTCTTAAGTTTCCAGGTTTCGTTTCTGCACATGATAGCTGGTATTGTGTATTCATCATATACTTTAAATTTAAACATACTGGCAATTTGCATTGAATGTCTCTACTTACACTAAATGCTCTCCAGCTAACCATGATGCACGGTTCATTTCATTTCCGTTGCCTCCCTGTAACTTTATTGACTGACATAAGTAAATATATTTCTGCACTGTCTATTCTCATGGTCTTTGCCGGGACTTTATCATTAAGCATTGCTTTATTCTTTGTTTTGTTCATCCTTAACCCTATGTTTTTGGCTTTTTCTATTTAGATAACATGTTTTGTAGTTTTTAATTTTTTATAGCGCAAAAAACTACTCGTTGTTTTGTCTAGAATATTATTGTTCTTTATCAAATCGTCAGTCGGTTAAACTTTTATCTTTGAAGCATAGAGGTAATCGTCGTATTCTTCAATTATTCTCAATATCTTGTCCCTATTTTTGTTGATTTCGCCTCTTCTGTCTTGTAGTGCAAGCATCTGTCGCTTGCCACTTTGGTCTGCGGATCGTGCGCGTTTCAAGCTCATCCCTATTCTGATGGCTTTTACTATCCTTTCCATACTTATCTTCCTTTTGTCTTGTCTCATTCTTTTTTTATTTATCTGTTTATCAACCTCTGATCCTACGAAGTCGTCTTTAGTCGATTTTGCTATGTTTCTCATCTTTTTTGATTAATTTAAAGGTTAGTTAATATTCCCTTTGTTATTCCTCTCATCTGTTCCGTTACAATCTCAGCCGATTCTATAATTATGTTTACCAGATTTTCACTCTTTCCCTTTATGCTACTTTTGCTATTCCACAAGGCCTCGAATATGCATCCCATCGTTACCCCAAAATCAGCAATACCCTGTATTTTACACAAAAGGGTTTTCTTCCTAAGGATCATTTTGTCCCTTTCTGTTTTAAAGTCAAACTTAATCCCATCTCCTGCCATTTTATGACCACTGTCTATCTTCATTGTATTGATAACGGCAAGTTATTTGACGTTATTAATGCTACCGGCTATTATGAAATCAATTTCGTTTTTTGTTATTCTGTCTGAGATTTTTGTTATTTACGTTTCCTATCTTCCTGACACATTTACTATTAGGTTGGTGTAAAGATAATTGTCTTTTTTCTTATTTCAAACTTTGATGCTTGAGAATAAAATCATTCAGCTCTGTTCATGGAATGTAAGATTCTAAAATTTCGTGAATTTCACTCTCTCTTATTCGAGCTGAACACTTTATTTTCTCTATTTATTCTGGTTTATTTTGGGCTGTCAAATTGAAAATGGAAAAAAGCAAATTCGAGCAATTCAAAATGGGACGCAAATCAGCAGTAACTGCTTGCAATGTCAACCAAGTATTTGGCCAGAGAACCACCAACGAACGTTGAACTGAATACTGAACTGAACATATAACTCAACGTAGAGCTCCATCTATGATTGACGACATTCAGTTGGGGGCTATCATTGAGACCCCGTTGAATCACTCAAAGAGTTGCAAAGAAATGAATATTTACCATTCAACAATTGTTTGACATCTGCTGCAAATTAGAAAAGTCAAATAGCTCCGCAAATTCTCGCCCCGTGAGCTCAACGAAAATATAAAAAATATCGCCCTTACGAAGTCCGCTCTACGCTTCTTTTCCGAAGCAAAAACAATCCATTTCTCAATTGCATTTTGACATGTCACAAGAATGGATTCTGTACAACAAACAACAGCGCCCGAGGAGTGACTATACAGAGAGGAAGCAACATAACCTTTCCCAAAACCAAAACTGCATCAAAAAGGAGATTGTGGTCCCTGTGTGGTGGTCAGCAAGTAGAACTACAACTTTTTGAATCCTTGCAAAACCACCACCGTGAGGACGTATTGCCAAGATATCGACTGAATGATCCGAGAAGTGTGTGTGTATATATATATATATATATATATATATATATATATATATATATATATATATATATATATATATATATGTGTGTGTGTGTGTGTGTGGGTGTGCATATATATATATATATATATATATATATATATATATATATATAAACATAATTACATTCAATTATTTCCTAATATCTGTTAATGTAATTTTTTCTGTGTTATATTTTACACAGAATTAGATATTATTGTACTATGTGTGAATTCTCTTTGTTGAGATCATCAATTGTTTACCATATGTAATTGTTCCGTTGACTTGAAAACAAATAAAAAATGCATTTGACGATGAGTATGATAATAAGTATAACTGCAGACATGACTCAATTTCCGTGTCACTTCGAGTGAGTGTTCATTTATATATATATATATATATATATATATATATATATATATATATATATATATATATATATATATATATATATATATATATATATACTTTGCCAAAAGTTACAATTACTTGCTCACAAATTAATTGGAAGAATGTTTTCGTAATCCGGCATGATTTTTACTTGAAAGTGGAATATTCTGTTGAAAAAAAATCATTAGAGTGTCAGTGGGAAGAAATAATTAAAACCCGTCTGAAACAAAAACATACTCGAGGCTATTATCAAGACTCGCTTCTCCATCATTTGATTTTCTGTCCTTCTGAAAAAAAACTATAATACCTAAAGTAAACAAACTATTTCCCAGACTACATTGAAAATTTGATCCAATAATACATTCAAAAGTGCTTCAGATTCTTGTAAAATTTGAAGAACTTTAAAGAAGAAAAGAAAAAGAAATTTATAATAATCTGCAGCGGTTCTCTTGTATTAAAAACAGTAGATCATGAAAACGAGACTCGAATATGATAACAAAACTTGCGAAGATGGTAAACTCTGTTTTTTTGTGATCTGTTCATTTCTGTCTGTCCTTAAATGCGGACGTCTAACAAAAAACTGAATTGCGTTTCACACTCTATTTAATGAGTTTGTCCCAAGTAGATCGTCTTGATCACTTCATCTACATGGGACAATGAATCTCCATGAAATACTTAAAAGAAGAGGAAAACAAACGAAGAATCAACCTAAGTTGTCAAAGCTTTCGGCAGTGCAACCTTAACATTCAAGAACAAAAAGATCTCATCAGTTTGGAAGAAAAAAAAAGCTCTACTACCAATGTGTCTCCCTGATAGTCACCTATGGTGCTGAAAGACGGAAACTTACCAAGAGATTGACACTCGAATTAAGAACTATACAATGTTCACCAAAGGGGTCAGGCATTACCATCACGTGGACATATCACAGGACAGTGGAGTATATTAAAGATAAACACGAGCGAGAGATAAAGAATCCATTAGAAAACTCAAATGGTAATAGAATCAGTTGCAAGAATTCCAGGCAACCCCTGGACATCTCAACTTACAACGTGAATCCCTACGGATCTTATGCGAATCTGTAGCCGGCAGAATTTAAAATAGCCTGACCATTTAGACAGATTCAACAAAAGACATTAAAAGACTGATGATGATGATGATGATGATGATTTCATGTGTTTATTGAAATCTAGATTACGGTGTTATCAATTGTCCAAGCCTTCTATTCCTGTAAGTCATTGCCTGAGTTGACTTTATTCGGAACAACAAGACCTTGAGCCTGACTTGAGTCTTCTGATCAAAACAAAATACATTCCTCTCTTGTTCCTCGTATTGCATGATTTTGAAAGAAAATAAATAGGCTCCCAAACGTTACACCACGACCATTGACAGATACCAATTGCAAAAGCAGATTAGTTTGTAAGTAGGAGGAGTCAATTGACATCTTATGGGACCCAAGGGTACTGTTTTACCCAGAAGCATTTTCTCTTTTAAAAAGAGAGGAAAACTAAGAGTTGCATATAAATAAATAAAGAAAAAACATCCAAATATCCACTTGGTTGTTTCTGTGACACGAGTAAGAGAATATGTAATTGTCGGGGTTAGTAGCCTGTAGAATAATAAATGTATTTTTCCTTCTAAGTAAAGTCTTTTAGAACGATTTGAATTAGAGCAACTGAACAGATGGTATTAAACGCGAAGTATTCAACCAAGGGACATAATTCTTACTTCTTATTATTCTTATCGTACGGATATCACTGGTTTTGGCCCAGAGCAATTCTTAGCTTGGGAAGTTCAGGGTGGACGAGTGAATAATGGTTCAACGAATGGACTCGACGAACCGAATTCAAACTTTGGTTAAGACAGTTCGAATTCGCTTCATGCTAAAGCACCTGGGAGAGACATAAGGCCATTTCACCCTCTGGCTATGGGGAAGATAGCGTAGTATCCTGCGTCGGAGGCTACACGGGAGCGTGTTGTCTCCAAGTCTATTCCACAAACGGAACGAGTAAGGATTAATGTAAAAAGTGGATGTTAAGCAAGGATGACTGAAATCGAAGCCAGTGTAAGGGCATTGCTTATTCCATTTTTGGTGATTTTTTGTGTGATATTTTAAGTTGTATTGAAATTCGTCTGGCTTAGCATAGTGAACAACTTGGTTAAATAGAGGTTTGACGATTCTTAGTTGTATTGAACAGAAGTTAATACATATTACATACACACACACACACACACATATATATGTATATGTGTGTGTGTTAAATGATAATTTTGTTTCATGCAATTTTTTAACTAAATTATTATATCATATCTATAATTTGAGTAAATTGTCGCCTTTTCTTGTAATGTTTTTTTATAGTAATACTTTAAATGCAGTAACTTAATACTCCTTCAATTATATTTTATTGTCAATATCCCTCGGTTTGGGGGAATCACCTGAAAATGGCTTGTACCATTTATTTTTCAACGTTAGTTGAAATAAGTTTTCTAATTTTTTTTCTAATTTTTAAAATCTTATAACTACTTTTTAATCTCATCTTACTTTGTTGTTGTTATTATTGTGGCTATCATTACTATTATTATTATTATTATTATTATTATTATTATTATTATTATTATTATTATTATTATCATCATCATCATAATCATCAAATCCCACCTAGGTCTTATTCATTATTTATCCATCGACGCTGTTTACTCACTGCCAATAATTGGTCTGATCAAAAGTAGCCACAAAAAGCAACTAATATATAGAGATGAAAGTAAAAAATTGTCATTAAATTAAGAAAAACCATGCATAGGAAGTCATTTATAATACTGGCAATGATTGTGAAACTACAGTGATTTAAGACAATGATTCTTAACCTGGGGTCAATGCACCCTCAAAGCAATTTTGGGGATTTCGTGAATAGTTGAACATTGGGAATTTCTGCTCATAATGCTATGACACAATCTCCCAGGAAATCGATGTCTATTTAGGTAGTCCCAGGTGTGAACAACCAAGAGAAACACACTGCATAGAAATGGGTATAGGTACATCCACCGACTTTCGATCAGAGATGGGAAAATAGAAGCTGTCCATATAAAAAATGATCTATGACAAAAAGTATGTTTGAAAATAGGTGTGACCATAAAAATCGTCTAAAACAATTTGGACTCACGGGACATGTGGCTTGCAAGAAGCAGAGTGAACAAGAAGTGAAGTGTTCAGACAGGGAAAAAATCATTGATGGATTTTTATGAGGAAACACACACACACATACGCACATACACATGTACATACACACGTACATACACATTCATACACCAATAGACGCCCGCAATCGTGTGTTATTCTGTTCACACCTCTCCTCTCTTCAGCTGAAATCATAAAATCTAAGCAGCATGCGAGAGAAAAAGTGTCTTTTTTATTTATTTTCTTACTAAGATTTGAACATCTCTCTCCTTTATCCGTCTCCTCATTTCTTTCCAAGCTCCCTAACAACTCTCTCTTTCTCTTTCTCTCTCTGTGAGAAAAAACGTATTGTAAAATAGAATCACGACTCCAAGGCATATGAAGGTACAGCTATTGGGATTCTCTCGAAGAACATGTGCATAAACGATTTATATATACATATATTTATATATATAAAGTAAAATTCAAGATGATATTTTCAAGGGAATGTCAGTGTTTCGTACCCAAGGCACTTTTCAACAAGCTGCAATATGTTTTGTTCCTGTAATTTAAACTGAAATTTAAAAAAAAACATTACAAAAACATATATATATGTGTGTGTGTGTGTGTGTATGTGTGTACGTATACTCACATATGCTCGCATGCGCGTGTATATCTACTAACAAATATATGCACATATGTATATACGCATATATATATATATATATATATATATATATATATATATATATATATATATATATATATATAACTATATATAACTGTACCGCAATTCTCCGTCTGGAACAATTGATTTCTCTATTCGAAAGTAACAGTTTTGTTTATAAAAATCTCTTTAAATTGATCCTTCCGCTTTCGAAATATATAGAAATTATAATATATCAGTGATTTTTCACGGACATTATCTAGTTTGTATACATTATTCCGAATATGTTTCGAAGCCAAAAGAACTTCACCATCAACAGGAAATCTCTGACACCCTCAAAGTTGATGCAGTAGTAGTTATGAATCAGGAAAATGAAATTTCATTTCACGTCCATCCTGTAGCTTTGGGTTATTGAACTTGGTCAGCGATAATAATGGCTGACCCTAGAATGGCTCGATTTAGTTTCAATTTTCCACTTTTTATTTTTTCATAATCATATTCATCTATCTCGTAGTCTGTTGGCTCATGGGTGTGTCTTGCGTAAGAGATGTTTGCAATGTGGGTGTGATGTACTGATTATGATGATCTCATGGGTTGAAATCAGGTGTCAGTCAGGTTGTTCAATATTCAGTCAGTTAGGAAGAATAGTTTGTAAAAGTAATGTACAGAATATTTATATATATTGAGAGAGAGAGAGAGAGACAGAGAGAGAGAGAGAGAGAGAGAGAGACAGAGAGAGAGAGAAAGAGAGAGAGACAGAGAGAATAATAATCACTATGAAATAAGTGTGTGTATATGTATTGAATAGATGCTCATTATAAATAGAACTCAATACCATCGATAGAGTGGTTATCATAGTAAAAACCTTTCGCAATGGTTCATTACAGAATATTCATTATTTTCAGTTAAAATGTGAAATGAACAATTGAAAAATTATTCACTCTTTTACATATATATATACATATATATATATATATATATATATATATATATATATATATATAATGTGTACTTTAGAGAGTGAGACAGACTCGGGAATGAAGTGTTTGATGGTAAGGTTTATTAATCCTTATATGTCAATAGTCCATACATGTTTCAGGATTCTTCCCATCATCAGTGGTGTGTGCTGTGTGAGTGTGTATTAAAATATACCATGTGGAACCAGAGTCCACTGCCAGGAGCTATGCATTATGGGTGAGTTTTGTTGTCATGTGTGCATGTGTGAATACATAAAAGAAATCTGAGCAGGTCTGATTTGAAATTTGAAATTTCCTGAACTTTAGGCAGCTATATTGACTTAAGTCTTTGACCTGTTGAAACTTTTGGAAATAGCACCTTGTATAGATGATAAAATCATGGCGACTTTCTTTTATTCTCGGTTATTCATTTTTTGTTTAAATACTATTAAGGGTACTTCTGCTAGTATTCATATAATGAGAGAGAAAGATATAAAGAATGACGGCCGTTTCATAAGTCATTAATGATAATGTCTTTATCTTGTCAAGTTTTAAGAACTGCAACCTTTGCTAAGTAACAATAATCTCTACATACATCTGATGGTAATTAAAATCTTTATGAGATTAATCCTTCAGTTTGCTTTCTCATGCGTCTCTGTATCTATGCTTATTTTTTTCTCTTTATCTCACCGTAGATCTGCCAAATGTACACGAGAATCCAACAATAAATAGGCACACACCCACGTGCTTAAACTATTGACAGCAAGCCAAAAAAGCATCATTCGGAAATCTGATTGTGAAAAATGGGGTAAACATAGACGGGAAATATCTGAGTCATTCCAGGTTTGCTGAAGACATTGCAATAATATCAAAAACAGGAAGAGAATAAAAAAACATGTTGAGCGATCTAAGTGAGTAAAGATTCAAGAATGGATCAGAGGTTAGCAGAACAAAGACAATAGCAATAACGTCTCGAAAACGACAAAAAGAATCTGATGATTTGAAAGGAATATATTCACTTAAGTCATTCAGATGATGAAGTTCGAGGAAGACCATGAAAGTTGAATAACACAACGTATCTCGATTGATTGGTAAACATTTAATAAACATAGAGACATATTGAAAACCACGTTGCCAACATGTTTGAAACGTAAGTGCAAAATGATTGTATTATACCACTTATGACATGTGGGCGTGAAAAATAGGAACCAATAAAATCTCTTCGAAGCAAATTCAGAATCGCACAGAGAGAATTGGAAAGAGCAATGCTAGGATAAGCTTTAAGAGATAGCAATAGATCAACGTGGATCCAAGTGCAGACTGAGGTAAAATATATCATGGAAATAACTAAGTTACAAAAATGAAGTTGGACTGGAAACGTAGCAAGAAGAAACGATAATAGATGGCGCAAAAAAATAGTCAATTGTTACCAAAGGGACAGCAACTTGGTAGGAGAAGACCAGGCATAAAATGTACAGATGAGATCGAAGGTAAGACATGACAGGGGTAACTATAGACTGGATTATCAGAACTGTTTTCTTCTCTTTTCTCTTCCAGCGAAATGAATGCAAACTGCCCAACCCCTTCCATTCTCTGTGCCGTCAACCACTCGGGCACCTCACATGGACACATACTCAGGTACATTCATGGATCCCTTTTCTTCTCTTTCCCCTCTTTCTGTGATATTTATGGCCTTTTATTCTAACTTTAACTCAGTCAGATTTTCATTTGAAACGTAGTTTCCATCCCGATTCATGGAGCCGAAGCCAAGTTCTGACATGTTTATTTTACTTGCTGGGCCAATGTTGGAAAGGATAGGGTTAACATTAATGTCATCCATTTTGTGTAAAGCCATCATAGCAACATCCCAGAAAGGCGGAGAGAGAGAGAGAGAGAGAGAAGACGAACAATTAAATCAATAGGGAAGCAGGGAAAAGGACGACTGACTGAATAAGAAAAGGGCAGAAGGGAGGAAGAAGACAGAAGCAGGGGGGGGGGGACGTGAATAGAAAACTGGAAAGCTCTCAGAGAGCACATACTTCCGCCAACACCATTGTCAAAAAAACTGATCAATTTGATTACAGATCCTACATAATGCCGTGACAAAAACTTCTAATAATTATACATCAGAGATATATAATCAACAGTTTGAATAATAATTCAAGACCAATAGGCAAATAACATCCCTCCCCATTTCATCAGTGAAATATAGTTTAAACGAAGTAGTGTATTTACGGGTAAGTATTTAATATTATCAAAACAGACCCGGTCAGTTACTAAATAAAACCCAGCATGCCTTGTTAAGGGTGATCAATTGAAACATTGGAAGAAGGGTGATCGATGAATAAGTACTTCTCTCACCTTTTGTTTGGGCAGTAATCAATGAAAAGTCTAAATTTTCTAAAAAAGAAAAAGCAAGCAGACGCAAATTTGGGACCAATTTAGCATAAACTTACATTGAAAATTGAATTGCCCATTAAAAAAACTCATCCAAGGAGGGATTTGAAAAAAATCCAAAAACGTTTTTGTAGACAAAATAAGGAATAAATGTAAGGAAATCAACGCGTATAGCTCCATTGGCGTGGCGTTTACGAGTGATACATATAAAACCAGTCAGCCAGTCAGACCAGCTTGAAAACTGAAGATACCTATGTTGACGGTGTCTAATACGTAACTTCAGTATAGCAGAAAAAAAAACATGCAATTACCATCTACTTTTGGAACTTTCACAATGATATCAAGACAATTGCCTGGAACAATTGACCCAATAGGACGACTGTCCTCTTGATAACCCCAACTCCTTCCTCAGATTGGTACTCTTGATAAATGACCCTGGACAATTTCCCCACGGGTACAATCATCTACTTTGCCAACTACTTCCTTTCCACAAAGTTTTAACTTTTAACTAGTTTTGCAGTTGCCCCACAATTGTTTCGGGGGCAATTATACGGATCTAATGGTCCTAAAACCCTTCACGATCCCAAGAAATGCTTCGATTTATTAGTATGAAAGCAAATTCAACACGACTATTCTTTCAAAACAGTACAGAGATCAACGTGGTCACCATTAAACCATATCAAGGATCTATAAATTAAAGAAAAAGAGATGTATACTTAAACAAACAGGTCTTGTTAGTCTTTTGAAAGTATGCTGGGGGTAATCATATGAAGGGGCAATTTAGCATAAACTTACTTGGTAAATTGAACCCACGACAACAAATTTGTCTATTTAAAAAACACTAAAAGAAATCATCATCATCATCATCATCAGTCTCTCATCGTCGGTCGTTTGACATAGACTTTCCCCAGGGTTCGCCACACCTCTCTATCGTGGGTGTAGCTGAGATTGTACTTTTTGAATTTACCTAGTTTGTCTCTCCATCTTGTATTCTGTCAGTTTCGCATGTGATCTCTGGGGATCCATGTTGTGAGCTGTGATGTCCATCGGTTATCTTTCATTCTTGCAAACTAAAGGGATAAATGTTTAGATATTCAGCCCACCAACATTGACGCCATCTGTACACGTGGCACATATATAGACAGCCAGCCAGACCTACCCCAAAACTGAAGAAGTATATTTTGAAGTTTTTCATGGACGGTTTCTAAAAGTATAGTTTTAACATCAATGTTGTATTGGTATCTACTAATATATTAGTTTGTAGCAACTCATCCCCAGCGTAATTAACACTGCCTATAATCTGATACAGTTTCAAGTAACCTTACGACTATTACTAATGAAAAAGAAATCAAACTATTTTTTACATCAAGTAAGTGAATACGTGGTTATAACTTTTTTATTTTTTTAAAATTTTTTTACAAAAGATACGTAGTTTTGATTCTAATTCAAAATTTTCCTTTATTCAAAACAAGGATATAATACAACTATTTTTTACGATCAAAGATCTTTGTAATCATAGGGAAATCATATTTTTTTTTTACGACAAAAGCAAATTTCGCCAATTAGGCACTTTTACCAATTCGGCATGCATTTAAAAATTATCTTGTGTTCATTTTGGAAACTGTGAAAATTCTTTGTAATGTGTCCACAGCTTTTGTTCGATGTGTTGAAAATTTAAAGAAAAATGTCAAGATGGAAATTTCTCACGATGAACTGCATACGTTCACACGCAAACATGGATATACATGGGTAAATCAATAGGTACTCAGCCCAACGATGAAAAGAAGGATTTATTTTGCACGACAAGCATTCATTCGTACGTATCAACACAATATTAAGGTGTCAAATCTTAGTGTGTAAGAGCGTGTGCTTACGTGTATTTGAGGCATTAAAATGATTTTTGTCTTGTTTTCCATATTTTAGGCAGAAAAGGAGAAAACAAAGCAACTTGACATTCCGCCCCTTCAAAAAATAAATAGAAAATCAGATATCGCCCACAGGAAGTTCAAGCGGAAGTTTTGCATATTTACAAGCAGAAAAAAAATCTAACCCTACCTGAATTAATTCAGGAGAACATGTAAATGCACGTATTCAGATAAATTGTGAACACGCATTCACATATAATTTTATACGTGGATAAATGGCTTGGCTCCGTGGACGGAGATTTTGCGAAGGTTTTCCTATGAATAAATGCTTATACATGTATGTTTTGTATACGTTTGTGTCTTTATCTTTCTTTTTTGTAAATACTTAAGCGTGAATACTTAATATATATATATACATTATAATATTCCTGTAGTAGCCCCATTTTCTCCAATTGTTTATTCTATTTACCTTGTCTAGGCTAAGTGATACGATCTCCGTGTATTAACAGAAGATCATTTCAAATAGGAGTTCAAGTATAATATAACACAAGTTATACTCATTCTGTCCGATCATATATATCCTTTTCTTAAAAACAAAATTGTTGCGTTGAAATAGATAAATAGAGCAGATATAGACCAAGAATAAACGAGATGAGAATTTGGAGTTAAAATAGTTTTTTTTTTTTTTTTTTGTCTTTGCACTACTGGCAGTTGTTTAGCTAAATGATAGGAGCAACACTATGTAGAAACAGCTTCTCTATCGGTTGCAGGTTCGATCCCAGCAGCATCCCATTTTCTTTAACTGCTTATTCTATTTACGCTGCCAAATGATACATTTTCAGTGTGGTAACAGATTATCGTTTTAAATAGTCGTTTCAATATAATATAACACAATTTATAATCACATATATACAAAGGAGGGGGAGATTCTAATAAATCATCCACTTGATATACATCAACTATTTAGACGTACAGTGGTACCTAAATGTACGTATGAGCGTCCATATACGAAAGCAAACACGCAAATTTCAATATATCCTCAGACATACAAGTACGCTACAAGATTCTGTTCATACGGAAACACACATCTTGTGTGTGGGTGTGTAAATATATATTCTTTGCAGAAAGAAATGAAAGGGCGGGTTTATAGAGAAAAAAAAAAACAACGTATTCGAAGGACCTAGGAATGAATATTGAATTATGATAGTTTTATCTTGACTTTGTATAAATGTGTGAATTGATCTTGTTTTATTGTTCTTACATTTCTTAGCGATATAAGGGCCTATTGCTCTTTGCACAACGCACGAAAACACCTATCCCCCTCGTCCCCTCTCTCTCTTTCTTTCTCTCTCTATCTGTCTCTCCGTCTCTCTCTCTCTCTCTCTATCTATCTATCTATATATATATATATATATATATATATATATATATATATATATATATATATATATATATTGCCAACAAGTTTCCTTTTAAGCAAGTCGCATTAAACATAACAGATATTTTTGTCGATTCAACCACTTTGCTCTTGTTTGCGAATAAGTTGTTTCTTCCGTTGGGTTACAATAAGAAGAAGGGAGCGTCCAAAGTTCTTACTATAGTTCTTCGGGCGCTTTCGACCGTCATTGATCATTTTCAGGAAGTGTTCCAAAACTTTCCGAAAAAGACCGATGACGGCCGAAAGCGCTAGAAAACTACAGTACGAACCTTAGTCCAGTTCCATCTTACTTTTAACCCAGCGAAGATCCTACTTCAATCAAACATGAAAGATTGATAAGAAAGTTGAATCGATAAAAATTATTCTACGTATTATATATATATATATATATATATATATATATATATATATATATATACACACATATATATATATATATACACTAACACACACACACACATATATATATATGTATATACATATTTATATATATAAGCTAGAGTGTTTTTTATGTGTATTGCTATCATTCTCAGTTATCATTCACCGTGTACAGCTTTAATACTCTAAATAATAAAGAAAAAAGTTATATGGAATGAAAAAAAAAACAAAACAAAACATGAATCCCGATATTTTCTCTCACGCAAACCTTGCATTAAGTGGCAGTCATTATCTGAATCGATTACGAATGCATTTTTCTTCGACAGAAAACTCACTCTTTGGAAGTTTGTAACGTCTTCTGTCAACTCCCCAGAAGTAAGCCATTTGCCTCTGTCAAGGGAGAGGTTCATGAATTCACTGGTGTCCGTCTATCAGTCCGAAAGCAAGCCAAAAAAGAAAGACCTATACAGCCTAATGGTTGATACGCAACTGACCTCGAAAGCAAAGGAAAAATGTTTTTATCCCGGTCAGGTTCGATCTGAAAATCTTTTATTGTCTTGCAGAACGCCACAGACAATTGTACCACTGAAACAACCCCGGAAAAATGATTTATTTGTAATTATAAATAACATGGTTGGATGGATACCTCAAAATAACAGACGAATATCTGTCTATTGAAAATTCTCATGTTCTCATATTGTTTGATGGTTTTATCATGATCTTAACTGTTTTAATTACATCTTTAGTGGCATAGTAATTTTTAACAAAAAGAAAAATGAATAAAATATAGACACTTACTGTATGAAAATGATATTTTTCATAAAAGATATTCAATGTTTGAAATGAAAAAAAATAATACTGAGAACTCAGAAACGCTATTTGTTACGACATGACGTCACGGAATCACTCTTTCTTTTCTACTCTCTCTGCTATTCATGTCTTAAATTAACACATCTTAAATTCTAGATCTTACTCATTGCGATATTAGAGTCAACACTGAGAGTTTAACAACCCTATCTCGTCATGTGCTTCTATTATTCATCTCTTACAAAGATCTTGGGAGAGGTATATGCATTTACTTATGTCTGTCTGTTTGTCATTCTGTCTGGCAAAACAATATCTTCGAAAAATAACACATTGAATTCCAATGACATTTTGTGGAAAGTTGGGCCATCGGCTACGAAAAAAAGTGAATAAATTTGTTGGTTGATTCAGAAATTGGTTTTAGATTGAGATATTTTTTAAAGAATTATTCTGCAGGAAAAGGGGTAAAACGAACATGTAATGAAAAGGCAAGATTCAAGTTTTAAGCGAAGTAACTCAATATCTAAAGTTATCTTTTTTCCTATTCTTTTTTAGTTCAGTACGTAGTTTACGACAATGGCAGTGGTATGAGCTGTCTAGGCGTTTTTTTACTTTGATACATGGTCACGGTTGAATTTAGTGCATTTTAGAAGTCCATCAGTTATCTTGCAAATGTATTTTTAAGCAATTATCATCCATTACTTACGTTTGGAAAACTTATTTTGTCACGTATGAAAACATTACATCCTCTTTCAAAGTTTCTGTTCTGCCCGTTTGTTGACCCTCTGTAGAGAAACACGTTTGTCTTCCCTTGTTATTCACTCGAACACGGAAGCCAAGGCAATAAAAAAAATCTGGTTTTGCGTGGGAAGCTCTTAACTGTATGAATTGTGCTCTTTTTGTTCCATTCAGAGACTGGAGGCAAGATAATCGGCTCCGTACATTTACAAATACGAGAAATCGAACATGGTTGTTAAAGATTTTATATGCGTCGGAAAAATCTTCCCTTTTCTGAGGAGATTTATTATTATTCAGCACTTATTACTATCCAACCATTGTTACACCAATATATTACTAAAGTTACACATACACTCGGAAACACACACACACACAGAGCAGCACACACACACACACACACACACACACACACACACACACACAAACACATTGCACACACACAAACACATTGCAAACACACACACACGAGCAGACACGTTCATTTTGTTTAATTTTTTACACTAGTCAAAACCTGATGATAACAATTTTGGCCGGTCACTTATTAGAAACTGTTACATGATAAACGTCTTTTGCCAGCATCTCGTGATGGAGGTGATCAATAAAAAAAAACAGAAAAAGGGGGGTTCAATGAATAAGTTACTTCTCCCACCATTTGTTGGGCAGTGATTAGAAAAGTTCAAATTTCCAAAAAACAATTCTCAATGCTGTCCGACACAAACTAAGAGACCTATTCATCAAACACTTATATTGTAAAATGGACCCCCTTCTAAAAAAAAACTATTCTGCACGAGGGATATTGAATAATCGGGAAAAAAAGAGTCTATTTTCTAGACATGAGAAGTAGTACACGTTCAGTCTTCTAGCTCCATAGATGTGATTCGTACCCATGACACACACATGCATGGCCAGCCCAACCACCTGCCAGACCCTCTTAGAAACAGAAGAAACCTACGTTGAGAGTTTTGGTTGACAGTTCAAAATTATATAATAACGAAGCTTGTGAAATTATAGCAAACCAGAAGAAAACAAGCAAAGGATTCTAACTAAGCGATCTCTTACCCTAGAAGGGAAACTGTAAATTGAGGGACCACTGAAAGAGGAACTGTGAATAAGGGGGCCGCTTGAAGGAAAACAAAAGATTAGATAAATTATATCTAAAAAAAGAACAATTTTAATCTATAATCCCATGCGTGAGAATGCTGATGACTTAATCTGTTCGTGCAATACTTTAGTGTTCTTTCATTACGTCAGTATTATAGTAACGAGCTCATCTTCAAAGTAACAGCCACACTAATAGAAGTTGCCAATATATTTAAACCAAAGGGCAAACAAACAACCAGTAAATTCTCCGAAAAATCAAGAATCTCATGGAAAAACGCAGAGATCTTAAGCTACCGACAACAAGAGAAGAGGTTGAAGCAACTGAGTTAAACAAAACCACCCAAAAGAAACGAAGACAAGAAGATACACAACAGCAGTCATCGATAGCATTCTTAAAATGGGTAGAGGTTTCAAAGCTATTAAAAACCTTCCCAGTTAAGGAAGAACGAAAATAACCATGGCGCTCGAATAAAATGGAGACTTAACGACGGCCGGGGCTGTTATTGACGAACGAGCCCAAAAAAAACTCTACTCCGGCAAACAAGCTACACAAAACAACAAACCGCATATACAAGTCACGAATAATCAGTTCGCAGATTTCCCACGGGTCATTCCGTGGGAGGTGAAGCAAGCCATCAAGCAATCAAAAAAAAAAAAAAAAAAGGTGGGGGGAAAGGTAAGTGGACCAAATTGCATCACAATCGACCTACTCGGAAAGGCTGGTAAAGTCATTACAAGGAAATTATCCATTCTATTTAACTTATGCGTAAAACGGAGCAAAGTCCCAGAAGATGGGAACTGCGATCGTACTGTTATCATTTAAGAGAGAAAACCCGAAAGATTTAAACAATTATCGGTCAATAAGCCCAGTGAACTGCATCAACAAACTTTTCACCACAGAATCACCAAAAAAACTAGATGAGAATTAACCTACAGAACAGACTGGCTTCTCTACCAAGAACCATCTCCATTTCGTAAATCAACTGAAAGAGAAAGCAATAGAATATAAAATGCCATACTCTGTAGCATTTCACGACTTTAAGAAGGCCTTCGACTCACTGAATATTCCAAAGGTCAGTGATGCTATTCTGAAACAAGGCGTAATTCCCGAATGTCAAAGACTTCTAACGACACTGTTGTTCCTTTATTAGGCTACGTAAAGACGCTGAGCCGTTTTAGTTCCAAATGAGAGTAAGACAAGGCGATGCCAGCTCTACAAAACTTTTCTCTGTCTGCCTCAAGATTATCTACCGTTATATAGACAGAGAGAACAAAGGAATCGGAATGGACGGTAAATGCCCTCTGATCAGCTGAAGACATCGTTCTTTTTGCCGACGACTTTCGTGATATCCAAAGAATGCAAGAAGAACTGAATGAAGATAGCGAGAAATTAAGCATTCACATGAACTACAGTAAAACAAATGTCATCGACAACAAACACGTTGAGAACAAAGACACAACGGTCAGAATAGTAAAAGATGAGCTGGAGAAGGTAGACTACTACATCTACCTAAGACAACGAATCTCCATATAATCCCCCAAAGAAGAGGAAATCGAGCATAGAAACACTGTAGGTTGGCAAGCTTTCAGTAGAGCCATCTCAACCTTCAAGAACCAGAAAATACCATTATTCATATAAAGAAAGGTAGCAATCAATGCATCCCCCCGATAGTCACCTATGGAGCTGAATCATGGAGAGAATCATGCTCAACCTTAGTGGGAGAGATCACAAGGCAGCATAGTATACGAAATAAGACAGAGGTCAAAGATAAGATTGGAAAAAACATCAGAAAACTCAAATGTTTCAAGAATGTCAGACAGCCGCTGAACATCCCGACTCACAATGTGTATACCTAGAGATCATATGCAAAAACATAGCCGGACAAATATGAGTTGGCGTGACGAATTAGATAAGTTCAGAGAGTAATTGCTCTGCTTAATCTTGTGAAAGGTCTATGTCCAACGATGGATGATGAAGGGCTGCTGATGTTGTGGCTGCTGATGATATTAGCTAACTTGGACCGACAAACTGGGTAATAGAGATGCGGGAGGGCAGCTATAATGGATTAGTTCAGCAGAATTAGTCCGACTTTATACAAATCTTGAACAAATTTGAATAAAGATGAAATAGATGAGATAGAGGTCTAAATTACATCACATGAAAGGTCCACTAAAATCCAAAAATAGTTTTTAAGGAAAAACGACCCAACGAGATTAACCCGATTGTGGTTATAATGGGGAATCTAGTTCAGTATGCAAGAGAGAGAGAGAGAGAGAGAGAGAGAGAGAGAGAGAGAGAGAGAGAGAGAGGGGAGAGAGAGAGAGATGCATCTCTAAAACAAGATAACAATTCTATGTACGATAGGAGATTAGGGTACTTGCATTTAGGGGGGGGGGTGAATCCAAATCGCTCCCCTGTGCCTTATATAAATCTAGGTTTCTTGATTATATACCAGTTTTGGTCTGAAAATACATTGCTGATATTAAGTTTTGAAAAATCTGGGAATTTTCCCTAAAATTAAATCGAGGCATTATAACCGCCTCTTTTTTGTCTAGCTGCGGTCAAGTAATGCACCTTGGAGTATGTTTTTCAATTCACAAAGTTACATACATACATACATACATACATACATACATACATATATACATACATATATACATACATACATACATACATACATACATACATGCAACTGTTAGATTTCTGACGTTTTTTAATTGCTTCTTATTGTTTTTATTCAAGCAATTTTCCAAGTTTTTTTTTTCTTCTTTTGATGTATTTTTTATAACCTAATTTTCATTTAAAAACAAATTGTCTTCAAAGTATTTACAATATACCAGTCAGAATAAATCACTTAATAAGGCGAGAGTCATTCTTCGAAACTCTCGGAATTTCGTCTATAGAACACTTCTATACTAAGAATGGTAATATCTTCTGTGTGTACTTATGATCACAGATTGCATGTTTACCGTTAGAAGAATGATTCCGATCCGATTTTACATGCAGCTGTGCATGTTCATTACGCACGATGTTTGGGAATCTCTGCACAACAACTGGATCGGTGGCAAAAATAGGATTCCTGACGAATAGTTCGTGATGAATACAGGAAGTGTTATTTTATTGTGCGTAGAAAAATGCCAAGTTAATGATCAGACCATTGAGCAAGAATTGGTGCACCTGTTTAAGTCAGCAGGATGGCGAGCGCATGGAAGACATATTACAGGGGGCTCCACAAGGCTCGGTTTCTAGGCTCCTCACCACATTCTGTTAATATATATGTGACTAGAAAATCTTACAAGAGTCTATAACGCATTCAAATCGACACAGTATAAAGATCTACATCCTCCAGACAAGAAGCACCAGATGTTGAAAAGTTTAATAACTGGTTATTGACATGCAACTTATTTGCTCTTAAGATAACTCAAGGTTTTGTATGCATTTTCTATGGTTCTATCGCAGATCCATCAGTGGATTGTGATGAAGCCTACTGGAAAAGATGCTGTTGACCTCTACAAAATCAATGCAAAGAAAGTCCAATATATTTCGAGAAAAAATGTCAAGGTTTGTGGTGTAGTTGCAGACATTATCCACTAATTCATTTTGAAAATTTAATCACCTGTGCCGTCCATAGCAGTGAGGAAATGGAGTTCTTCCTCATCTTTGAGTTCTCTACTAAAGGAGGGGTATAGAATTGAGAAATGCACTGAATACATCAATCTGTAAGGTTCATACTCTCTAAGTATGCTGAGAAAGAAATCAGCTTTGACTTTAGTATGAAACCAATAAGTAAAGGTAGACTTTTAGGAAGCGAATCTAACAGGACGCGCTCCAAAAGTATATTGTCAGAGTTCATCGTGGATGAGGGTAAAGAAGTGAAGCAAGTTACAGGAGATGCAGATTTTCTAATTATTTCGACAGCATTTAAAATTGCGGCTGGGAATTCTGACCCTGTAGTCGTCGGTTAGGATGCAGATCTTCAGTGTAGGTTGTGGAAAGGTGTGAGATAAGCAATGTCTACATTCAGCTGAACACTAGCGATCCCTTCATAATCTACAATGATACTCGGAAAAAAAACATTACAGCTACTCAACATGATGTTCTCCGAGTTGTTTACTGTCTTAAGGGGTTTAGATATTTACTCAGCTGCATTTGATAAAGGAAATATAACTGTCTGGAACCTGCCTCAGGGACTTCAGGTATTTTAGGAGGGGGAATTCTGACCAATTTTAGTCCTCCTAAATACAGACTGTTGCTTCTCAAGTTATATGGATATCCAGCCTCTTCTACACTTAATAAGCAGCGTTTCTTGAGGTATCACCGACGTGTTGCCGAATTCTGACATCGGCATTAAAGCTGTAAACTCTTCTTCCAGCATCTAAAGCAACAACTCAACACTCTTCTCGGGGTCTATCGTGCAATCGAGCAATGCCTCGGTATGGATGTATATCCCACTCAATGGGATCAGAAAAGAATGGAATGTTACACATGACCTGTCATGACAACAAAGTCGAAGCGTTGCACAGATTATGGGGGTGGGCATTTTAAACTGCCATTCCCGGGCCCCAATCGACCCCCCACCCCACAAATAGATTTTTAAAAAAATAATACACCAACTGCAACTCTTACTATGCATTTCGCAAGCGTCAGCAGCCTGAAGGTTGGGAACAAATGCAACAAATGTTTATTCGAAGGGTGGGAAAATCCTGTGACAAACCCGTACATGGTGCTGTGTCTTGTCTTTGACGTGAACATCTCTCCCCTTCTCCCCCTCTCTCTTTCTCTCTCGCTCTCTCTCTCTCTCTCTCCTGCATACTGAACCCTTGTATCATCATTTTACGTTTTATTGTTTTTCCCAAAAATTTGGATGCACTTTTGATGTCTTTATTAAACTATAGCATCTAACTATAAACTGATCATCTTTATACAAATTCGTTAAAGGACTCTGCTTAATTCTACTGGTCTAAAAAGGTAGATGGGTATCTCGATCTAGCAAAAGAATAGATAAACTGGAATCTGAAGTCGTCAGTAGTACCAGTAGTGCCAGTCGTAGTTGAAAACCAGTCCTGAAAAACCTAGCGAAGAGGTTGAATAACTGAGACTCCACGGAAGGGCCTTGCCAGACGACCGCACAGATGACATCAACCAGAATATTGAAAAGAGTCCTTGACTACTAAGGTACTAACTTGCGGTCGTTCATCCTCTGTAAGCATTCAACAAATAATGGTGATATATTTCGTCTAAAAAATTAGTAGACTCGCTCTCATATTCAATCATTGAACACCCGTAGCGTCAAAACTGAAGACATGTAAAAAAAAGAACTTCCACTACAGAATACACATGATCATAGCAAATTCTATTCATGACATCACGGGAGTTTTTCACTGGAAAACGTCTAAAATGGTGTAGAAACACCTAGAAGCACCTAGATTCAGTTTAATCTATATTTTATTGATAAGCATATCAGAATAAGAATGAAAAATGACGAAGGAGCTCCTTTACCGAAAATAAAAAATAAAAACATTTCTAAAAGGGGTCTAGATGACAACTGATGCCAGTTTTCAAGTCTATAGACAAAACGGCATGGCCATAAGAACTGGAAAAATGAAACAAGCAACTCAACAAACCCATACAAACATGCAAAAATCCGCACATATAAAAGAGGATAGAAACATTTGCCATCTTTGATGGCTACTGTTGTTTAATTATGTACAACTGTTTTTCTACCCCGAGTTGCGTGCTGTTGAGAATTTTATGTGGGCGATTCTTGTTAATCTCTATTTTAGAACGGGTGGCTTGGTTATTCAAATAGTTCAATAGAGTACGGCTATGCACATCTCTCCCGGGTTGCCTGCTGATAGGCCTACGGTCGAATGAAGCCAGTGTCGGGCTTGTAGCATGTACATTATACAGAGCCTTGAATTCGGAAAAAAACATGAATATTCAAACACATACATTTTTATTCATTTTCATTTGTTGATACGACAAATATGTCGGATATTTCAGTGATAGCGTTATGTTGTTTGTTTTGTTTTGATAACTCTGCAGTGGCTGTGACTTCCGTTTCAAATACCTTCGTATTCATGCATCACATAGGTACCACACATTTGTTGATTACTATGACAATGACCCCAGTCAAAAGTGACAATTGACTAAGATAGATAAATTTAAACAACCGGTCGTGAAGGTAGTACAGAACTATAGTGATGGAGTAATTGTAGAATCCTTGATTCAGAATTGATAGTTTGCCAGAATTTAGAACAGGGTCCTCGGAATTGTGGGCTATTGTATATGTAACTCTTGCTACATACTTAATCCGACACTTGTTGGGTGTACGTCTAAATCTCCTGTGGGCGAAGCTCGTTAACTGTGACTTAACTGCCAAAGATTTCCAAACTAACATGCATTCTCAGGCAGGAATAACATCTTTGGAAAGCCCAAAGGATAAACAATTGCAGACCACAGTTACAGGATATCCATAAGAATAACACCCATAATACCGAAGAAAAAAAAACAAACTCGGAGCTGGAAGTTCATTAAGGGCATTGCAAAATTCCTTGTAAGTTGGGTAATGAAAACGAAGTCTAAAATTGGCGTTGATAATAATAGTTGAGTAGGAATTAGCGAAACAGAAAAAAAATTGGCAAAGCTAAAGAACTCAAGTTTTCTGAAATATTTGGCATCGAACCGAAAGTTCTTTACATCTTGCCAACATAGCAATGTATGGGGGTGGATTAATAAGTTCATAATCTAACAAGTAGTTATACAGGAAGGCGTGGTACTGCACGCCATACTAGCTCATGCGATTAGTAGTACACACACAAAAAATGTTCAGCTCTTGGTTACTGCATGCTGGTGCTTTGAACAGGTACCAATCCGTGTTTCAATTAGCGTCTCTTAACTTCCTAATTCTCTCCGTTATTAAGCAACACCGTTTGTACTGACATCTGGATTGGATTCTGGGAGAGACCTACTGCCAGACAGTTAAACGTTTCGAGAGTGAACCAAAAGAAGGAAATGGTTGATATTTTATTGGTGATTCCTGTTCTAGGCTTTAGTTCCCATCTTGTTCCGCACGTCTAGCTTCACATGAAAGAATGAAAAGCTTTCCCAGCTAACAGGCAGACAGACAGGGACTGGTAGTTTGGTTCGTGTCGGAGAACAGGTTCTCTAGATGAAACAGGAATCCTGACGCAAGTAGGCTCTCTGGTGAGACTTGGATCCTGACGTAAGCGGACTCCGGCTGAGATACGAAGGTGGACAAACAACCTCCAGGATAATGCAACCTACTGACTTGACTCGTAACAGCTAGCTTTTAGGAAATTTAATTATGCCCAAAATGGTTCCAGTTATACGTTAACAAATTAGCACCACAGTTTTCTACTTAATGTTAGTACAAAAATGTGTCAGGCTATTTGACGCATTCTACTTACTGCACGCCCTCTACCTTGAACATATCTTGCATGAAATACCTGACTCTCCTGGTTGTAGTTGAGTCTTTATCTGGAATGTTCATTGTATGATGTTCGATCAGTGGCTACAAAGTGGCTGGTCAGGCAACGGCCCGGAGCAATGAACCGAGCGAGCCAAGTTCAAATTGCAGCCGAGAAAGTTTGCGCATACTTTACACATACCTATAAGAACGGTATGAATCCATATCTCCCCTCAGTGAAGTGCTGTGGTGTGAAGTGAGTGACGTAACTTCGGGTGCTTGCTGCCTTCAAATCTACAGCACATATCAAACTGCTCAGCGAGTGATAACGTGATATGTTGAACCTAAGCAGGCACTATGTCATCACCAGCTTAACGGAAAATTTTATATATGTAATTAATATTTATCATAGAATCAATTGCATTGTTAAGGAAGGAGAATATGTTGGAAAAATTTTTTGTGCAAAATGAATCTTTTTTTATCATTAGACTAAGGACTCACTGAAGCATGCAAGTAAGTGGGGCTGGGCGAATTGACTTATGCATTTACGGAAAAAACAGTTTTTTTTTACTCGCTGAATACGTAAACGGAACCATTTTTGAATGCTAAACCAATCTTGCAAATGAAAACATACGACGGGATTAGTTATCCAAAAAGCACACTTAAAACATAACTACGGGCTATCAAAAATCTTTCTACCTGCATATTGTGTTTAAAGCATAAACATAGCTATTTATTCATACATATATATTGATAGATAGATGGATAGAGAGAGAGAGGGAGAGAGAGAGACAGACAGACAGACATTCAAATAGAGTTCTAATGCAATGTAACGCATTGATACTTTTTTGTTGGATTATATATCCATTCCTTAGTAATATAATTGTCCGTGTTGTGGAACAAATAGAACAGATATAGAAAGTGAGTGAACAAAATCAGAATTTGGAAGTAAAGCAGTGACTTGGGCTTTCGTATTATCAGCGACTGTTCAGCTTGATGGTATGAGCAACAGTTGCAGATTTGATTTCCTTGAGCAGAAAATTTCTTTTTTTTTATTCACGCTGTCTTGGCAATTTCAAATACAGTTCCAAGGTAATATAACAGATTCATAATTATTTCTATCGGATTATACATCCATTTCTTAATAATATACAGAGAAGGATTAAAATTTACAATGATATTTACGTCAACATTTCGTGTCTAACACACTTTTCAGCAACCAGCAATTTGTTTGCTCTTGTAATTTAATTCATATCATGATAGCTTTGATGGATATTGACCATTGACCATCAACAACAGGGGAATCTGCTCTTTTTTTGTATTTTCGTATTCGTACTAATTGTTAATACGCATTATATGTGTACATCGTCTGACAGATTATATACCCATTCCTTAATATATATATATATATATATATATATATATATATATATATATATGGTTGAAAACTACAAAGAAGATTAATTTTTATTGAATTTTTCTTGTTTTTACACATGAGAATTTTATCTTTCTATCGAGGGTATTAGTTGTCCAAGAGTACCATATCTAGCGCTTTTGGCTAAACAGCTAATCATGTGCTATGTCTTTAAAAATTTCCACAATTATGTCAACCCCACAATATATATATATATATATATATATATATATATATAGAGAGAGAGAGAGAGAGAGATAGATAGATATATATATATAGAGAGAGAGACAGACAGACAGACAGACAGAGAAAATGAAAAATCAGATCATTATTATCGGTGTATGCGCGAATGCAGACCGCTCAAGTAAAATATATACAAAAAAAAAAACGTAAAAAATCTCGTAAAAAATATGCTTTGGGCCTCATCATTACCCAGAGGCAATTCCATGGGGATATGTTTTGTGATTCCAGGGTTACTCTGTCACAAACGGACAAACAGTTGGTAGATCGTAGTAGTATTGTCATTAGACACACCTATATCTACCTGGCAAGTAAATTCTTGACAACAAATATCTTGCACCTGAAAGATAGATAAGCTTGGTTTGCTTCTTATCTTTCGTAGACTCTTATCGGATTTCATCTTTTTCTTCTTCTTGGATTCTTCATATTTTTAACCAAGTTTATTTTCTTTCACATAAGTTAAGTTAAAATTACCAACAAATATTCCACAGGAAGTGATTGCATTATAAGTATATAATACTTCATCTTGGTATCGTAAAATTCCTACTGAGTTGGCTTTGTTTTCCCGACCTAACAACAATGACAAGTTCAGACTTTAGTTCAGACTAAAAACGACAGAGAGAAAAAGGAATACACACACAAACACACACACACATACACACACACACACACACATATATATATATATATAGAGAGAGAGAGAGAGAGAAAGAGACAGACAGACAGACAGAGACAGAGAGAGAGAGATGTGTTCTACTACTATGTCATCAATCAATGAGAGGATGAAAAAAAGCGAGATAGAAAAAAGAATTTGAAAAGCTATGGACTCTAGGTTGAATTATCTAGTGTATATTCAGTATGACACAAGATCAAATGAGAGAGTTCAAGATAAAAAAAATAACGATGAAAGAAATATTACTCCAATACAAATAATATTAAGTTGGTGTGAAAATGATTGCTGTTTTCCCTATCAACTTCAAGGCAATATATCTAAGCTTAGAATAAAAGTTAATCATCGAAATAAGAACCTTCGTAATCTGCACATTGTCATCAACTCGAAGTCCATTTATTCTGGAAGCGTACAGTTCTAGTGTCTTTGAACTAATGAATTCTTCCCTGGCATCCTGAGCTGCTGCGCAGCTGTTGGAGACATGGAAGTGGTCCAATCGGAGAGAGATCTGGCGATCGTTCGGTGAGGTAGAGTTTCCAAGCCCAGTTTGTTCAATTTTCGCAGGTTCATTCATGCGACACGTCAAACTTTTTGCTTGTTCAATTCGGTGCAAATGTCGAACAATAGATGAATGGTCAACGTTTAGTTCCTCTCCAACCTCTGGAGTTGTTTTGAGTAGGTCCGCCTCTATAATGACCCACAATAAGATGTCGTCAATCGCACATGGGCGGCCACATCTTCGAGGCTCTCATCTATGTTTCAAAAAAACCCAACGGAAAAATGTTGAGCTTTACGTTCATTGACGGTCCCCTGGCCAAATATTTGATCAATTCAGTTCACGCTGCTTTACGTCCCATTTTGAACTCATAAAATTGCTTGAATTAGTTTTTTTTCGATTTTTGATTTGACAGACTCAAATGAACCAGAATAAATAAGGAAAAGAAAGCGGCCAGCTTAAATATATGGAGGGAGAAACACGTTTTCAAATAAACAATAGTTTTTTCCAAAAATAAGTTTAAAGAAAAGGCGCACGTAAAAGTTCTTCCTTGGTGTTCACAAAGCTTAGCTTAGTTAGGGACAAGCCTAAATGGACCAAAAGATGTTAAATGAGTTCAGTTGTCAGAACATGTAACAGCGTAACGTTTTATTCTGAACAGATATAGGCTGTCTGGAATCCATTGCTGCCTGGAAAATCATTATCATCATCGTCAGCCATTACATTTATATACACTAACTTCCCCATCTCCTTCCATGACGATTGCATTACCGTCTGCCATGGCTTGGCAGTAAACCTTGTTATCTCAGCCATTATCTTATGTCTGGTGTTTTCCTACCGCATTTACTGTTCCCAGGACACAAATCAGTTAGCCTTTTGCTCCATTGTAATCTTTTCTTGCTGAGTGTCCAATCCTTCTCCATTTTAATTGCTTATTTATCAGTATGATATTCTTCATTCTAGCTTTTTTAGTGAACTTAGGTCTTTGAAAAAGCTAGCATTCAGTGCAGAAAATATAGCTTCTCAGAAAACATATATTGAAGTTGAAGTCCAGGTAAGAATGAATCTTAATTATGACTGGTGTTTTCGGTAGGTAAGTTTCTCCTTCTTTTTAACAGCAACGAAAATCGACAGTTATCAAAAAAAGGAAAATTCAGATTAAGACCAATTTTCAGATTGGTTAACAGCGTTTGTGATGAATTAAGTGACTGGGAAAGAGAGCTGGTTCAAGCAGTCAAACCAGGAATATACGACATACGGAGAGAGCAGAGAAAGAGCGATATCTTTTTTCCTTTCCCACGTCACACAAAGTCATATCATTCCTTTTATCTATTCTCAAGATAAAAAAATAGTACAAGAAAGAAAGAAAGAGAAAGGAAGGGAGAGAGAGAAAGAAAGAAAGAAAGAAAGAAAGAAAGAAAGAAAGGAAACATGCAGACTATACAGTGTTCATAACTAATGTATACACTTCATATCTGCCAATGAATTATGTTGCATTTTGAATGATACACTTATTTCTATTTTTGATACAATCATTATTTTTTTTTCGGGTGATTCAATGGAAATTAGCTTGAAAACTCAACTGGGAACAAATGGTTTTGTTCCAGAAACAGGTGGAGTGTAGACAAAAGCCATGAAAATTGTAAAAAGAACGTTGCAGTTGTTGAATCGAATCTGTTCTTTCTCTTCTGCGACTACGACTCTTTATGAGTTGTTGTTCTGCAGTTGTGATTGCTGCATGTTCTTGTTATTTACTAAGTTTAGATTAGAGTGTTCCAATCGTTGCATCGCGATGTACAGGAACCCTGCTGAATCTGCTAAGCCTGAGGTCGGTCCTCTCCTCTTGAATAGGTGTGGTCTCCCGTAGATTCTTCTCTCCGCCATGGGTTGCTCGAACTTATAATGGTCACTGCTTCGGCGATTAAATATTCAATACATATATAAAGTTCAATTCACACCTTTCAAATAATAGTCCTGGAACGTCTTTTTGAAATGGATATTTTCTTCAACTTCTCTATACTTCGAAACAGAGTGAGTGAAATTGGTGACAGAGGGAGAAAAAGAGAGGGGGACAACTTGTGGTGAGTAAGAGTGAGTGTCTGTCTGTTAAGCGTTTCAGATTCTCTAGGCGCAGGGTAGACACCCAATACGCTCCCATTACTTCAAGTGGCCAATTTATCATTCATATTTTATGACCTTCTTTCTCTGCTAACAACTCAATTTTTCACCGACCCTTCCTCCGCTTGCTTCATTTCTAGTAATGTCTCAATTATGGTACCGTAAGTTGCAGTCTTGCTGTTCCTCAATCTCATTCCCTTCACTCCATACACTCTGTCAACGGCTTCATTCCATTTTGCTTTCTTTCTGTGGCATCTATCCGTCCATTTCAAAAGAATTAGGAAGAATACATCTTTCCTTTCCATACTCTATTATAGAGGGATTATTTTTCCATTTCATAACCGAGGCAAGTACGACTTTTCCCAGCCGACGTCCTATTTTTCCTCTCTTTCACATCATGGCCGTGTTGGACATCGTTCGTTTTTCCTGCATCTCGGTTGCCAGAGACCTGGATTCGCGGAACCTGAATCCCAGCCAATTTCACTAGGCGAAACATCGACTGATCCTTCGAGAGACAGATCCCAAAACATCTTCCAGAGATTTCGGCCGGAATAATTTCGTCCAATCATATCACGATTCTCTTTTTGGAACCAAAAATCTAAATCTACATTCCACACGCACACAAATACAGATATGCACATGCACACACACACACACACACACACACACATACACACACGCATACACACACATACACACACACACATCACAACCAAAAATTCCTTCTCTGATCTTGAATATTTCCAAATGCCATGTCACTTCAAAAGCTCAAGAAATGAAAATTCCATCTCAACTGATGGGCAAAACGCAGCCAGAGCATCTAAGGTCCGTGGGTTGCCAATATGTTATCTATTTCAGGGGTCAACTTCCACTTGACTCACCAGGAAAACTGTATTCTTTATGCAAGTTTTGGTCGACCATATAAGAAAACTGTTGGAGGCATAACACAATCGCAAATGCTAATGAATGCATCCTTCGCACAAAACTAATATCTTCTTTTTTTTTCTTCTTTGAATTTTTTTCTCCCACTCCATTCTTCTTCTTCTTCTTCTTCTTCTTCTTCTTCTTCTTCTTCAAATTTTTGCCTTCTTCTCCTTTTCTAATTTTTGCTTTTTTTGTTGCAATTTTTTTCTCCAATTTTAGCTTTCTTCTCTTTCTTCAATTTTTGCTATCTTGTTTTATTTTTTTTGTTTCTAATTTTTGCTTTTTGTTCTTCTCCTCCAAATGTTTGTTTTTTTTCTTCTCATAATTTGTACTTTTTTCTTCTTCAAATTTTTACTTCTTTTTCTTGGAATTGTTGCTTCCTTCTTTTTCTAATTTCTGCTTTTTTCTCCTTTGAATTCTTGCTTTCTTCTTCGAATTTTTTCTTTCTTCTTCTTCTTCTTGAATCAATAGGTAATGAGTTGAAAGTGATAAGAACTTTGAACCTCAACATAGGTTTTGCAATGCAATTAACAATTCTACATGTCATCAACGTCAGTTTTAATGCCATGGACTCTGAGCAAATTTTCTCATTTCTCGTCTCTTGTACATTCACCTCCTCGACACAGATATTTTCTTTCTCGCATTCTTTTACCAAATGCTCAAGGATATATATATATATATATATATATATATATATATATATATATATATATATATATATATATAACTACTTGTATGACATAAATTATAAATTAAAAGCTGAAAGGGAGGTGGTGTCCGATCAACACTGCTGGGGTGCCTCGTTGATATAATTATTTTGTTTTAAAAATCCCCAATACACTTATATGGTGAACAACTGATGATCCCAACAAAAGAAAATGTATACATTGTACCATGATAACTAACTACATGTGAAACAAAAAAGATGAAGAAAGTTACATAAATTGCATCAACAGATATTGGGAAATAAGAGATTGGAGTGGCAAAAAATCTTTGAAAAAGTTTTTTGTGTGTGTGCTGAGTGTTTAAAGTCATAAAGCTTTCCAGAACACACACACACACACACACACATATATATATATACATATATATATATATATATATATATATATATATATATATATATATATATATATATATATATATTGACTTATATATTTGCCGTGAAATGTGATTGAGCATATCCCAGTCTGTTCATATCTATCTATCTATCTATCTATCTATCTATCTCAATCTGTTAATATCTATCTATTTATCAGAAATAAAGGGTGTTCAGTCAGTGTCTGATTTCGGGAAAACGTTAGAATTTTGATGGAATGAAAAATATCTGTTTCTTGGCTATGATGGTTTGTATTTCCTCACCAGTTTGAGATTGGTGTTCTAGCCCCGTTTTCATTTATCTATTTATTTATTTTTGACTCACCGTATGGCGCAGCTGCGGAACGTCATCAGAGATAAACCTGGGGTCACCAAGTATTTCGCTCCTTAAAATCTGACACCCAAGTGTGAATGGTCAATCCCCGATCAGTGCCCAGCAAGCGCATTACATCACTTGTTATCCTTTTCTAACAAGTCAACGGGTAGTTTTCTCAGTGGCACCCAAGATCACCCTGGTGGCTTTTCGTCCCTGCACCCAACAACCATATATTCAGAAAACCGTGTGAAGAGATTCACCTGCGAAGCCAACGCAGCCCAGATCAACAGGTTAACAACGGGCCTTCCACTCTTTCCTCTGAAACTAAATCGCCAGATCCTCCTACATTGCTTTTTTTCCTTTCTTGTGCCTCCATCGCTCTATCTTCTCAAGAGACAAAGAGCTCTAACAAGTAAAAGCCATGATTTTTTAAAGACTGAATTATAAGGCAGGCAGATCATCCCCACCTGGAAGATTAGTGAAAAACTCTTTCCCTATGCCTTGTTCAAGATTTGACTTAGCTTAGTAAATAGACTGACCTGTTCGTAAATGTATTAGAGTTGTATAATTTTATAGTTATTACATTCATTTATTTGATGCATGTCTAATGCTCAAGTGATTTATTTACCCAGGGGTTCACGAACCGGATACGCGTATCTCTAGGGGTACGCAAGAAAAATTATGGAGATACTCAAGTTTTCTAGAAACCAGGGAATTTTGAAGTAATCACAACCAACGAAACGCAAATCACGTGTCTCATAAAACATGACATAAAGTTGGCAGCAACGCGAAAGTCAGAAAGAATCATTCTGTATGATCAAACTTCTGATCAAACCTCTCTAGTTTGTACGAATATGCGCACTTGTTTGACTTTTTCGACGCTTTTTGTGTTTTGTGTTCAGTAAAGAAAATGCACTTACTAACATTTCGTGCAAATCAGTGGATTGAGTACGATATGCAGGCGTTTCTCTGTACCAAGGAATGATTTACTCGTTGGAAAAAGCCAAGCTCGTACATCTCATCAAAAATGTTAAAATTAGAAAAAAAGTGCAAAATTAATATCAAGTCTGGTTCCCATAGGAACCGTCATGTGACCAACGTCTTCCGGCTACTAATTGGAAAAGAGGTTTAATAATGAATAAGTTACTTCCCTTGCCGTCTCTTTGGCTGAGATTACTGGAAAATCTAAATTAGAAGAAGAAAAAACAAAAAAACAAACAAGCGTGAACACTGATAGACTCAAACTAAGGAACCAATTTAGCATAAACGTTTATTGCACCCCCCCCATTGAGGGAGCCAACCTGGGCAGACTCATTTAAAAACTGGAGAAACCAATGTTGATAATTTTGGTGGACTTTTTTTTAACACCACGTGTTTACTGTCTGTTCTATGGTATCCATAGATTATTCATTATTCTCAATCAGAATATTCCATTCTTTATATATATATATATATATATATATATATATATATATATATATATATATATATATATATATGTATTTCAATTGTTAATAATGAAAAATATATTTTAACAAAAACATTTCTAAAATTGAATGATGAAAAGAAGTATTCAGTATATAAAACATGTACGTGGGTATCTTTTGTGAGGTATTAAATCTGTGCTGTACCTTCCCTCGCTCGAAGTTGTGTTAGTCGAACGAAGTTTACAATTAACTTGTTAATGTATATCTAGTGATGAAAAAAGACCATTCCTACTTTTTTTCTCTCATTTCCATTTATATCGTAATATCTAAAAAAAGATGAAAGTTTGGACCGATGCCTAGTCGTGAATAAATTGTATTCTGCTGTTTATAGTAGAATAATCTCATTTATTGGGTACGTTCAAATTGAAGACTTTTTGGATGAATCGTGTTCGTTGAGAATTTTTGATGAAAGTGAAAAGTCTTTTTAAAAACTTTTAAACCAAATAACCATTCTTTTTAACCATTTAGTCTTTTTTTTTTGTAACTGTTTTAATTCTTGGAAATAAATATGGTATGTACTACTATATTCTTTTCGTATCATCTTTGAATACTCATTACTTTCTGTCTTAGCCGAGAAAATATCATATTGTGATTCTATTCTTTCAATTAAGCTATCATACTTTCTCTTTCAATGGCGGTAATTCTAAAATAATCGATATATACGATTAGAGATTTGTATTTACACTGTCAAAGTTATTTTATACTTTTGGACTCGCTATTCTAGATTCTCATTTATAAAAAATACCTATGGTTAACATATAATAATCAATTGATATCAAATCTAAAATGTGATTGTCTCAATGTAGATTGGGGTTGGTTGTTAACAAAATAATGAATTTAAATATCTTCATGATTATACTATACTTAACATTAAGGAATAGAGTCTTTATAATAATAATAGTTATCTAAATTACTTAAACGTAGACGGGTAGTTTTTGCTGATGAAAATGTCTTCTACCCATCATTTGAGACAATGGAATCTTCCGTGCAAAAGAGTTCAGGTTGCATATATATATATATAAGTGTGTGTGTGTTTGTGTGTATATATATATATATATATATACATATATATATATATATACATATATATATATATATATACATATATATATATATATATATATATATATATATATATATATATATATATATAAGCTAATCGGCACCTATACTCACAAAGGCTTTCGAATGTACACATACTAATACCCGGTACTCTCTCAGTCACTAAAGATAGTCCAGAGTATCCACTTCTGTAAATAATTACGATATCCATCTCACTCTCGCTCGTACACATTTTCTAATAAACACACGCACACATACGCATAACATACACAAACCAGCACAAATAATTACTTTATATGTTCATCCCTCTCTCCTTCTCTCTCACCAACAACCGCTCAACTATACACAACACGCACATACACATATACATACACACGCATGATACATACAAAGCAGGGCATTTACTCAGCAAAACTCACATAGATCCACCGACAGATACCCAGATCTTCTCTCCGTCAATCATTCAAGGCAGTCCAATGCATCTACTTCTGTTAATAGTTACTGTGTTCATCTTCTTTCCCACACCCTTCAATACAAGCACACACACACACACACACACACACACACACACACACACACATATACAAATGCACCCAAGCATTCAAGACATACACTAACCAGCAAATGTACTCTCAAAAGCAAACACATATACACTTACTGATACGTGGATACTCCTTCAGTCATAATGTACATATTAGTCACTGAAGACACTTTGGTGTCTACTACAGTCAATAATTACTGTCCACTTCTCTCTCTCTCTCTCTCTCTCTCTCTCTCTCTCTCTCTCTCTCTCTCTCTCTCTATTTATATATATATGTGTGTGGGTGTATGTGTATGAACGAATGGGAATTAGACAAAACCAGGAAAAAAAGTATACGGAGACGTTTTTGTTAATTAATTAATTTCCAGATAAATGAATTAGTATATCATACATGTTTCGGGGAAGGGTCCCATCTTCAGTAACATTTGTGTACCTTTCAGTGGTTAAAAGGTTAGATTTCTATACAAAACAAATTTAGCATCGAATGCTCTGCTTTTAAATAAAAAATGGACTATATACATATATATATACATATACATATATATATATATATATATATATATATACATACATACATATATATCTATACATATATATATACATATATATATATATATATATATATATATATATATATATATGTATATATACATATACATATATGTATATATACATATACATATATGCATACATACATACATATATATCTATACATATATATATATATATATATATATATATATATATATATATATATATATATATATATATATAATCCGTTTATCGCACACACATACGCACGCACATGCACACTTTTCAATACGTAGGCGTGACATATACTAACCAGCACACAAGTACTCACAACGCAGACAGATACCCGGATACTGTCTTAGTCACAATGTACACATCATCCACTAAAGACTGTCCATAGAGTCGACTTGAGTCAATAACAAATTGTGTCCAGTGCATCGATACACGAATTACCGATTGATTTGCATCGATTTTTGCCAGCTCTACTGAACACAATTCTGAACATTCTCAACCAACAGCGGAAAACCCCAACTTTACAGGTTTACCTTCGTTTCCCTCATGTCCTGACCATCAGGTCTGAGTAAATGAATTCATTGTGATGGGAAGTGTGTAGGTGTCGTTGATAACTAGATCAAACCTTATTAAAAGTGGTTTTGTGCCATGAGTATATTGGAGTGACCCAACATGATAAGTGCCTGACGGACCATTCTTTTAAAAGATGATATATACGTTATTTTTCAAGCTACAGTGCCCAGGTTTCATAACTTAAACACTGTCTGACGCATCATATAGAGTGTTTAAGCTATAAAGAAAGACACCCCCCCCAAAAAAAACCGAAAAAACCTGCTTAATCACTGTAGTTCTGAAAATAAAGAAAATATCATCTTTAAAAAAAACGAACGGTTCGCAGGGCTCTTATCATACACCGTCACTCATTTATTCAGCTTATCCATGGAATGTAAGACACAACACTAGTGTCGTTTCTCTTTTTTGTTTTATCCACTTGATATTCAACCCCAAATACCTCATTCGCTTAGATTTGACTGCAGATATCTGGATGTATTCTTTTAGTGCGATGGGAATGAGCTGTCTCGGGGGAAGGATCCCGTGTTCCAAGTTCGGAAATATTACTGCCAAGCCTTCTTCATCCAAGAGTGTTTCCGTTCACTCGTTTCACACCTCAAGGGAATTCTGCTTCGCTAGGATTTGGAATAGATCTTCCTTTCACCGATTTACAGCCAACGTAGTTATGTGACTTCTGGGGCGGATCATTCCTGAGAGTAAGGGCTGATGCCGAACATTTCTGGTACTATAATAATACGGGGGTCTCGACACGATGTGCGAAAGGAAAACTAAAAGTTATTCTCCTTCAACCTTTATCATCACATTTATAATATTTTTATTTGAAATTAGGCGATTGTTCAGATGATTTAACTTGTGGAGATTTACATTTTATTAACGTTTCTGTTGCAATTAAAATGAGTTCATTTGCTGAATGTGACATTAATTTTGTTTCTTCCGACATTTTTATGTTAGTTTCCAGAAGAACGAGAGAAAAATCTATGGAAGCAACGTTAGTTAAGTATTTTCAAAAGATAAATTGATATTAAAGTGATGAATAAAATCAAAAAGGAATAATTCATTGTCTTTTATGCATACTGTATCTGAACTCCTGTATCATAGTGTTATAGCTTATTAACTCGAGTGATCCGGGCGCACTAATACTTTCAGATAGGATTGTATTTTGAGTATGTGTGTTTATGAATGTGTATATTCTTTTTTGAAGAAAACAAAAGAGCTAGAATTTGGAGATATTCATCTGGCAGGCACAGTTTCTGCATTGAAATATCTCATTCATATCAGTGAGATCCAGAGAGTGAGGGAGATTTTGAAAATTACCCTCTCCCCTTTTACAGTCAGTACGCACGTGTGACGCGGCAAACTTTGATTCTTAACGAGACATAAAATCAACAATCGAACTCCAATCGATTTTACACAGTCGTATAATCGGGCAAACGTGACTCGATGATCTACACTGGACAACATTTGTATCTCGTCAATTTTTCGGTTCTACAAGTGAAGACCCCGAAGACCAAGCGAATCAAATTATTAATCAAATAAAGAATGATTTATTTGATCGATTTTCCATGAATTCCATTCGTCAAATATCTTATGGCGATTGGTGATTGCTGCCTGAACCTTTCCTGTTTCACGTACATCATTCATTTTAGTCAGAAGGGATATATCTGGAAAAGTCCATATAACAATGCTCGGTTAACAAAGATAAATTTTCCAGGTACAGTCTAGGATTGTCTGTCTTTGTTACACCTCAACACACACACATACATGCATATATATATATATATATATATATATATATATATATATATATATATATAGACAGAGAGAGAGAGAGAGAGAGAGAGAGAGATCGATCTGCAGTAATACACAGAATTTTACATAAACTTAAAGACATGTATCATCAGCAACAGCAGCAGCCATCATAATTCCATTGCAAAACAAAGGCCTTTTCAAGCTCTTACCATGCCGACTGTGACCGTGCTAATTCTGTTTTTTTTTACTGGCAAACCTTCCTATCTCACCTTTTTATTTCGTGATTGGTTTTCTCCTGTTGCGTTGGTTGTTCCCTTGGCACGAATCAACTAATATTTCGCTTCGCCAGTTATCCCTCCTTGCTATATGTCCTATCCATCTCCGTATTTGTCACTTAATCAAGTTTATGTTATCCTCTACCTTGATCTGATCTTTGATCCATGTTGATCCTCTCGAAATATCAAGATTCAACCACAAAATTGCTCTTCCCATCGCTCTTTGCGTGACTCTGCGTTTCTTCTCACATGATTTCATCAATTTCAAACTTTCTAATCCGTACATCATAGCTGATGTTATCAACTTATTACATATTTGAGCTTCAAGCCTATTGACAAATACTTTTCAGTATATCATTATTTTTCCTGAAACTTTACAAACAATCATTGCATTATACTCTCCATGACGTATATATTTGCAAATACATACAACAAACATCTGAATATGTACGCATTCATCCATGAATAAATACATACATATAAAGACATATTCATAGCAAAGTTTACTTATCAAACGTTTCAAGTGTTGGTATATATATATATATATATATATATACATATATATATATATGTATATATATATATATATATATATGTATGTATATATATATATATATATATATATATATATATATATATATATATATATATATATATATATATATATATATATATGCTTGGCCAACCTACGTGTGTAAGCCCTGTTTCAAAAAATAAATTATATGTAGTATAAAATAATATCAATATACAATACACATGAAACCTTATATAGAATGATAAACAACGTATGTGGCATAAACCACATGGTAAGAAAGAGAGGAGGTATTTGATCAACACAGCTTGGGGCATGTTAATATAAGTTTTTTTTTAAACCCTCGAAACAGTTGCTTGGTAAACAATTGATGATCCCAACAAGAGAAAATCTATACATATTCAGCAATAACAGAGTATAAAGGGAACAGGGGAAAAATATTGAAGAAAGTTTCATGAATTGCATTGACAGATATTGAGAAATAAGTTACTGAAGTGAAAAAAATCTTTTAAAAAGTTTTTCAATGTTTAGGTTTCAAGGCTGTGATGCTTTCTAGACTATATATACATTTTAGGGGGGATTTGAACAAACACTCATTATTACACGGTGAATGTTTCAGATGACATAGAAAGCATAAATAGAACTTATAGTTGAAAAAATGGACTGCTGCAGGAATCGAACCTCCAATCAACGGCAATTACTAGATCAGAGGTCAAAAACAACGACCGTAAGCCTAAATCTTATCTTGTTCCTTCGCTATCCATATCTTCAACTTCAGAAATAAGGAAAACAAGAAATACCAAAACACCCTTACATCATGTTTTCTAATCGGCCAACCCAACGGACCTCAAATCTATGAACGAACACAACACCCTGTATGCCAGATAAATTTACAATTCAGTTTATAAATCGGTTTATTCCCATCGCAAATGAATGTCCACCCAATCCAACTCTGTTTATTTATTCATTCACTTATATAACCAGTCAATCATTTTTAATTGAATTTAAGGAAGACTAATTAACTAGTAAGGACCATTGCAAAAGTCGCAGTAATAAATTGATTTCTCGCAAGACATGTCCAGTTGAATGAAGAAATCTCATTTGTTACATCAAATGCTGTTTTCAGGATTGTGTCTTTAATCTATTGTATATAGAGGTAAGTGTATAATTAGATAAGTGTATGAATTTGCATATATATCAGCGGACGGAGAAAACACTTATAATTGAAATCAATAAACTACGATTCAATTTATAATTTTACTATATTTTTATCCTAATTTATTCGCAATACTTTCTGATGAATATATATTCTCATTGATTCATTCATCATCTTAAGTATTATATATATATATATATATATATATATATATATGTTAAGAAGAGGCATACATTATATATATATATAATATATATATATATATAAAATAATTTATATATATATATATATAAATATACACACACATACATATATGTATAAAGCTTAAGAAGAGACATATATATATATATATATATATATATATATATAAAGCTTAAGAAGAGGCATGAATTATATATATATATATATATATATATATATATATATATATATATATATATATATATATATATATATATATAAATCGTTCATTTGCGTATTCTTCGAGAGAATCCCAATAGCTGTGTCTTCCTATGCCTTGGAGTCGTGATTTTGTTTCACAATACGTTTTTTTCGTCTAGACTTTACTTTAAATATTTTATTGGTGTAAAAAAAGAAGAAATGTATTCATGTCAACGGCGGCCTTATACAGTTTACTTGATTGAATCAGATTTCTTAAAGACATTTATTTCTTAGGATATCGTCTGCCAAAAGTGTCACTAAAACTGTCAATGTAGGTTTCTTCAGTTTTCAGACGAGTCTAGAGGCCATTGTCGAAGGTCTATAAGGAATAGAAACTAAAATCAATACCGCTGGGTAAGTTGAAGTGTAAATGAAATCATGATAATCTATTGATACGTCACATGTACAGGCCACCCCCCAAATGAAGCTACAATACTGAAAGTTTAAATATTTACCCCCTATTTAGTCGTAAAAGAACGGGTCTTTTTCAAAACTTCACACCTTGAAATAGATTTCCAAACGGGGTTCAATTTGCAGTGTAAGATGATGCCGTTCTAGTCCATTAGTTATTTCCTGACTTCGTCAACACTCGTTTCCTTTTTGATCCAGACTTTTTTGGTGATCACTTCCCAACAAAAGGCGGGAGAAGTAATTTATTCATTTGATTATGCCGTTTCCCAATTTCTAAAATTAACATCATCATCTGTGGCAGCTTTTTGGCATCTGCCGTTGGACACAGACCTTCCCTCGAGATTCACCAGAACTCTCTATCATGGGCATTGCAGAGCCATTACTTTCTGAATTTATCTAGTTCATCTCCCCATTTCAATTTTTGTCGGCAACAATTTTGTCCATGATCTCTGGGGATACACGTTGTGATTTGTGATGTCCTGCTGTTGTCTGACATTCTTTCATCGTGTCCAACCCATTTGAGTTTTTTTAACTGTTTCTATGATATCACAGACTTCTGTCTTACCTCAGATTTGCTGACGACATTGACCCCTTTTTTTAAAAACCTTCATGATCTCTAAATAATGCTAGCCGAACTAAATGAAGCAAGTAAGAAAGTTGGCCTCCACATGAACTTCAGCAAAACAAATGTTTTGTTCAACAAACATGGGAAACAAAGATCAAAACCAAAAAGGCAGAGCTGGAGACCACTACAACAATCGAGGATAACGAATCTCCATGAAGTCATCAAAAGGAGAAGAAATAAAGCAAAGAATCATACTAGGTTGGCAAGCTTTCGCTAGAGCAAGCTCGGCATACAAGAGCACACAAATCCCAGTAGTCCAAAAAGAAGGGTATAAAACCAATGTATCCAACCGATAGTCACCTATGGAGCAGAATATGGAACCAAACCAAAAGATTGACCCTCAAACTAAGAACCATGCAACGTGCACGTAAGGGAATCATGCTCCACCTCAAATGCTGAGATCATAAGACAACACAGTATTTTGAGATAATCACCCACAACACGGAATGCTGCCAAAAGATATAGGTCAAGTGACAGTGTCTATTGAGTGACTAAGTAAACCCGTTATTCAATCATTTATTTATGATTTTTTAAGAATCAACGATTTCTTGTTTTGTGTGGGGAAGTTCAAATAACTTTATCATAGAAATGAAATTCTGACTTATTTAATGAATAATGAATATTTGGCGCTCTGTGTTGAAACCAATTTCCGTAGCTTGCGTCTTAAAAATCAATGGTTTATTTTGAGCTCTGACAATCTGAAGATGAAGTGTGAGTGGCTGAGCTGTTATCAGGACAGAGAGTATGATTGGCGATTTGAATTCAAACCTAGATTGAGACTGTTTGTCTTCACTTTGTACTGATACTCCTCCCCCACTGCCAAAACATCATTATTTAGTGAGGCACAGTACTTCCTATCACTGATATTGAAGAATTCGGAAAGACAGGAATAAATAGGGATGCTATATCTGCAATATACAACGAATGAGCGAAAACTTCCGAGCCAAACTGGAACAATTTTCACTTAAACAAAAAAAGATTGTTTTTTGAGTTTCAATAACATTTTCACTTAAAAAAACATGATATGCTAGAAATGTGGCTTGTTTTTTTTTTGTTTTTTTTATCTGTAATGTTAGAAGCTACGCTAAATTACGACTAAATGGCTATCAAATAAACGCTGATATGACAGCTAACGCGATATGATCAGGAACGATTTTTTTGAATGAAGCTAGTAAAAACGTAACACCCTTAACGCTGAAAGAGAACGAACTAATGTACAAAAAAGCACTGAATTTTAGGGGAAAACACAATATCTTTTTCTTATTGCGATAGAACTACACGGCTAATTTGAATGACACATCCTGGTTGAACGTTCGTAGGTTAATCGGCAAGGTGCAGTCTCTATGCAAACAAAATGAAATTAATTAAGATTCAGAGTTCGTTCCTTGCTGGAAGTTTCATTTCAGTAAATGTTACTTACTTCGTAGACGTAGAATAACAAGCAACGAAAGAAAACCAAATAAGAAATTCATAATATTCTTTACGTCGATTCGTGAATCAGATTTGGTTTTAAATCATCTTTCTCAGATGGTGTTTGAATATTAATTTTGGAGAACAGAAAAATAAAAGCTTAATTTCAATTTCATGTCTCACTTTAACAAAGGCCAGATTATGCTTGTTCACAGCTTGTAGCATATGTTATGAAGGGATCCTAGTAATTAAGAAAATATGCATATATATCAAAACCTATACATTTCTTACTTGCAAAATAATCACAATTTCTCATTTGCTATACAACCTGATGATACCGCGAATATGTCTGATATTTCAGTAATGGTATTACTTTTCCGTTTTGATCTTCGTGCAATGGCTTTTACTTCAGTTTCGAATACCTCCCCATTCATGTATCGTATCTGTGTTACAGGGACACCAAACTCCGGTTAATTACTGTATTAAGATAATAACTCTAATTAAATGTGACAATTGCCTGAAATCGCTGATCTCAAACACACAGTGGTTTATAAATGTTGAAGGCGATATAGTACTATAGTAACAGAGATTCACCAAATCGGAATTGAAAGCTTGCAATTATTTAGCGCGGGGCCCCTGAAATTGCAGGGCCAGTAGCATATGCCACACTCATTAGATAGTTAATCCGGCACTGGGTATAAAAATGAGGTACTGAAAGGACATGGACTGTGGAAAATACAACGATTAAAATGTTAATCTTATCGATCATATTTTGAAACAATACTGCCATTGTCAAGACGTACAGAGAGACCTAAAATGAATGAAATCTAAAATCGATATTGCTAAGTTGAAATCTGAATAAAATCAGGATAATCTTTGCTTTGTGTTCTGTATTTATTCACATTGTTTCTGTCATACATCATCATTTCTGTTGAGAAGCTTCATGATCTCGAAATAATGCGGAACAAACTGAATAAAGAAAGTGAGGAAGTTGGTCTCAACATGAATCATACTCGACATTATCTGGAGGAATCACAAGACGGCACAGTATATTGAAGAAAAAAAAAACAGATATATCATAGAATCCTTTCGAATACTAGAATGGCTATACACTGGTCATGATGCAAGAATATTAGAGAGCCGCTGGGCATCAAAACTCACAAGGTGAATCCCAAAAAAATCAACTGCAAAACTGTGGCCAACAGAAAAAAGACTATATCAGAAAGTACTCACTCCACGACGCCGACGATAGAGAGGTCTGGTAAAAATCGAGGAAAGTCTATGGCAACAAGAGATGCAAAGGCTGATGGCAATGATAACATTCTTAATAAACATTGAAGCGTTACAAGAATATCTCAGAATGAGGTCAAAGGTCGGAAATATGTCAATTCTTAGTTTTATAAGCATTGCCACGTCCCGTGACATTTATTACCGCTATTAACCATCTTGAGAAAGAACATTCTGATTTCTACACAAGCCATGGGCATAGGAACTTCACTCTCATTTTAGTAAGACCTAACATAAGTTCAGCGAGGATTGGAGACCTTTGATTTCGAAACCGAACACTTGTTAAGTCGATATTATTTCCTGATTGTGAATTCCTTCCCAGTCGTGGATGTGACAAAATTTTCCTACACCACGATATCGCCACCCTATATGATCTTGTGCTGGAAGCCAACCTTTTATACAAACTGCTATGCTGTCTTCTGGTGACAACAGCAATAATGATAATGACAACAAAAATAGTCCTCACCAAAATTAGAACCCTTCACAGCTACTGAAGAGGCAGGAATTTAGCATACAGCCTTATGTCAATCTCACTAGAGGATTTATGAAGAATAATTGGGGGGTATCCATTCCCTTCCCCTAGAAGCCACTATTTTTTCCCAGGTTAAATCTATCATTGCCTCAAAATATATCAAGAATTATCCTGATTTTCATGCCATTCACCAAAAAAATATCCAAGTACCATTCTAATAAGTCCTTTTCCCTGTTTGTTCTTCCATATTTTTAGAAATTCAGTTCAGAGGCGGAAAAGTTGCATTTTTCAATTTATGTGTCATTTGTACAGCCATGACTGATCATAGTAGAAATCTGACTTTTTTCCGCGCACGCTCCCCTCAATGAGTAGAGAAAATGTTTTGTTTTTGTTTTTGGAAATTCGAACAAGTGGCTGAAAGAGTTAGATCTTTATACGTGCGTGTCACGTGTACAGGTCTAACCATTCATATTAGAAACTCCATATTTTGTACACATACCATTTTGCACATACATATATTGCAAAATATCGAGATAGCTATCACTTAACAGTCCGGTGTCCGAACAGCTTTTAAGGCGTCCGTATGCTTGGAGATTAACAGTCTCCAGTTTCTACATATATTTCAGGTCTTGTAAATATTGAATTAGTTAAATAATCACGTGATATATGCGATGTGAATATCAGACCAATCATATCGACCAGTTAATGTGATATGGAAATTGACATTCTTAAGCCGTAAAAATAAAAATAAAATTATCTAAAGAGAGAAATTCTTTAAGAGAACACTTAAAAATAATCGAAACAGCTTTTGGAGTTTTAGTTTGGTCAATAGAACCACCGGAAGCAAAGATCGAACAAGAACCAATATTCGCCATATTTACACAATAAACAATATGTTTGTACGAACAAAGTGACATATCCTTCAAAAAAATATCCCCGTTTAGCTTTTGAACCGTTTAAATGCACTTAAATTTTCTGAAAGAATATTGCTTTTGATACGGATATTTACTAAGCATTACTTAGTTTTGTACAGGGACACGCGTGCACACACGAACACATACACACATACACAAATATGTAGATACCATTGTCACTTCTTTTGTTCAAATGTCTGAACTGTTGGAGAGAGCTGACAGATCTAGATGATTTGATGTTTTACAAAAAAAAACCTGCATGAGGCTTAAAGAATGATTTTCTCGTTCACTGTGGATGCAACAGTAACGCAGTACACAGGTGTATTTAATGGCGTCTCACTGTCAACTGTGTAACCCCGCAAGAGTTGTCTGTTCACAAATGCGCAGTAATATCCCTTCTGATTGGTTGGTAATTACATCAGAGCATCGTTTCCTTATTCATTAATATTCAATTAAGACCAGTGTATTGATGTGGATCATATTTTATTTGAGGGAAATGATAATAATGAGTAAATTTTTTATTATTTGGAATATAATGCTCTTCCAACTCTTGAATGGAGCATTTTGGTGGACGGGGAATTATGCATAAGTAAATATATATCACGTAGGCCGGGTGTAAAATGTCTGCGTCTTGGTCTGAAGCGAAGGTTTCTATTTTGGTACTGGATGTTGGATAGTTTATAGGCACACTGAAGTCGTAATGCAACGAAGCAGCTGTCTGTGGATTGCACTATATATATATATATATATATATATATATATATATATATATATATATATATATATATATATATATATATACATATATATATATATATATATATATAATTTGAACTCTTGGAAGTGAGACAGACTCAGGAGTGAAAGTGTATAGAAACTAGGTTTATTTATCCGTAAATGTTTTCAATGATGGTGTTTCGGGAGATATTCCCATCTTCAGTGGTGTATGTTGTATGTGTGTATGCCATTTAATGGTTATAAGTTTGCTGTGGAACATAAGTCCTCCACCAGGAGCTTTGTCTTGTGAGCAAAAAACGGTATCCCATCTGCTAGGGTCATCCTGTTGTGTGAGACTAAGTTCAGTCAGTGATGAAGTCTGTGGTAGGTCTTGAGGAGGAATAAGTTGTCAGAGTAGGGGCGAAGTGGTTTGGTGTTAGATTTTGTGGTCAGATTAGGGATAGTATAGATAATGAGGTGATGAGGTTAGGGTTATCGAAAATATGTTGGCTCTGATTTGTACAAGTGGGATGCCCTAAAAAGTTCTGGGTTTGAGTGACTTTGAAGTTCCCAATATTAGATGTATGTGAGATGGGATGTGAGATTATTGTTAGTGGGAGGGTTATGATTTAGAGATCTGTGTGATTAGGGTTGTTAAGTTTGGTGTTAAGAGAGTTTTGATTTTGTTGATCCACGTATCTTCATGTCTTTCTAGTATTTTAGTTATGTCAGTGAGAGTATTTTTTTCTATTTTTTCCAATGATTGTAAATCTAGCGTCTATGGCGAAATTGTGACCGGGTGTGCAGAAGTGTAGTTCTATGGGAAGTGGACTGGGTTGTTTTGTGATTTAATTCTGTGTCTGTAGTTGATAAGTCTTATGTTAAATTGACGTTCGGACTTACCTATGTATTGTAAAATGCATCTATTACATTAGAGGTCTATAATGTTTCTGTTTGACTGTTAGTGCTATGGTATATGTAGAAACTCTCTTTGGTGGCAGAGCTAGTGAAGGTGCTGGTGTACTTAAGGTGGTTGCAACATAGACTATTTCTTTTGGTCGCGTGGTTTACAGAATGGTTCTAGGGATATTGTTGCGTGAGACTTTATTGTTTATTATATTGTTGCTGCTAGTCATGTCTTTGATGTTTTGGAGTCTGCGGTAAGCGATGACTCACGGATCTGTGAATATTTCTCCGAGATGTGTTTTAAGGGTGGGGATGCTCTATCTCATATTATTTATATGTGTTGTTGAAGGTGGTTACAAGTGGTATGCGGTCAGGTTTATTATTGTTGGAGAGCGTAAGGGTTTCTTCTCTGAGTATCATAGTTGCCTTTTTTATTTGTTTTTGTTTTTTTGTTACATTTAATGAGCATTCTCGCTTAGTGAAATGTTGTAGTAGGTTATGGTTGCGTCTGTTGAGTTCACCATCTGTAGAGCGGAGCGGAGGTAATGTGAGTGTCTGTGGGTTCAGTTTAAAGGATAGTTTGGAGGCTTCTGTTACTATCTATGTATATGCAGGTGTCTGAGAAGGCTAATTTGGCTTTATCTCCTGTGTCTATGAAAGGAATGTCATCTATGGTGGCGATCCTCTGGTTGATGTCACTCGGGGAAGAAACTCAGGGTTGTAAAGTCAACAAATTTTTGGTGCTTAATCGACGTCAAAAAATGCGAAAACGTCATATAAAAACACTTATTTCAAAGCCTCTTTTAGATTGGAAGGATTCGGCTAGAGGATAGCTAAAGATTGGCTAAAATTACAGACAATTTGCACTAAATGTAGCGGTAATTGTTGAATTGTTGATAATGGTATCACCCCTCTGATGGTGTCACCCACGTTGAGCCGCCTCCGCCCCCATTACTATGCCAGTTTATATATATATATATATATATATATATATGTATATATATATATATATGCGTGTGTGTGTGTGTGTGTGTGTGTGTGTGTGAAATGATAATTTAGAACTTGTCGTGTAAAATTGAGATTTCTTAATTTACTTGACGTTTTGCTTGTCTATCCTAGCTTATTCAGAAGAGATTTGGATGATTTGTTTTGAAAACGGTTCAAAACACACTATCTGAATCTCTAAGATTTTAAACACTCAATATCTACCTCATTTGATTGTTACTTCCTAAATTCCCATGGGATGGATTGAATATAATAGACAATTTCTCTTTCACCTTTTTTTCTGAAGAAGCCTAGATGGATAATCGAAATGTCGAATACAGTGAAAATCGCATTTGTACACAACAAGGTCTCCCTTATTGTCATTCCACTCTCATTGACGTGGTGCAACAGTTAGCAAGTTAGTCTCACAGCTTACGAGTCCTTTGATGTTATCAAATATCTATCGACTCCTGCGAGCTTAGTTTTTCATCTCAATTACAATTCTGTATCTTGTCAATGCTAACAATCTTCACGGACCGCTGAATGTTCAAACATGTTATAGGCTCACTTATTTCTATTTACATATTAATGATTCGAACAATCGATTGCATTTTCGTGACATATATTTCTATCAATGGTCCGCTTACGTTTTTTATAACTAACCAACATCCTTGCAGAACAAGTATTTTGCACAGACATGTATTAATTATTTCTTTACCTTCATGAAATCCAAATTATGCTTGATGCACTGAAAGATGTAAGTTGATCTTCACATGATCTTCAGCCAAACAAATATCATGTACAACAAACACATTGAAGACAAAGACACAAAAATCCTAATCGAAAATGCAGAAATGAAGACAGGAGACCGCTAAATCTCCCTAAGACAACGAATCTCCATGAAATCTTCAAAAGGAAAGGAAATCTATCGAAGAATCGCTCAAGGTTAGCAAGTTTTCGGCACTGTTAGCTCAACTTCAAAGATAAGAAAATCTCATTAGTCCTAAAGAGAAGCGTCTACAACCAATTAGCGTCCCGCCGATAGTCACTTATGAATCTGGAAAATGGAATCCGACAGAAATATTAACCTTCAAACATGCAATGCTCACGGAAGAGAATCGTGCTCAACATCACATGGAGAGAAAGCAAAACAGCACAGTATATTAGAGGAAAACAGAAGTCAGAGATATCATTGAATCCATCAAAAAAGTCGGATATATAGCAAGAATGACACACAACTGCTGGACATAACGTCGATGCCCCCATGTCATATCTGTTTGTGGTCAATTTACAATGCAAATCTTCATCATTTTCAACATTATTCCAAAAGTACGTGCCCCATTTCCACTTCTTTTTTTTTTGTTTCTGTTGTAAAACAAGTCAACATGAGTTCAGAGAGTGAATTCACCATCAGTTTTTACATGACGTCACTGGTTTTGGGTGAAGTCATAGTCATTGTTATAACAAACGAAAAATGAAGTCGAAACTCAATAGTAGGAGTTTGAGAATAATAAATTCCAAGTTAATTTTTTATGCTCTTTTGAGAGATTACACAAGAGCGGAAAGGTTTTACAGATATTGAATGGAATAAATAACATGTATTCGTGTTGCTTTTTCTTTTTCCGCTTCAATCATTCGAATTCTTGTGTTTTCAATATACCAGTTAAGCAGATTAATACTTGGAAGGTATTACACTGAAAAGCATCAATAAGATAAAGAATATCGTAATTCACAACTGGCGGCTACGGTGTTTAACTCCACAACTACTACTACTGCTATATTGACTGAAAATGATTACTGCAACCTTTGTATTACACACACACACACACACACACATATATATATATATATATATGTGTGTGTGTGTGTGTGTGTGTGTGTGTTTCTTTGTGTGTGTGTTTGTTTGTATGTGTGTGTGTGTGTTCTCTTTAGAGAAGTCCTACATCTATTTAGTTTTAATGACAGCCAGGAGTTCATGAATGTGATTTTCAAATAAAGCGAGATTCAATAAATTCAAAATTTGTGCAACGCAGGCTTTTTAATTATTTCTCGTATAAATATACTCATTTATTACAATGAAAGAAGAACTTAAGTATCTGTAACATAAATTTTCATTGATGAGTAGTACTTGTCGGTTTGGCTAAGTCAACACGAAAGCCGCCTACCGATCACTTGGTCATGATTTCAAATCGCGTTAACCGAGTGACTATTTTATATATCGGTTCCTTTTAACGTCATAGGACAGACAAACAGAGAAAAGTTTACTTCCCTAAAGGTGAGGGTTGCTATTCGCTGAGAACCTAGTTAATCGTGGCCTCCAATCATCTGATTGGTAAATTAAGGGAGGCAACTCCAGAGGTTTTTTGTACTTGCCTTTTCCCTCTTAAATATTGCATTTCTTTCCGTACACTCTGTAGCGATGATTTCTTTTTAGATGGAAATTGGTCTGGGCTATTCACTGATAATAAACAAAACCAAAGTCCAAACCTTTGAAAATTGTTTCAATATACTTGCCACAACTAGTATTTATTAGATATGACGATGGATCAATATTGTATTTCTGCCACCACTCTTTCATATTGACATAATTTCTCTGTGATTTTTTATTGATACTGTGTTGTCATTGCAGGAAACCGTATGAAAGATGTGGGAGTTTTTTTTTTCTTTCCTTACAACATTTGGTTTGTGTGCCTGGATCTCTCGATGTATGTGTAAACTTTGGTTCCACTATAAAAGCTTTGTTTTTTTTTGTAGTACGACCGAGGAACCGTTGAATTCGGAAAGGGAGGAAAAAGAGAAATTTGTTTGAATATGTTCTGGAGTTTTATTGATCCTTCCCAACAGCCATGTCTTTGAGTAAATACGATGAAACAATCACTATCAAGAGAAACATTCGTATAAGAAGAGAGAAAAGGATGTTAGGTAGTTTGATTAGAGAGTTGGAAGGGAGAGAGTAGATAAGAAAGTTTGGTTGTTTACTGAGAGGGATGAACAGAGGGAGTGGAGAAGATAGGAAAGTTAAGTACTTTAATTATATGGTTGGAAGAGAGGGACAGGAATTAGAGTTAGGTAGTTTACTGAGGGATAATACAGAAAGAGAGAAACGAAAGTTACATAGTTTGATTAGAGGAGAGAAAAAGAAAAGGGGGGATGAAACGTTAATTGGTTAACTGAAGTAGTTAGAGGAGAGAGAGAGAGAGTAGAGAGGATAAGTTTCTATGATAGAAAATTATTTTAAAATCTGATTGTTGTCCATTCGGAATAATAGCCCAAACCCACTTCACGAAATTCAATGACAAAAAAGTTCAAGGCTAACCAGAGTACCTCCATCCCTTTTCATTGTTTCAAGTTTAATACTGAACAAATACAAAGATTTCAGATTTTTTTTTAATTACTAGGTACCCTAAGCGGAACCATTCCAAAAACTTTTAAAATGACACCCAATGCCTGTCTACCAAAAACTAAAATAGAGGATAAGCGGCTGTCGGACAAGGGATAAGAATGACATCCACCCTTATTGGAAGAGATAGTTTCTAATATAATGAGGAGCCTCCAGGTTGCCCCCGACTTCAATAAGCTGGCCTACCAATAGTAACACTAATGTTGGAAAGGAGGCAATAAGAGTCGAAGTCGTATTTCTTGCCATCGACAGAATAGTAAGAATATAATTTTCAGTTTATCTAATAAATCAGAGAGACCTGCGACGTCTGCAGAACTGTTTGATGTTTCGATTGAAGTCTTTGACTGCAAAAAGCGGACAGAGTGGGAGCGTCTGCCTTGAGCAGAAGTTCTGAGTGATCTATCTATCTATATATCTATCTATCTCAGTCTTTTCATATCTATCTATTAAGCTGTTCATATCTATCTATCTCTGTTCATTTATAACTATTTATCTATCTGTAACTATTCATTTCTATCTATCTGTCTGTCTGTCTCTCTCTCTCTCTCTCTCTCTCTCTCTCTCTCTCTCTCTACATATATATGTATATATCGGTCTTTTCATATCTATGTATGTATCTATCAATCTATTTGAATAACAGAAATAAAAGATCGTTGGTGATTTGATAAGCTAACAAAGAAAGAAAAACATTAATTATACTTAACCAACAAGGCCTGTCTCTATAATTTTACCGCACACGACACATTTATGCTTGGAAAATAGATAAAACACATGTTGACACATCCACACACCTGTATATACGCATACGCAAAGAAAACAACATAAATACATATATATCCAGATTGATCAAACTTTCAAATAAATACCCTATCATAATGGATCTATCGTGATTAGATATAACCAAAACTACGGAAGGATAACATGCGTCTTCCTTATCATGATGAAGTTAGCATAAGTTCATGTTACCAAGATAATGGATAGATAACCCATATTTTAGTTTCAACTTGTCGGGCAGACAATCCATGTCTTAGTTTTTACGAGTATAAACCAATAAAAGTATATCATAATCATGTATAAGCGGGGGATTCATCTATATTGACGTACACAGGCATACATACACACATGAATGTACACGTAATTTGACATAAACATTGATTTATATATTTTTAAGTATTTACATGTATGTTTGCAACAGTTTATTTATACTAATATCTGATGCAATAGATAGATAGATAGATAGATAGATAGATAGATAGATGGATTGATTACTTATTTTTAGATAAATACACGAATGTTATGAGTGCCTGGTGATCAAAAAGGTCTGTGTTGCACCAAATCTCGTAATTTTGAATCTTACGTTATTCAAACGTGATCACAATCAAGAACTATGAACCATAAATATACGGGCGATTTTTCAAAAGATAGCTCATATATATATATATATATATATATATATATATATATATATATATATATATATAATATATATATATATATATATATATATATATATACTTAGATGTATGTAAACATACACACACACATACATAGCAATTAATAATAGTATCATTCATTTACTCATTAGTATCATTTATTTATTCATAGACAGCTATTTCGTCATATTCTGACTCTTCAGTGAACCTATAGACTAGACATCTATTCCAGTGACACACACGCACACACACACATAATCTTGAAAGATCTACAGCTTTGAACGGTTTGTATTGAAAAACTTTTTCAATAGATTTTTGTGTCGCTTCAGTCACCCATATCCCAATATATATATATATGTGTGTGTGTGTGTGTGTGTGTGTGAATATATATATATATATATATATATAAATATATATATATATATATATATATATATATATATATATATATATATATATATTAACCTTTGAAGTCATTCGAGATAACAAGAGGTCACTCTCTGCCTAATTTTCAGTTCTAAACATCAGGAAAGAATTAATGTTTACACGTATTTTTATGATTCATTCTTCGACGAATGACATATTTCTTATCATGAACTCAATTTTCAAACAAGAACTGGTATTTTTGGTCGGATATTGCCTTTTGGCAGTATGACAGTGATAGAACGTGTTAGTAAAAATGGATGACAACCGATGGACATCACAACTCACAACATGGATCCACATAAATCACATGCGCAACAAAAGCCGGCAGAATAAAAGATGGAGAGACAGACTAGATAAATTCAAAAAGTATTGGCTTTGCGACACCCGTGATCGATAGGTCTGGCCTATCTTGGAAGGATCTATGTCGAACGACGAACTTGAAAGACTGATGATGATGTCTGTGGAGGTTTTCGCTTCTCCCTTTACTCCATCACATTGACAAAAATCCAACATAATCTATTTCATAGAGGCTGGAAGCTTCTCTCTATTACCTTCCTTTTCTCGTTGATAGAAATCCAACGTATTTCAGTTCACATTGAAGGTAACGGAGTGAAAGGATTATATCAAATCAGGTCATTTTATAAAACAAACCTGGAAGTAATCATTCTATTATTTATTTATTTATTTATTTATTTGTTGCGGGGATGAAGTATTGTAAACGATATCTATAAATGTTTAGCTGCTGTTTGAATTCATTTTCATGATTTCTTCGATCACTTCTTCAGTAAGGCTGTCTGATCACTACTACAGTAGAGCTACCAATCTAGTCAGTAAACAGCACATATTGGAGGTAAGGATTTACGGCTCGGTGTATATGATAGTTGTTCCATTTATTGTGTTTGTTTGGGTAAGATTGAAGAATAAACATATTTTTCATTGGGTTGTCTAATTTGAGATTCCGTTTTCCCTGGGAAACGCCGAGTATCCCTGCTAGGATAGATACATATATAGAAAAAGGAGGTAATTAACTGAATGTGTTGGATACATACATACATACACAGACACGTATGAACAGAATTGGAATCGGACAGAGTGATATTGTATAATAACATTTCTGAGGGAATTGACATTAGGCAAGGAAAACAATCATTATTTCTATACATATCTACTATAATAATGAGCAAGGTGATCTTATGTTATCCCGCCTGTTACAATCGATTCTTCCACTCAATAATTTTGCTGATGACAACTTCTACCAACCATTTGAAAAAATGAAATGTTCCACGTAAACGAAGGTCACTTTTTAATAAATCATATACCTTCATCACGACCACGATAGAAAACTATGTGCCTTTTTTTTCAGCCTGAGATCAACAGTAGCTGTCGTAGTTGACGATTTGAATTTTCGCACGGAAAGGTTTCGTCTGGACATGAATTATAATATAGTTATGTAAGATGCAATGTGTATTCACATATTACATATTCAAGTTATATGACATCTGAACTGTAAGTTAAAAAGGGGAACCAAATCACATTGATAATGAATCTAGAAATATCTAAAATAAAGGCTTTTGTTGAGACGTATTGTGAGATAACAGTTAAACGATTGTTTATAGTGCCATTGAGGAAGTGAAATCATTGTCAATTCACATAAAGATCTAAGCATTTTACCTATGAAATGTTCTTTTCATTCACCTGATATATGTATCAAGAAATTATCAATGAATCTAAATATTTTTGATTAGGATTCTTTAAAAATAATTCATGTATCCTAATTTTGAGACTTTTCAAAGTCTCAACTCATCTCGAGCTGTTTTAATGTGTGATAATCAGACATGAAGTTTTAGGAGTTCCTATTGAATAATCATTATTGTTATGTTATAATAGGAAAGTAAATCAACCTTTGAGATCATCCTAATTGAGCGCAAACAAACAAATAAATTTGCTTACGAGGTCATTATATGGTTAGATGATCGATCTTTTTCTCAAGAGGATTGTGATAAAGCCGTACTTTGCTATTCATTTGCGGGTACCTTGTTCGTCTTGGGCCCTACGCTGTAGCGTGGATTACGTATAGGCTAGTCCAGCCCTACAGGTAAACTAGTGTTTGAGTAAACATTTTTTTTCTCTTAGCAATGCATCGTAAATTTCCTGCATCTTCTGTGTATGGAGTGCATTTATATTGGTATATGATGCAAATATATTGCCAAGGCAATCATGCATTAGAGTTAGGTGCACTTGTCGCTGTGAAAGGCGCCAACTAGACTGGGAATATAATGTTTCCCAAGACTCGTCGACCGAAGAGATGAGGCTAAGTCTGAATAGGTAGATGATAGAAAGACGAATGAAGTTAGTTGATGGACGAGAGACAGTCGAGAGATGAATGACGTAGACGTGGTAATATGAGTCACATGATGTTTACGTATCTAAGTTTTCGGTTGCTACCGAGTTTTCCTGTTATGTATATCTACCTGTCTCTCTATCTCTGTATCAATCTATTCATTTGCTTGTCTGTCTGTCCTACTATGCGCATTAATTTTTAGCTATCCTACTCTAACCATTATTTATCTATCTATTATTATTCACACATATCACCATGATATCCAATTCTGTAGAACATAAAAGCATTTGAAAATCCTTAATTGTATGAACAGATATTTAGAAATAAGTGAATTAAATACATTTTGAAATATTCTTGTACATCTTTAGTTTTCAAAACACTAAAGTATATATATATATATATATATATATATATATATATATGCTATTGTTAATATCATCTAATTATTCATCTTTACTACTCTATCCATTATCCATCTATATATTTCATTCAATTCATAGTGTATCTATTTTCTATGCTATTCTATTCATTATAGATCTATTCAGTTCTTATATATATATATATATATATATATATATATATATATATATATATATATATATCAGCCGTTACAAAGGCTTTTCTCACTCTCCTTTCAACCAATCGGCTAGATTTTTGTTCTATTTTTTGTCTCTTTTCTTGCTGTGTATCCAGTCCATCTCCATTCTTTGTATGATATACCTCCTCAGATCCACGTTGATTATCTTTCCATCACTAAGTGCTATTCCTAACATTGATCTTTCCATTGGTGTTACGGGTCTTTTTTCAAGTCCTTTCGTAAGTTTCTAGGTTTCAGACCCGAACACCATGACTGGTTATGTGAATTGGTTTTATACTTTAAGATCTTAACATATTGGTAATTTGCCTTTAAGTGAGTCTCTATTTATACCAGATGCTTTCCGCCCAATCGTTATGCGCCACATTTCAAATACAAATTGTTATTACTGTTTCACTATTTTTATTTTGTTAATTTGCTATGTTTACCTCTCTATATAACCGTTAGGGTGAATGGAAGTTGTTGGAGTATGTGTTCAATTACTATAACGTGTGGTATCTCAGGTTACAAAAGGTTATCAAGATAGATAGATAGATAGATAGATAGATATGAACATAGATATGATTAAAATGAGATAGATATCTGGCAAGTGGAATCAATCATATTCGCCAGCTCTAGGATAGTATTTTCTTAACTTGCTATGGAATCGTTTCATCTCAATGCATTGGTAGTAAGTATATGTAATCAAATTGAAATTCGTCGGTTCTTGCGTGGATTGGTAGTGTGTTCATTTTATTCTTGCGCTGATTTGTCTGCGTGGATTTGTTGGTGCTGGTTTGTCTTGCACGGAAAAGTGAGGTCGTGAAATCGTCTGAGATAGATAGATGGATGGATAGGTATTGAAGGATGCATTGGCTGAATGTGTATCAAGTGAACAAATGTTTATCGTTATAACGTACACTTATCATGTGTTTAAATTTGGTGTAGCTATATTCACCGAAATTTCTGGCCTGGAATCCCACGAGTTATCATAAATCTTTTTGACAACCTCTTGTCGTGAGCTTTCTCTCGCTCGGAAATTCGTAGAACTATTCGTCTAGGGAATTCCGTTCATAATCTTGCAAACGATTTCATTTTTTCGTTCTTTTGAACTAATCTTGAACTCTCATTCTTCTGAGAATGAATTCTGGAAATGAATACCAAAATTTTTCTGACTGTGCTTCAATAAAAGTTAACAATATTCTTTTCAGGGACGGCCTTAGGAACTGAGGGGCCCAATTGGAAACATTTTTTGTGCCCCCCCCCCCTGCTAAAAGCCAAGGTCTGTAGAATGTTAGAGATGTAGATGAAGTTAATTATAGACTTCATATCTATATGGTAGAATTGAAAGAAATATATCGCAACAAACACCGAACGCCACATTACAGGTTTTACAGAGAACAGCAACGATTTTGATTTTCTTTTGAATTTTGAGAGAGTCGGTATTGTTTGGTTATCCTGCTTATATTCTGAAATTTCTTTTTACTCTGAATTGAATATTATGATGACTAATTATAGAACAACATCAAAAATTAATTCTCTGAAAATTTTAAGCATGCAGATTGACTGCCAACCATTCTACCGCAGTGTTATGATGTCTTTTATAAAGTTTATTTCTCTACAGACGTTAGCTGTTGACCTATGATCCTGCGAAAAATGTTACTTATGAGGCTATGCAGCTGTTATGACCGGCTTTCAAAGCAATTATGAGCTACAAACATTATCAATAAAAAGGTTTTCATTTAAAAAGAAACGCGTCAGATTTATCGCAAAAGCGCTAATTCGGCAACACTTCGAGCCCCCCCCCCAAAAAAAACAACATTAAAGGTCTTCGTTTTGTTATCAGGAGTAGCGTACGAGACGAATTGAAGTGAGCCGTGAATTTATACATAGAGGTTCCCCCCTGCCCACCCGAAGATGCAAATAGATAAAGAGAGATGCTGACTTTACTTTCAGTCTTACTAGATAGCAGTTGCATTGTTGGCATTGTTGGGGAAAACAAATCATAAGTTGTGTTGGTTATCACTTCTCATTTGCTACGTTTCATCTTATATGTTGTTGTTGTTGTTGATGATGATGATGATGATGATGATATTATTATTATTATTATTATTATTATTATTATTATTATTATTATTATTATTATTATTATTATTATTATTATTATTATTATTATTATTATCATTTGGAATCTCACACCAGTTGTATTATTATTATTTTTTTTCTTATTATTATTATGTTTGATTGCCCGGGTCTATCCCGCTTCGCACGCCTACTTGTCTCTTTCAACAATTTCGTGCAAGTCTGCTTTCGGGGGATCCCCTCCTACAGAAAAATAACTTATCTTTTTTATCCATATCATTTCACAAGGGATATGACAGAATACATCATTTTGTCTCTCTCACCTATCACTCAAACGTACATACATACACTCACAGACACATTTATCTGTGACGACGGATTATATATATATGTATATCAATAAACATATATATATATATATATATATATATATATGTGTGTGTGTGTGTGTGTGTGTGTATGTATGTGTATGTGGGTGTGTGTGTGTGTATGCATATAATTAAAAGCAATCTTTTAGATCTTTTAGCAATTTTTTGTATGATTGAAAATGTTGCTCCCTGTTAATGAAAGGTGCATGAAGAAAATACAGACTCGCACAAATTCCTCTAATTTGATTAGCTATCCTAAATAAATGTATTCTTTAACTGCCTCCAGATCCTCATCCTATGTACGATTGTTGGACAACGCCCCCCGGATAATTGCCCCTTAGACAATTGCATAGCAACTTTGAAGTCAAATTTCAAGTCAGTGTAAACGAAGTAGTAGGCTATCTGAATGCTCATCCTTTCCCTGGGGAAATGTCTGGGGGGAAATTTTCAAAAGTCATTCATCTCAAGAGGGGAAGCTATCTAAGGGGGCAGTTGTCATACGAGGGCAATTGTCCGGAGGAGAGTGGTACTGATACCCCAGTATTCTTCTGGTCGTTCTTGAGCCGTCACTCTTCAACAATTCTTTAATGCTATTTTGAGATTTCCGCTTTTCAGATCACCTTTTTTGTAACACGTTTCCAGATCACTAAATATTTTTTCAAAACTCATTTGACGTTTCGTCAGGGAATCGGATTGTTTAAATATTTTCCGTCTATGTTTACTCCCATTTCCCCTGCTGTGAATAGTTCAGGTGAAATTGTATCATCTCGTCTTATTGTTTTTTTCAATCTCAATCTTATTTGTATCTTCATGTAGTCGAATGCCATTTTCGTACATATCCTCAAAAACTTCCATGAAGTTTCTGTTAATACTCTGCTCTTGCATTGAGTTGGATACTATATGTGTTCTGATGAGTCAAATGCATTTTCATAGTCAACAACAGCCACAAAGAGTAGCGAGTGTGTGTGTGTGTATTTGTTTGTACTGCAGTATGTTAAAATAATTGGATCTGTCTGAAGTGAAATAGGGTGATAGTTCCCGGGGCCTTTATTATCTCTCTTATCATAATTTACGATCACTAATCCTGGACAGACGTTTCAAGAGACCTTATTTCATTTATAAATAGCTGCCCTAAATTTTGTGAAAGTCTTTTCCAGTACATATCCAAAGGTCTATTCTTATGCCATCTTTGCTTGGTGCCGTTTTAGTATAACGATTGGTTTGAAATCACCCAGTAAAAAATGAAAGGTATTGAAAAGCATCTTACCAATATACTCGAAACGTAAAGTGCACAACGGATGTATGATACCAGCTATGACGTGCGGTTGTGAAACACAGAAACTAACAACATCGCTTGAAAACTCATGCATATAATGATGAATATCATTTAAATGACAAATAGACAAAAATGGAGATGAGTACGAGACATAGCAAGTGGGGAGGCCAACAGATGGAGCAATAGGTTTGTCGATTGGTGCCTAGAGAATAGCAAAAGCAGTAGAAAAAAGCCAGGTATAACACAAAGAGATGAGATAGAAAGGTTTGCCTCAAGGACAGCACGGTATTGGTTGGTATGGAAAGAGCTGGGAATTTTCGCTGTATGGCGTCTCCACCAGGTATACAGAAAGCCTATTCACATAACCATTGACCTACCCACTGTCTATTCCACTTCTCTATCTACCCATCGATACGCATTCAGATAAATGGGTTAATTGAATACTCGTGGTGCATTGCATCTTCAATGTGCGCTTGAAATGTAGACATTTAATCACACTTACTAACTTGAAAAGAAGAATGCACTGATAGACATAAAGAAGAAGAAGAAGAAGAAGAAGAAGAAGAAGAAGAAGAAGAAGAAGAAGAAGAAGAAGGTGATGATGATGACGTGATATTGTGGATTAAAAATGACGACGTTGATAATTATGTGTGCGATGACGACAACGATGATGACGTACGAGAAAATGATATGGTTAATGGGGAAGAAGAGGATATTGCAGATTACCATGTGTTTGAAGAAGACGATAAGAGAAAAAGAAAAAAGAAAGGGGGAAAATGGAACAAGAAAGAAAGAAAGAAGATGAACAACAACAATAACAAAAAAGAAGTCGAAAACAAAAACAAAAACAAGAAGAGGAACTATGAACTATGAAAACAATGGAATGCTCCTCACTGAGCGCCTCCCACATATGTGACCTTACGCCGTTGTAAGCTATGCTTGGTAAATATCACTACTACTACTACTACTACTACTACTGCTGCTACTACTACTACTACTACCACTACTACTACTAATTAAAACAAATGAAAATACAAACCCCAGAAAACTACAAATGCTGCTTTTGTTAGGAAAAAGAGTAAACTGCACCATAAAGGATAACAGACTGTTCCCAAAGGAATCCAAAAACTTGCACAGTGTAGTAGGAACAGTCCTAGAATGAGAACTGTGCAAACAGACCATGTAAGCAAATGACCTCAGCACACACCAGAGGCTGTCTTAGAAAATAAAAAGAATACGTTTCTTCGATATTTTGTCATCCTATTCGACCACTCTCACCCAAGAGAGAACACTCACTTTGATATGTTGTGAATAAACAAACGTAACTATGCCAGTGGATCATAGAATGAGGACAAAACAAGGCAAAACATAGGTAAAGTACCATAACATAGTCCTTGACCTGAAAGAGTTGTGGAACTTCAAGGCTACGGTCTTGCCCATGATAGTTGGTGCACTTGGAACCAAATAAAAAAGAAACACTAGAATTGAGATTGGACGAGTTGGAAAATCGGGGAAGAATAGAAATTGTTCAAACCACGGCTTTGCTGGTGTCTGCAAGGATACTGAGAAAGGTGCTGGAGATTTTACAAAGATTTGCTGCCACTCCATCCCAATCAACAACCATCAAAAATCTATTGTTGATATAAAGGCATGAAATGGGATGAACTATCCAGACTACGACCCAACTACGACAACAACGAATTTCATAAAATTTGGGTCAGCTATCTATAAATGAAATAAGGTCTCTTGAAACGGCTGTCCAGGATTTGTGATCGTACTTTATGATAAGAGAGATAATAAAGGCCTCGGAAACTATCACCCCATTTCACTACTAACAGATCCAAATCAAATGGCAAATGAGTTAATGGGGTTTTTTTATGGAGCATTGAGGAGACATGCTGTCACTTACTCCCGAGTGAAAGCCACCAGCCACTGCTGGTATGACAACTTTTATAATAATAATAATAATAATAATAATAATAATGATAATAATAATAATAATAATAACAGGCAACTGGTGTGAGATTCCAAATAATAATAATAATAATAATAATAATAATAATCTCTTTTCTCCACTTTTTGTCCGTCACATGTTTAACTTTCTCAATTTCAATGAGAAATAATCCAGAATTTCCATTCTCTATTGTTTTCAAATTCTTTTTAATTTCACTTATCTGTTGCGACTATTTCACCCGATTGTTGTTGCTTTTAACTGAAGGGAAGCCGACCAGAGTTTAGTTGCGATAAAAAACAACAAATATTATGATGAATGTAAATAGTAGCAAAAGAATATTGATAATCATTTACAATACGTCATCTGGTAACAAGCATTAAAGAAAAAAAACCAGAACCAAAAGTTCAAAGAAGCGTCAACTACAAAGTTTGAATGCCATTTTCGCCAGATCACGAGTGGGAGATAGTTTTAGGTGAGAAAAACCTTTTCAGGATCACCTTTCTATCAAGTTTGAAGTAAGTCTGACTTAAAACAGCTGAGGAAATTGGTTTTAATCGATTTTAAAACATAAAATTTAAACGCCATGATTGACAAAGCACATGATCCTGAGTGAGAGGTAGTTCTTGACAAGGAGCATCTAATCAAAGGACACGTTTCTACCAAGTAAATCTGACTTAAAACAGCTTAGATGAAATATGGGGACAGACTTACTTACCGTCCAGTGGACGAATGGACAGACGGACAGGGCCTCTAATAGAGAGGTGAGGCAATCTCTACAGAAAATTAGATTGCCAATATTGAACTATCAGTTGACAAACATTGCACAAAGGTGATCTGGATAGCAAATAAGTTCAAGGTTTTTATGTGAAATCGTGCTTGGCACTGAGGTCCAGTAGTTCAGTGATCAGAGGGTCATGAGTTCGATTCTCACTCGGTAGATTTATTTACTCTCTGTTGAAGAGAACTCAACAATTAAGATGTAAGTAAATAGTAGCAAAAATAAAAAGAATGATGATGATTTACAACACTTCATCTAATGAAATAATCTACTTATTTATTTGATATTTTGCTTTATGTTCTTACGTACTCTTCCTGTATGCTAGTAGAGGTTAATAGAGGCAGACTGAGAGAGAACTCCCGTCGTCATCCCTATATAATGTGACGTCATGACAATTCAAAACGTTCCAGCATTCGACGTAAGTCATCAGACTGTACTGCATATCCATAACAGCAACAGAATCGGCAGCCTTACATTGCAATAGCAGTATGAATATGGCTCTGACAAGGCCAGGTGTAAGAAAGTAGAATTTTAACCATACAAGTCTGGATAGTGACAGCATGTAGTGTTGAAGGTGATGTACTGAACATTTAGAAAACGGGGAATATCAATGAATAAATTACTTTTGTCGACTCTTGTGTATGATCATCAAAAAATCCGAATTGAAAAAAAATGCATAAGCATGAACGCTGCTAGACACAAACGAAAGGACCAATCTAGCATACACTTACATGGTAAATTGATTATATTGAAATATTATCTCGGAGGGAAATTTGATTTTTGGATTTTTTCTCGATATAATAATGAGTAAATTCTTAAATTTTCAAACCTCTCGCTTCATTAGTGCAGCCAATACTCTGCAACACATACATAGATAGATAGATAGGCAGACAACAAGCCAGATTCCCTTGAATGCTGAAGATACCTATCTTGATAGTTTTGGTGACAGTTTTCGTTGATAGTTTTTAATCATATCGGCGGTGTAATGTAAATAGAATTAAGATTAATACTTGCAACAGAACCAATTAATTCAATCTTAATAACCGAAAACCCATAGCGCGGATTATTTAGCTGGTTATAAATAAAATTTATATTTCATTGTTTTTTTTCCTTCATTTGAATGAATCAACATATAATTGGGATGAATTTCTTGCAATATTTTTAGACAATAAACATTCATATTAACCCCCGGCACCCACAGCAACATAAAATTTACTTCAGATATGAATAAGATTATTTTCTATTTTTGCAATATGAAATATGAGACAATAAATATACAGATTCAAATATAAAACCCGAATTGAAAATAGCATAAACTTTACTCTGATCAACATATGATCAAGATTTTGTTTTCAATATGAAATATAAATATTTTGTGTCAGTTGATATATAAATTCATGAATAAAATTCAAGTGTCGGTTTGCCAAAACGTCTGTCAGCTAATTAATAACTTCAAAGATTTTCTTTTAATTGACTAAAATGTTTTTGACAAAACGTCCGTCCCTGTAGAACATCCAGAGGCATAATATCTCTTACAAGCAACCATCACATATGAATAGTAAACATCACACATCAGCAGCACACATAACATGTCAGTAGCAGTTTCGGCTATATATACTTACCTTAGCTCCATCATAATAAGGATATGCAATAATGGGATAACTGCTACAATTACTATTGCTATCTAATATGATGTCCATCAGTGTTAGCAAACAATTTTCATGAATGACTTAGTGCAATGTGGATTTGAGCTTCAAAGAATTTGTTGCAAACTATGGCGTCATGAAAAGAATGTTGTCATCAGTAGATTTAAAACCAAAAAAAACATGAAAAGCCACACAAACACATGCAAACATGCATTGATTGTAAATATAAAATTGGTTGAAATTCATATACACCATGCTGAAGTGAGAATTGTTCCTTGACCTTCCTATTAATACACACGCACGTATATATATATATATATATATATATATATATATATATATATATATATATACATATATATATGTACACATATATATATATGTGTGTGTGTGTGTGTGTGTGTGCGTGCGCGAGTGTGTGTGATATAAAGGATTCGTTACTCAAACATGTTAAGTTTTTGCCCTACTTGAGCTTCCTCAGGAGAATGATTCGATTTATTTGAATCCTTATTTAGGACGTTATTGGGGGGAGGGCTATTTTCCTGGGTGGAGAACCGTCCTTTTATTTTATCTATATTCTTTTTCCTCTATCTTGTCTAGCTGTTAGTCACTGCTTGTTATATATATATATATATATATATATATATATATATATATATATATATATATATATATATATATATATATATATATATATATATATAACGATTGTTCTCCTGACATTCCTATTAAGTGTTCACTTGTACTGGACCTGTACGTGAGAATTCAACTGTTTGAGAGGATATCCTAGTATTTTCCGTCTTTTTCTCTCCGTTTCCTCTTCTTTCTTTTGTTCACTTGTCTTTTTTCGACTCTTGTCTGTCTGTTTCTCATCTTTTGTCTGTCTGTTCGTTTCTCTTTTCTCCGTTAGTCTATTTCTCTTCTTTTGTCTGTCTGTTTCTTTTCTGCTACCAATCTTCTTTTTTTTTTTTTGTAGTTGTTGCACTAGACTCCAAATAAGCACCAATCAGCTTGCATACGCAACAAGTTATCAAGGTAATTTTTTTATGCTTTTTTCAAATATATATTTACATATATATCTTGAGAGAACACTCGAAACAACAGTTATGATTCAGACTGATCATCCTATCCAAGCAAAAAAGAGAAACCAGATATGGGGAACACGAAAAAGAGGACCTGCCAAATAGCAGGTCTGGTTGTCCAACGAGCCACAATCTAATATTCGTCTGTGTGGTTCAGTCGGTAAGATAGCTGCCTACCGATCATTTGATCGTAATTTCAAAACACTTTAGGGAAATGTTAATTTCATTCGTAGGATTGGTTTAACGTTATGGGGCAGGTGACATGTTTACTACCTTAGTTTTGGTGAGGATTGTTCTTGTCCTTGTCTAGGTAGGAAAGCAAATTCAACTCCCGCCTCTAATCTGGACTGTAGTTAGACAATAACAGTTATAATGTTGCTTCATGGTCGTAACATGGTTGTTCGTACTGATAAGGCGCTATAATAATTTTTGAAGTCATCATTATCATTATCATTATCATTATTATTATTATTATTATTATTATTATTATGGTATTGCTGCTGTTGTTGTCATTCTTGTTGTTGTCGTTGGCTTTGATTTCGATTCATGTAAGGTCACCAGCCAGGTCTCATCCAGAGACCTGAGCCTGACAACTTTGTAAGTTATAACACACCGGGCTTTGGAGAGAGAAAGAAAGGAGAGCTTCTACATATGCAGACAATACAAAAAACTTCCTCTTAACATACTTCTATATGTAAGTGATGTATGCTGGGTGTAGTACATTCGTTCACATTGGCAGGAATTTTCTTGAGATGTGTCTAGTGGAGGTAAGACTTATCTTCTGAATTTCATATATGCTAGGCTTTCCAGGTATGCAGTCGGCAAGTTCGCCGGTCCCTTTTCGACTAATCATTATTACTATTATTATCATTTGTACAGTATTCATACTGGCTCTTCAGTCTATAAATTGACTATCAAATCTTAACAAAAGGCATCAGACAGAGAGTACGTTTTCTTTAAACGAGGGTAGATTCTTGGAGAACTTGTGTTTTTTGATGTCAAACTGTTCAATATTGTATGATAACTTTTTTCAGTATCAAACCCAATGCTCTTATAACTACTGGTACGACTTCCACTCTTGCTGCTGGACATCTCCATATTCTTTAAAAATCCACTTCCAAGTTTGCATATTTTCTACTTCTTTGTTTGCCATGCTTTTGAGTGTAAATATTGTGATATCATTTATAAGGCATTCTCTTTTTTGTATTATATGCAGTGATGTCTGGTTAATGGTATTCACTTACCCTATCCATCTGTACGTTCCTCTGAATCTTTGGTTTAACAATATCTTTTAACAAATTTTCTTATATATGACTTTATCACCTATCTGAAGTGTTATAGCTATATTCCTTACAGAGTGCCCTTTGCAGATTAAGACAGACCTTATCGTGTCATGATTTTATTCTTTGTGTGCCAAATTTTTACAACCTGCCACGATGTGATCAATATTTTCCATTCGTTCGTTGAACAAGCAGCATCTAATTGTTGAAGATGTATGATACATTTTTCTTCTTCGCTGCGTTAGTATTTAATGCTTGATCTTAAGCAGGAACCAATAAATTCCCCGTTTCTCTCTTCAAATCTCCACTCCAAAGCCTCTACCGCGACGATTCATCTTTCTTCACTTCTTTGGCATCTCTGTAAAACTGTCCATGCAATTGTATTTCTTCCAGTGCTTTCGTTCTTTCACGAGCTTATCTATTTTGGTATAACTTCTTCTCTTCAAGGTCAGCACCAGCAATTCCTAACTCTACAACAGCATGTTTCAGAAGTTTTCACCATCATTTTCTATGAGGTAAAATTTTATTATTATCATTGACGTCCTTATCATCCGACTATTTGCTCCAATGTTGACTGGTTACTGTAGCGATAAATTCAAATGTCTCCCAAGTCCAGTCAACACACAAACTCTTTCTTCAATATTTTCAGAATCTTAATTTGAAAAGTATTGGCAATAGCCTTTAGTGTTATACTCAGCCGATAGATATTATTTATAGCATTTTGGTTAAAAGCTGAAAATAGGTAGCTTCCAATAGAATCCATCGTGAAAGTAAAAAAAAATGTTCTCAGAGATCGTGTTACCGAGGAATTGGCGATGCCCCAGCCTTCATTGCTGTCTCCAATAATTTTAGATGCCCCCTTTCTCCGCCCAAAAAGTTATGGGGTCTGTGTATGGTTAAATGTATCTCTCTTGAAACTGATATTATTAGTTCTGATAGATGAACACACACAAAAAAACTCATGCATGCGTGAGTCTATGTACGCATATACATACAAATATATATGTTTGTATAAGCATATACTTGAATTACATATGCCTATACATATATACTTATGTGCTTAGATATACAGTACCTGTCATAAGTATTTGAACACAGCCACTTTGCTTTTAATCGGTTGGTTGTGATAGTTTATATTTATGAATTATCATGGATAAAAAAAAGTATTGCTCATAAGTATTTGAACAAGTACAACATTTATTTTCATTTCCTGGGATTGTAGGGGCCATTATTGATTTGAATCAAGAGGCGTCAAAATTAACTTACTAGTTTGATCAATTCTGGCCACAGTAAAGTTTATGAAGGAGAAATAGACTAAAAATATAAATGCTGATGGAGAACGTACTGTGGTTATTCGAAACAGAAATCAAGCTATTTGTGCCTGAGTTCTTCGAACGGGTTTGGCATTGACATGTCGAACCGTACAAAGGTGTTTGGTCTTAACAGTTAATCATGGTGGTAGAAGCTTTGTAGCCTGGCATTGTGTGGGGATCAATGACACTGGTGAGCCGGATTCCATCGACGGAACCATTAAAATTTACGTCAATACATTAGAAGAAAACATGTTGCTATCATTGAAACGTTGGCTAGAGAAGATGTATTTCAGCCACATATTCATATTTTTGGCAACAAAGTTTCAGTGCTGTAGAGTTTGATGATGTAATTCTCCAGTAGAAGTAATGGCCCCGCTATGTTTGGTTTAGAAGAAAATTGATTATTAATGATCACGTTCTACTCTTGGATAGCGAGGGAAAATTATATAAATGCAGGTCTGGTTAGTCATGCAATAGAAACAGGGATTTTTTCTACAGTGTGCAATGTTGCAGGTGATCATTAAAAGAGATCGAAAAAGGAGTGATCAATGAATAAGTAATTTCTTTTGCCTTTTGAAGGATGACTAAAAAATCCAAATTTAAAAAAACGTGTCAGTACAGACGGACTCAAACTGAGGAATCAAATCAGCAGTTTTTAAATTGAATCTTTCACGAAATTCTTTTTTGGCTGGATTTTTTAAAAAAATTGTTGTCATGATAAAAAGTGAATATTCCAATGACCAGCCCTCTAGCTATATTGGTGCACAATAATCATCCAGAAAGACCTGCATGAACACCTAAGGAACCTATGTCTCTAGTTACGGCGTGAGTTTTGGTTGAATGAAACTGAGATGAGCCGCTTTTTACAGTTTAAACCTCTGATCGCCAACTTTTCTCCAAGATGCTTTCAAAAAATGCTCGTGTTCATTTTTATTTATTCAAGCATTTTAATTATAAAAAAAGATTTGAAACGGTGATTTTCAAGTATTTGATGAATTTTTAATTGCATAAACATCTCTAGAATCAATTGCCAACATCAACTGACATAGCAGAATGTTAGTCACATCTCTTTCTCAGCGTTGCCAATTTATATGTTTTTCATTCAAATCGACATGAATTTGCTTTAATTTAGATGTCAGAAATTGCTAATTGGATAATTCTTATTAAAATAAGTAATATTTTCTTCATTTAGTTCATTGCCATGAAGGAGTTATATTTTGGATAAATTAATCAATATTTCAATAAATGTTGAAGATTAAAGTATCATTCAATTTATCAATGATACAAAATATATTTCCTAATATATATATATATATATATATATATATATATATATATATATATATATGTATATATATATTTATAGATATTTATATATATATATATATACATACATACATATATATATATATATATATATATATATATATATATTTATTATAGATGTAAAATTGAAAATAAAGTTTGCAACAGTACCCTTACTAGATCTTCACACAAAAATAACAATCATATGGATGGTCTGACTTTTAGGCTTGTTAACTATAAAAAATGATTTCAAGCTACTATTTTCAAGTATTTGATGTATTTTTCAGTCCTTTGTTTTGTTTTCGCCAGAACAAACACAAGAAATCATGATAAGTGCTTAAAAGCTTCTTCGTTGTAGAGAACGTTTTAGCGCTTAAACCTTCGTGTTTTAAACCAGTCATTAAACTTTTTGAGACACGTCGAAAGATTTGGGAGTGTTTAAGAGGTTGAACTTCAACTATCTTAATTCATTTTACTTTTATCATCATCAGCACCATCATCATTTTGACGTCACTTGTTGGACACAGACCTCCCCCGAGATCTGCCATTTTTCTCGCTCCAGAGAATCACTCTTCCAATACCTTTTGTCTAAATTATCACGCCATTTTTTTTTTTTTTTGCCGGTCACAATTTCGCATATAACCTTTGGGCATCAATGTTGTTAGTCATTCTGTTCAGTTGACTTCAAAGGCATGGCATATTTTCGTAATATCCTGACATACTCTCAGCAAAAAGGGTAGAAAGTGGCTCAATACGATGTTTGCCATTTCAAACACTGTACTGATATACTCCGTTTATTGAAAGTTCAGTTTACGCCGTTCTTTTTTTTTAAATTTTTTTCTTTTCTTTTGTAGCTTTTGAAAATCCTATCTCTCATGACTAGCCCTAAAATACCATTATCATCATTTTTTGATTGCGGAAAAGCTCAATTTTTTCCACGTGAATTGATGATGATTGCTTTTCTATTTTACGCCATTTTGACTCACAAAAAATTTTCCTATAAGAACTTTCTACTCTCAGATAGTGGGGGAAGCCTATATCTTTTTCAAGTACCGTTGAATCGTGGATTATGTCATCGACCTGGTTTATGGGAGTCAAACTAAACTAACGGTAAAATTAAGTAAAGATATGTTATCAAGCTGAACAACCTGACATAAGATTCCACTCCTTCTGAGTTACGTCATAAGACGTCATAGGTGACGTAAGCATGACAGATGACGAATGCACATTGCTAATTATAATGTATAAATGTATTTATTTATCTAATAAATAAAATGTTTCTATTGGAATCACCTTGAAGAAATTATATTAGAAGTACTCATTCAACATTAAAATATACACTCATTCAAGATATAAAAATATACGAAATTTGATATGACATAGCTAGTGGAAGCCCCGTCTTATCTGACTTATTAAACATTGGAATTCCGTAATCTGTAAAGCCAATTATTATCTCGAACGTTTCAATTATGTCTCCTCTTGACCTCCTCTCAAACAATCTTGTCATGTCTAACACTAATCTATCCGTATAACTCGAATCTCTCATACCACTTATGATTCTGGTAGGTATTCTCTGCATTGTCTTCAAGTTCAAAATGAATTCCCAATTACCATGTCTTGCGTGTGGGTTCAAACCAGTACACAAAACCCCAAATGTGGACGTATCATTGCTTCATAAATTCTTATTGATCACTGGAAATAATATTCCTGCTGCGCCAACCTTTAAGGATTAATTGATTGGGGAATCAGAGCAGTGATTAATGTTTCGGGAACTAGGTATAGAGTATTATCTTCATTAGAGGATTGTGAACATAGAGAAAAACTTGGAAATGGAGAAGTATATGCCGTGCACCCCATTCATTTCCTGGATGAAACTACTCTTTCTTGCATATGGTGTGGAGACAAGTCAAGAAATTTGGGATATGTGGAGCCTGGGCACGGATGGCTAATGCCATAGCTAGCAGAAGGACACTGCTTATATATATATATATATATATATATATATATATATATATATATATATATACATATATATATGTGTGTGTGTGTGTGCGAGCGAGTGTATACAAGTAAATATATATATATATATATATATATATATATATATATATATATATGAATATAAATATATATATAAATGTACATGTATACAAATATATGCATATATATATATATATATATATATATATATATATATATATATATACATATATATATATGTGTGTGTGTGTGTGTGCGAGCGAGTGTATACAAGTAAATATATATATATATATATATATATATGAATATAAATATGTATATAAATGTACATGTATACAAATATATGCATATATATATATATATATATATATATATATATATATATATATATATATATATATATATATATATATATATATATAAACACTGTGTTTTATATACTCGGTCATTAAAATCGTTTGGACGATATTACAATCGACTAAGAAGTTAGAAATATATTCTTTGTCTGTTGTATCAAAACAGACAGACAGACACACACACACACACATATACACACACACACACACACACACACACACACATATATATATATATATATATATATATATGTATATTCCTCATCAAAAATTGAATTTATGATTTTGTACCGAGTAACACGTGTGTATTGACTCAATTCTGTATTGACTTTATACTCCACTGACTGTAATCTCTATTGACTATGATGTATTAAGTGTATACTGACTTAAATTATGATAAAATATAGCAACAAATCCTCATTGATTTATACATTGAGACGTACTCACACATACAGTAACACACGCATACATACATACATATATATATATATATATATATATATATATATATATATATATATATATATATACATGTATACTCATACATAGTAAACAACTGATAAAACCAACAAGAAAAATTTACACATAGTACCATAACATCAGAATCCGTGTTTTGTGTTTGATGCTGATAAGCTTTCTAGCCTATAGAAATGTACAGTATAATTGGACAGCAATCGTTCATATATTCAAATTTCATGAAAGACGACTGACAAAGGATGTCAGTTGATTTTAGTAGATTTCTCATAAGGGAACGAATGTCTGGTTCAAACTGATGCAAAAATTGACCACTGATTACAGATTCGAAAAGGTGAAATTTACTTGTAGTGGTATTGCAATGGGCGACCTAATTCGTTTTTTTGGGGGGGGGGGGGCAGGCTGAAATGTTTCTACCAACGCCCACGTTGAAGAAACTATTGATAGTATTTGCAATTAGTTATATAAACAGTTCTCTACCATCTCCCAGTATCGAACAGGCTAATTTCCAAAGACTAGTACGTCCATGCACTACAAGAGTCTCTTTCCATGACCACAATAGAGATATCAACTCTTACATCAACGGAATGGGTATGGGTAGTACTTTAGGCCCCACATCAGCTTGATATCACACGTTTCATGAGAACGAAATCTCATAATTTTTTACCATACCAAAAATATACGTACGATATTCATAAAGAATAATGTTAAAGACATTAGGAAAAAACTCAAATCGACCTTTGAAAATAACATTGTCCTCAAGTTTACCAATGAATTTAACAATAAAATCGCTTTTCTTGATGGAAAAAAACCTTTAACACATCTTCATACAAAAAAGCCCACAAAAACTCCTGCCTTCTCAATTACAGGAGTGAATGACCCCACCGTTATGAAATTGCCGTAATTAGAAAAAATTATTTGTTTTCTCCTTGCATACTATATTTTATAAAGAACTTTCTACGCAAATGCTTATAAACAATGGTTTTCCTAATTATGTAGTCGACAACCAAATAAAAACAGGCAGCCACAATCATAAAATTCACTGCAAAAAATTCAAAGCGTCTAACCTTGTTATTAACAAGAAACCTTGTCGACAAAAACAAATATAAACCAAATAAATGTCGGATATGAATTCACTTGCGCTTTAAGAGATTTTTTCTCCCATTCACAATCATTGAATATTACTTATATTAGACATACCATTGCTATATCATCAAGCCGTCTCTCTTGCCATCTTTCTGATCTGAGTGCAATAAGAGACTATTTAAAGGCGAATGAACCATTTCGAACCCCAATACGACATATTTTGGTCTGCAACACCCGAATATTTAATAAATCCAATTGAAAAAAAAGAAAAAAAGAAAAGATTTGCGATATTAGAAGCAATGCTAATGATATTAAAAAACAAACAAACAAACCCCACTCTTGATAAGATCTATGGATATGGGCAAGGAGTGCTGAATGTGTTTTATAACTAGAAACATCCCTCTTGGCAAAAAAAGGATTAGATCGCCCACCACAATATAACTGCATGTAGAAATTTGTAATGAGTGGATTATAAGAATTGTGAAAAATAGGATAAATTCTGAAGATCTTGATTACGACTGGGAGAGTAGTCGAGAGCGCTAGATCGTTAAAAAAAAAGTTAATTAGTTTTTACATCAATTTTAACCAGACATTCGTTCTCTGGTAAAAAAAACAAGAAGAATTACGTACAATTAACATTCCCCTATCATGACCAACTGATTGGTAGTCGTATTTCTTACCAACTGAGCTAAATGACAAAATCTTATATATGTATCAAAATTCATTTTTGAAATACATAAGAGCTAATAAATACATTTATAAAATTGATATTTTACGACAGTGATTTGAAATCCTAACTGATTGATTGGTAGACAGTTCTCTTACCGAATGAGCCAGCGCTCATATATATATACTCGGAATTCATCTTACAGATGCGCAAAGGTATTTCATTCTAATGATTACATTTATACTAAAAGAACATGATTTTATATAATTGTTCCAAACTTGTATATAGTGCAAAATCATTATTCACACAATACAAAAGTCGAAACAAAAGTAGAGGAGCGGAGATTCGCCCTACAGCAGCAAGGCTTGTCTTTCTCCTATTGCTTTTCACTGTATCTTCCCTGTTTTCTCTCCCCCATCTATAACTCTATTGTCTTTCTTGCTAACCAATATTCGATCTTACATTCTCATTTCTCGCTCTTATATCGGAGGAGAAAATTCATGTCTGCAAGTCTTGTGATAAACTATGACGCAAAGGTTGTTATCATTATATACAAAGAAATTGGAATAGGTATATGTATTTGTCTGCTTAGCTGTTCATACTCTAGCTCCAAAAGTTCTCAATGAATTCCAATGGCATTTTTGTGGAAGGGTGCAACATGGGCTACGAAAGAAGTGATTGGAGTTTGGGGAGGATCCAGGAATTAGTTGCCGATTGAGAGACGTTTCATCATTATGCAGAATGGTGCAAAAATAATTGCAGTTCTTATTTTAAACTTTGATGCTTATTTTGAATAAAGTATGTTTAAAGTATGTGCATGTAATATACAATTTTTTAGTGTGAATTTCGCTCTGTTTATTTGATGTGAACATTTACTTTTCACTATTTATTCAGGTTTATTTTAGGCTATCAATTAAAGATAGAAAGAAGAGCAAATCCAGGACCACAGAATTATATCTGGAATAAATAGGCTTGTTTATAGTAGGCAAAAACGTTCATATTCTGAAAGTTCTTATTTCGATTAATAACTTATACTCTAAGCTCAGATATACTGAATTAAAGTTAATTATGAAAAATTTCAATATGGACCGGCCTAATAGTTAAAACGAATTATCAATAAAAAAGCTAAATTTCGATTTCAAGGGGAGTAAATCATTTTTTTACATTCAAAATGCTTATTCTTTTTTTCTCTTTTCCAATTAGTGTAAGGAACTGGCAGAGATATGCTATTTAAGAAACTCTCTCGTTTGTTATTTTGATTTTTGACAATCATGTTCAGAGCAATACAACTGTCAAAAAAATTTATATACTAGGTGATAGATTTCTCTTCAAATCTCAAATTATCCAATAACTTAGTGTTGGGTCCTTCATGGCATTTCTGGGCTATTTGGCCATGCCTAATTCTTCTTTGAGTGATATGCGATAGGTTTTATTGGATTACATTCTATCAACTGTCGAATCATATTCTCTTGATATTAACCAGTTAAATACCGTATGCTCTGGCGCTTTATGTAAAGATCACTCAGTTGATGATCAAAGCATGAAATCTGGCACACATCTCCTGTTATATATTCTAATCATTTTCAGATATGGAGACATTCTCAAACTATCCAAAGCAACAGCAAGCAATTTATTTTCTGCTTGAAAATCAGTTCTCTTAAACAAATAGGTTTCTCAAAGGCCTTTTGTAGTATCAGGTCTGCTCAGTAATATGCTAAAAGTCTATATAAAAGGTACATTTTGAAGATGGCCTGTTTGCAGATATACATCATGAGTTATTGGTGTTTTTATTGGAAATATTGCTGGGCAGCCGCTGCAAATGAAAGTCCACTTCAGAATATTTCCATGCCTGAAATTGTTCAGTACACCCTAAAACACTGTAGTATCAGTCAAGTTTTATGCTTTCATCACAAAGTTAGCAATCTTAACCGACTTCAGCACTGATCACCTTGACTACGTACCTAGGATAATGCAACCTAGAGAACAGCAAAACGAGCATGTCATCTAATCAATGCTGTGTTGCAGGAACTTTATCAAGCTGTTCATACTTATCTAAATAAAAATATGGAATGGGCGCACATGTGCATACTTCAACATGCCACAAGACACACCTGTGCATCATGAGGCAGTGAACATGTTGCAATGCAGGGTTTCTTTACCTTTTCCCGTTTTGGTGATTTTTTATAGATCTATCGCCCCCTCAGGTCAACTTCCGCCACCCCCCCAACAAGAACTATTGCTATACTATGAACTAATACCTGTAGCTGGAAGGTTCCAAACCGAGGGAATTCCCCCAAGAAGGGAATTTAGTTAATCCATGGGATCGAAATGAAACTATTTGCTAAAAAAAAAAGTGAATATTCTTTTGCTCTCAGATAGTTTGGATGAGTGATGCAAGAATTAGTATAACTGTGAAATGAAAGGTTTGAATTTTCTTTCTCGTCGTATTTTATTAAAATCATCTTGAATTCGGTTATAGTATTAGCTTTTTCTTGTTCTTTTTAATTTATTTTAATAACTTTAATACAAATTTTAATTTTCATAAACAAAATGATGACTTCCTAATTATTTCCGCTTGCTTTCTCTGATTAACAAATACACACCAGCAGCTGTACAATTATAAAATTAAACCGATTCTCCTCATAAAGATGTCTAATTGTACTCAAAATAAAATAAATGTTTGAAAATATTCCTTGTTGCAACTTGAATGAATGAGGAGAACGAATCTTTCTGACAAAAGTAGGGAATTACTTAGAAAAGGTTTGAAACTAATGCTTCAGCAAAAAAATACTCAAGAAGCTTGACTTCACTTCTTCCCAAAAGAATGCAACTTTTCATTATGTAATGACTTACTCTGGCAATTAAATTGCATATCAAGTTGCTTGCAGACAATATTTCGAACTCGGGGACGACCTACACGTGCTTGCATAATCAAATAACACTATTACCTACAGGTTTTCACATAGCTTAGAGTGTACTCAATTATCCGCCAAGAGCAAAGAGAAATTAGTCTTCACTCTTTCTGCATACCGGAAATCTTGTGAGGGAGACGGACAAACCATAACACTATCCCAGCAGACAAGAGTGGTTGTACTTTCCCTTTATTTACTGACTTTACCTACATAAAATGAAAGATCATCTATTATTTTTTGAAGTGAAATCTATTTGGATGTGACAATCATTTAACCCCTCAGTCTTCAGCACAATTTTCACACCCCAGGGGCGGTATTGCCCCTGTTGAATGAGTGCAATAAATCATGCAAGACCTCGTCGCAAGACGTTAATTGATCGACGAAGTATTTCGTTGTTTTAATCACTCACAGGGAAAAGGCGTCTCCCAGAGGAAGGAAAAATAAAATAGTCTGCGTCACGAAAAAAAGTGTTAACGCATTTAATTCAATCTTTCTCGCTAGTTCAGTAAAACTTATGAAAACTTCATAAATAATGAAAAGACATATATACATACATAAATACACACACACATATATATATGTATGTATGTATGTACGTATATATATATATATATATATATATATATATATATATATGACTAATTACAGCTGCCAATCAATTATTCTAAGATTTTTCGAATCTTTTTTTTCACCCTCTTTTCTTTCCATACTTCTGCCAACGAAGTTAGAGAAGTTATATGTATTCACTCACATCTGTCTGTTTGTCCAACTGTCCACCCGTCTGCCCACACAGTATTAAAAACCGTCAACCAAAACTGCCACCAATACTGCCAACATAGGTTTCTAAAATTTCGAGTTGCTCTGGCTGGCTGGTTGGCTATGTATGTATGCCTGTATGTTTCATGCATACAATCTGTGTCAATGTAACTACAGGGCTGAAAATTTAAATATTTACTCCTGAATGTATCTACAAAAAGATTGTTTTTAATCCCCGCAGACAGGTTCAATCTGCAATGTGATTCACTGCTAAATCGAACCCTTCGTTTATGTCCGCTTGTTTTGTTTTTGTTTTTTTTGCTTTTGTTCTTTAAAAAAAAAAAGACTTTGTTTGGTCATCACTAGCCCAAAATTTGCAAAAGAAGTAATGTTATGATTTATCACCCTAAGCACAGCGTTTTGGTAAAGTAAGATGGTCCTGTGACCGTTTCTATTGAGTGACTAATCACCAAAAGATTTCAATGAATTTTGATGAAATTTTTGTGGAAGAATGGGTCTTAGGCTACGGAAGAAGTGATTGAATTTTAGGGTGGATCCAGGGTTTTTTCTCCCCAGCATCGTAGCTATGTTACCACCACCCAAAATCTCCAAAGGTTCTCAATGAATTTCAATGTAAGTGTGTGTAACGGTTTGTAATTGTCTAGGGAAGAAATGATTCATTTTGGGGCCCGATCCAGGGATTTTTTTTATTTTGCAGTTATCCCCCCCATCCCTGCATCGTAGCTATTTCTAACCGATTTTCATCCAGTATTCTTAGTGACAATGGCGTTGGCAGAGGAATTCTCTCTCAGAGTGCTTTCTGATTTCATGTATCAATCGATTAGACTCGTTCGAATGTACACATCTTAACCTAATGCATCAATTTTATTAGCTTACGAGCTAAGCCGTTTCATGGTTAGATGTTATAGATTCATAACATCGTTTTCCCATCTACCAATTAAGACTTTTACTTTCTCTCTCACTCTTTCTTCATATATATATATATATATATATATATATATGTGTGTGTGTGTGTGTGCGTGAGATCATCATGACTTGGCTTGAGAAAAGAAGATTCATGAAAGGATTCCATGTCTATTGCAGATCTGTCCGTGGCTGACCCAACTCAGGGCAGTATGGAAGGCCTTCAGGCTCCAGATTATTTTATATCTATCTGTATGAGTCCATCTTTCTCTATAGATTGTTCTATTTTGCATTAAGATATTTCCCAGCTCAATTTTAGATGTAAACTTGAAAATAAAGCCGAGAAAACTGATCTTGCTTGATTTTCACACAAGAAAAGAGCTTGCGCACCGATGGTCTGACTTTCCCTGCTTGTTAAAGACAAAGAACGCATGCAAAATAACTCTGGATGCATCGTGAAACTGATACTTCAATTGCAGTGGTAATAAGAACAAGCAACCACAGCCCAACAGGATGTAATTTTTATCCACCTGGTTGCTGCTGGGTCAAATTCCACTCAGGCTTCAATTCCGACAAAATGATTACTTGCAACTTTCATACAGTATATATAATAAATAATACACATTAATGCATATATATATATATATATATATATATATATATATATATATATATATACATGTATATATATATATATATATATATATATATATATATATATATATATATATATATATATATATACATGTATATATATATATATATATATATATATATATATATATATATATATATATATATATGAATGAATTAGAATGAAATAAAACCCTTACGTATCTGTAGAATGAATCTCATAGATCTGTGAGACTCAGTTTGCTCAGTTTGGCCCATCGGTAAAAGAACCGGCTACCACAACCTTGGTTGGAAAATTTTAATTCTATAAATGAATTTATTTGATAGAATGAAAGAAAGGCTTGCGTACTTCTAGTGGGTAATTTGGTGTGTAAGACTCGACAATTTACCCCAGTCGGTGAAATATACGGCCTCTAATCAGTTTTTCGTGATTTCAAATCGCGGTGGGGAATTTTTTTTCACTCCCTTAAATTTAGTAAAGATTGCACTTGTGGTTCTTTCTATTTTAGTTACGGTTGGAGATCAAAATCAACTCCAGGTTTGGACGGGAGTTTGACAAAAGAAGCTTTCTTCCAGATGTTTTGTGATAATTGAGAATAGAATTCAATTCTTACCATCGGGCGATAGTATGTATTTCTTTTATGATTAATCTTGGCTCAGTACAGCGCAGAGCTATATGGAAAGAAAACGGGAAAGAGGATTGTCTCGCGCCAGTCAAAAAAAAAAAAATGCCCAGAAAATCAGCATTGTAAGCCCTGACTTTTAGCCAGGAATCGAGCACCCACCTCTGGTAGCGGTTAGAATACGTAAGTAGTGCAGCCACGAGACTGATCATAAAATACCATTATTATGTTTGCTTATGCAGGAACAAAGAATAACATTAATTGAGTGAAAATTGAAAGGGTGGTCCTTTTTTTATCTCTGCCACTTCCTGCTATTCCTTGCCACTTCTTGATACTACTAGTTTTCAAATATAAACACACACCTTGCCACTTCTTGTTGCTTCTTGATACTACTAGATCCCAAGTATGAACTAATTCCCTGCCACTTAATGTCGCTTCTGGATACTAGTAGTTTTCAAACATCAACAAACTTCCTGTCATCACCTGTCGCTTTTTGATACTATTGGTTCTCAAATACAAACAAATACCTGCCACTTCATGACGCTGCTTGATACTAGTGGTTCTCAAACATGAACAAACTAACAGGCATTCCCGTGCCACACATTTCATTAACATTTGAGAACTAGCTCTATGAAGAAATGGTAGGGTGGTTTTTGCACCGAAATCTTTAATCAGTATGTGACAGGGATAGTTTTTGCCTCACTCATGCCTACTTCATTAAGGTGTGGCAGGGAGTATAGAGGGATGGCAGGAGAGGTAGGGATAAAAAAAATACTACCGAAGATGAAATATTATTATCAAATCACCCTTGGCCCAAAAAATAGCCCATCCGACCAGCTAGCCAAGTGAGCTATAGATTCTTCTCTCTTTGCCTGTCTGTGTCTATGTGTGTGTGTATAGGTGTGTCTGGGCACTCCTGGTCATATCTGCAGGGTTACAACATTGGAAATCTGCATGAGTACAACAGTAATCAAAATCTAAAGAAACGGTCTTTTTTTTTGTCTTTTTTTAAATGCATCTTTCGGTCTCTATGGCCATTTGAGACCAGCAACACCCAAATCTAGGGCTAGTGTTATTTTTTTTTTTAGATAATTTTAGATAATTCGTTCTTGTGCACGTGCATGCTACGGTTATTCGTTTATGCGAGGTACAGGTATATTAATCATTATCATTTGTGAAAGGTTCAATTCAAGCCATTCACAGATACAAGAAGATTCTTTACAACAAAGCATCAGTTCACACACAAAAAATACTTCCACAATCAGAGCCAGTCCGAAGTACCGGCAGTAACGGCAGTCACCTAGGGTACCAAGTGCCGGGGATGCCGTCATATGTCTGAAATGGGGGGACTCTACAAATGGTTAATCCAAATGGTAAAGTGGGAGAATGAATTAATTAAACAGAATGTAAATAGTCGAAACAAAAAAAATAGCTGATGTTAGGTCAGATTTTCTTGGAATATCTGACAATTAAACGTTTTTTTTCGGTGAAAGAAAAAGCAGGTTTGTCGAGTTACTTAATAGAAACTACCATATGTTGAAAGTGATACATTCTAAAAAAGAAGAGAAAGGGGGTGATCAATAAATAAGTCACCTCTATCGCTTTTTGTTCGATAGAAGTCTCTAAAAAAAAAGTCTCAATTTTCATAAACAAGCGCGAATGATGCCGGATACTAAGTAAGGTACTAATTTAGCATAAACTTACATCGAAAATTGAACCCCCTCACAAAAATGAAATATTATGGATGATTTCCAAAATGCAAAAAAAATCTAGTTTTTCACAACATAATAAAGAGTAATTTTTTTAAAAATCAGCCCTCTAGCTCCATTGATGTGATATGCACACATGAGACATACTCAGCAGGACGGCCACATTCGCTTAAAAACTGGGAAAACGAACAATTTTGACAGTTTGGGTGACAGTTTTGGTTTACGGTTCATAACTCAACTGTATATACTGAATAAGCGCATTGAAGTTCAGCTTGGCCGGTCACCAGGGCCCCTGGGGCCGGCTATCTCGACAACTGGAGTATTGATCAAATCATAAGTGAGTGACGCGACTGACACTGTGATTTTTCCTAATGATTGACCGTTCCCAAGGCAACTGGAGTGCGGTTGGGCTACCCTAGTCTGTTATCCGTCTTTCTGTCAGAGCGTTACAAACCAGAAGGCTGCGAGAATTGTCAAAATGGAACTGAATTAAGAATGTTGCATCCCTAAATATATTTGAAAAATGGATTAATTATGTAACTACTGGTAAATCGTAGAGGAAAAAAATCCACGGATGTATTTGAATTTCAATTAGATGGTTTAAGAAAAAAACGTAACTCATTTAAGTGGGAAAGTCCATTGTAATGCTTAAGAGGATGAGTCCATTGTTACAGACAGAAAAAAAATCACACTTCTTTTTATAAATAACCGACTGCTTGTAGTGTATATTCGAAGTGAATATTGGTGTCCTAATGTTAGCAAACGCAGTTGGAGAAGATCAGATCTAGTAGAACAGTTTGCAGGTAAGACATGAGAGAGGTTAGCATATTCGCAGTCGATACGTAAGATGCTGGGAAAGGCCTTTGTCCAGCGATAGACTTATCGTGGATAATGACAATGATGATAATTGAAGAGATGGCTGAGCTTATTATCGCAGCCTCTGGTATCCGCTGTCATACCTATATACATAAATATACACATGTTCATCGTTTTGTTTCATATAAGCTGATCTTAGTTGGGCACATAGCAACTATAATGAGACACCCAGTGAGAATTAAACTCACTACACAAGTGAAGAGAACGGCGAGGACAGCTCATTGTCCCTGGCATTAAGTATCTATTAACAACTATTGCACACGTCCACACCCATATAAACTTAAGCATAGATTTCGGTTATAATCGTATGAAAATGTGTGCATCTCTGTGCAAGTTGTTCAACTCCCCATATGTGCCTGTATACATATAGTGTATTAGTGAATGTACATGCGTATTATAATTCCAATTTTATGTGTGGTTTATAATTAATAATATTTATGTATTAGCGATTATATGTGTGTGTGTGTGTTATAATCCATTACACATAACGTTAGAAATTATATCACACGAATTCATTTCTAATGTGTGTATTATCAATTGATTCACACATTACATATCTGCATATATGTCAATAGTTGTCACACACACACACACACATATATATATATAAGAATTACAATGATATATACCCGGTGAATGTTAACATTGCGTACCTAACACACTCTTCAGTAACCCGCAATATGTTTTTCTCTGTAATTACGAAAACAAAAAAAAAAGCCTATTTATATTTGGCTATCGTATTTTCTGTAATCCAATCAAGTTTAATTGTTCTTGAAACCTAATGATCCTAACCAGTAATTACTATGTATATATAACGGTGATCCATAGCTTCTAATGCACACACACACACACACACACACACACACACAAACAGTCTATCTATACATTGAGAGGGACACACACACACGTGCACACAAAGGGGGGAGGAGAGAGAGAGAGAGAGAGAGAGAGAGAGAGAGAGAAATGTCCTGTGTGAGCTAGAGGGCAAACAGCTGACAAGGAACTACTTCGAAGGAAAACGGTAAAAATAGGTTTCAAGGTAAAGACTTTTTGCATAATCTTCTCCCCTGTCCCAACAATTAGGTAATTTCTCGTATATACATTGAAACATAGCGATAAAATAGTGCACGCATGCACATATATAATTCGACAGAGTACACACACACACATACACACATATATATGTGCCTATGTGTATATGTGTATGAATTGGAAATCAAGTACACATTTGATATCGACATTTATTTCATACTTGAATATTATGATCATAACGTGTACACCCGCTGGTGTGTATGTATATGAATGTGCTTGTGTCTATGTAGGTTTCTGTGCTTGTGTCTATGTATGTATGTGTATGGGAGAAAGAACAAAAAATTTACTTTTCGTTCTAGAAGTAAATAAAATTGAATTTTTTTCAAAAATCGCGACTGCCATGACAAATATTTTCAGGGCGTGTCCCTCTTCAACTCGTGATCCGTGTATCATTATTTCACCTCAATAGACAACGATAAATTAACCCGATCGACACTTATCGCAATTTGAATGTCATATATATATATATATATATATCAGCAGCAGCTATTATATACATAACATATATATATATATATATATATATATATATATATATATATATATATATCAGCAGCAGCAGCCATTATAAGCCCACTGCTGGACAAAGGTCTTTCCCGTTTCCTTCCATGGCAATCGTAGCTGTGCTATCATTTGACATATCTTACACGCGACCCCCTCCCCCTTTAATATCCCCATCTAGTTTGGTCTTTTCTTACTGCGTTTACTGACCTGGACGCACCTGTCAGTCAGCTGTTGACATCCCAGCAGGCCAGGTATCCTGCCCATGTCCATTTTTGCTTAATTATTTACATATCCTTCTATCAAGTCTTTCCTGTGATCTTTGCTGATCTTTTCCCATCTGTTAGAGTTATCCCTACGGTTATTCTCTGTGCGATTCCAAGTTGATTCTCTGTTTGTTTTATTTGGTAGCTGGTATCATGCATTCATTGTATACTTTACGCTTTAAGCAATGTATGAACATAAATCCTATGACTTAGTGTAGGTAACGGTCTTCTTACATTTTCAAATGTTTGTCAGACTTAATCAACCCGTCCATTCCGAATTTCGAGCGTGGAGAAGCCTTTGGGGGCCAGCATCCAATATACGCATACACATGCATGCTTATCGTCACACACATAGTTTTGCTGCCTATTTCACACCCACGTCCGCACATACATTATATATGCACTCACTTTGCAACAGTATCCAACCATTTGATATCAACTGGAAAAATGCTCACCTAGGGCAATGATGCTTTAGTTCCC
>OY735206.1:17993650-18051150 GCA_963457665.1 Thysanoteuthis rhombus | reverse complement strand
ATTTCGGAAAAAAAACCAAAACAAAACAAAAAAAAACATCTACATTGGCAATCCTGAGTACGACCTGTATGTCTGATACTTAAATAAATACATACATTGATAGCCAGCCAGACAAGCCTAAAAACTGAAGAAACCTATATTGACGGTTTGGGTTTACAGCTTTAATAAAAGAAGCTACGAAGCGGGAGTTGAAAGAAGGGGTGCAGTTGTATGGATGCACGAATCGGTCTCTTTTTCATGAAGCAGCAAGATTTGAAAAGATTGAAAGAAAAGTAAGAGAAAGGCTTAGTGGGGAGAAGGTTTTGTTAGTGTGTTCGTTTCTGAGCGTTTATGTGTATTTAGGAGGAGGTGTTGGGTAGCCGAGTGGTTAAGACTCACGGAGTATAAGACCGGCGATACGAGTTCGAACTACTGAGACAGTTTGCATTCACTTAACATTTATGCCCTTGGGAAAGGCCGGTATACATCTTCTCTCCACTTGATAAAGAGTGAAGAAAATGAATTTATATGTGTATCTGAGTATACGTCCACTAGGGGCAGGGTGGCCCAGTGGTTGATGACAGGGAAAGTATAGATAGCGGCTGAGACAGATTGCGTTCCCTTCGGTCTAATGCCCTTGGGAAAAGCGGGGATTCACCTTTTCCACCAGTCAGTATGCCACAGGCCAGCGTGGCAGCGTACGGTTATTCACCAACCATTCCTTTCCCATGTCTTACTTAAGGAAGGCCGACATCCAAAAACGGTACTTGAAAGGTGTTGAAAAGAATGTGTTTAGGCACAAATATGTTTTGGGGGGCAGGGAGGGGGGGGGGCTCTCATAAAAATATGTGAAATCGTTTAGAAAGAGAGAAAAATATGTAGAGGTTTTGGAGGGATGCGAGATAAAAAGTGATTGATATATATATATGATGAGAAATAGATAAATCGATAAATATGATTAACTGAGATATATAAGAACAGGCTGCAATAGATCAACTGATTGATATGAACAGGTAGATAGATAGATAGATAGATAGATATGAGCATAAATAAGTAGATCGATCAGTACATACAGAAACATTTAGATAGATAGATATGAACAGGTTGATACAAACGCTGAAATAGATAGATAGATAGATAGATAGATAGATAGATAGATAGACAGAAACACTGAGATTGACAGGCAGATAGATATATAGATAGAAATACTGAAATAGAAAGATATGCAATAGACAGATAGATGGATATAAACACTGAGATAGATAATCTCTCTCAGATATGCAATAGATAGATAGATAGATAGATAGAAACACACACACACACACACACACACATATATATATATATATATATATATATATATATGTAGATTGATGGAAACACTGAGATAAATGGATAAATATGAAGTAGATAGATAGATATGCGATAAACAGACATAGACAGATAGATATGCAATAGATGAGTATGTAGATGAATAGTGAATAGGTAGATAAAAAGATAGATAGACAGATGGATATAAATAGAAATAGATGGATAGATAAATATATATTGAGAGACACATTGAGATAGATAGATAGATAGATAGACGGATACTAGGATAGATAGATATAAACAGCTTGCAATGAAAATATTGATAAATATATAGATAGGAACATCGATAGTTAGATCGATAGATTGATAGATTTGAACATAGATAGATATGAACAGACTGCAATAGATACATATCGTTTAGACAGTCTAATCTCTTCTTTTAATACTCACACAATGCTTCGGCCGACTCACTCTACGGCCCATTTCAAGAATAAAATGTAATATCCATAAGGGAAAGCAATCTCTTCTAATGGGGTCTTTCTCCGGTGGTACGAAGCGGAAAACGGTATCAAACAGAAAATTTAAACCTTAATATTATATTTCAGCCATGCATGAGGTACAGACCACTTTCGGGTATTGTATCTTATGCTTAGAGAGGGCTGTAGAATGAATCGACTGAAGGTTTGTATCGACATCGAAGATGGGGGAAGAAAGATTCGATTGTCCGAACAAAAGTTGGTATGTTAATGGCTCTCCACAAAATTATGAACAATGTACATATATATATATATATATATATATACATATATATATATGTATATACATATATATATATATATATATATATATATATATATATATATATATACATATTCTTTTATGCATCTACTTACATAATTCCTCACTGCTTTGTATTATTTTGCCAGGGCGCCGGGGGTTATTGTTCGAATCAGAATTTCAAATGTTGATTTTCTAGTCAAGTATGTTCCATCCGCTTGAAAGAATAGCAAAATCTACCTACCTCCAGGGGTATGGATGCAAATTGATGGGACAGTTTGTATAGTTAGTTAGAAATGCAGTAGGAGAACTGATATTCGTACAGCTTTTGTCCTACCTCCATTGGGAACCCGATGGACTATTTAAAAATGCCACTCTCCCTCCCTGAACTACGCCCATGACTACCTCCACTTGGTATCGAACCAAGTTAAACTTTGCATACATCTAGATCTATACGCGCATATTGTATATGTGAGATCTGCCCATAAAGGAAACCGAACTTTTCAAACGGTGCATCAATGCAACATTTTGGACAGATCTGACTGAAATGTTATGTCGTAGTGAACTTGACCTTTTGTATTAAAAAACTGCATAAAGTCACGTTGGTTAGTTTTTGAATTACACATACACAAGAGTGAACGTTTAGTGCGTTTGGTTTTTTTCCTCAAGTTGGAAAATGGAGGTTTTAGAAGATCTGTGATTTGTTGAAATTACCACCTGACTGACGGTTCGTAAGACATGATTTGGAATAAAAAAACTGATGATGCGTTGTGTTGCATTTTATCATTAGTCAGCAGATTTTTCGGCAACTTGCGGACAGTCTTGCTTTTTAAATCGTGTTGCACAAACTGTCAATGATTCCTACATCATCAGAAACTCCACAGAAAGTTAGGTGACGGTTTCCACGAATCACTGCATGTATTTTATTCAATGTTATTATCCCTCTGTCCGCTGGTACCACACGTGGCATTGTATCTGGTTCCAACAACCTTCCCAATTCGGCCATTCTTTGAAAAATCTCCTGAAAAGATAATTTGAAACAGAAATTTGTACTAACACACCACTCGACTGCTCTTGACACAGATTCTCTCCCACTAATTTAGCTTAAAAACTAATCTACGTGGCTTGATGCATTTTTATACAAAAGTGCAAGGTCACTGCTACATAACATTTCCGTCAAAGCAAACTAGAACGTTTCATTGTCTCACTGTGTTAAAAGTGTACTTTCATCATCAATAAACCTCGTATTTATATTTATATCTACATATATCTATTCACTATACACACCTATATACGTTTGTGAATATGAGTATTTTAATATGTATGTATTTAGACATGTCTGCATCAACCTATCCATCTCTATTCATTATATCTATCTAAGCACGTGCGCGCACACACACACACACACACACACACACACACACATAAATGTATAGTCTAGAAAACTTTACGTCTTTAAACACTAAACATTGAAAAATAATTTTTCAATGGATTTTTTGTGTCAATTTTGTCACCCATTTCCCCAAATCGGTCAATGCAATTTAGGTAATCTTAAAAAATGTTTTTTCTTTGTTTCCCTTATACTTCGTTATTATGGTACAATGTATAAATTGTCTCTTGTTGGGATATTCAATATATATATATATATATATATATATATATTGAATATCCCAACAAGATATATATATATATATATATATATATATATATATATATATATACATACATATATATATATATATATATATATATATATATATATATATTGAATATCCCAACAAGATATATATATATATATATATATATATATATATATATATATATATATATATATATATATCAAAGTCATAACAGTAAGCAAGAAAAATTACATAAATTACATTAAGATATATTAGGAAATAGATGACTGATGTGACACGAAGAAAAAAATTGAAAAAGTTTTCCAATGTGTTTTGTGTTTAGAACTATAAAGCTTTTTAGACTATAAATAGAATTTGATGAATATAAATATGAGATAGATTCTGAAAACAAATCCGTCTCGTACTTTATTGCACTTATCGATTGGCCAAAATGATTTCTTTATTGTTTCTTTGACAGAGTTTCGTTCTTCTGAAATTTCGAAGATTTACGCTCTGTTTATTTGTTGTTCTTTTCATGTTTCAAGAAGAATTATGAGTCAGTTCTTTTTATAGTGTTAATGGTCAGTATGTCAAAAAAGGGTTTTTCAATTATAGTCGTTCATTTATTTATCTTTTATGTTTTCTAATGTATATAATTACTAATTCATACTATGATTTTATATTAAGTTTATCGAAAATATTATTATAATAATTGTTATTATTATTATTATTATTATTATTATTATTATTATTATTATTATTATTTTTTTTTTTTTTATTTATTTATTTATTTTTTTTACACCATTTGCCTGGTGGTCACAGCTGGAGATTGAGTGACAGCAAGTCCTCCCAGAAATTCTAGCATATGTTAATGCTTATCTGATGAATGCTCTCATCTCTCCCTCACCTCCAACCCCATCTGTGGTATGTTGTGTTTTTTGGGGTTTTTTTGTTGCTTTTTAAAAACTTTCCCCTCCTTTTCTGCTACCAGCTGGGGTCGTAGATCTCGCATTTCTAGCACTTTCCTCAGTATTCGTGCCGTCCCCAGAAGTGCTGTGGTCTGTTTAGTCTCGAGCTTTTTTTTACCCGTAGCTCCTCCAATATCGCTTTCAGCACCTTTGGTACGGTTCCGAGTGCACCTACTATTACTGGTACTACCCTGACTTCCATGTTCCATACCTTCTTTAGCCCTCTTCTCAAGTCCTGGTATTTTCCTAGCTTTTCACTTTCTTTCCTATTTTTACTCTGTAGTCTGCAGGCACAGCCACGTCTATTATTTGGTTGATTCTCCTCTTCTTGTCCACGATTACTAGGTTCGGTCTTCTCGCTTGGATGGGGTGGTCAGTTTGGATATTAAGATACCAAATTAATTTGCGAATTTCATTTATTATCATTATTATTATTATTATTATTATTATTATTATTATTGTTGTTGTTGTTGTTGTATGAAATTGTCAAATTTACTCACGTGTGAGTTGTATTTCCATATGAAACGCTGTAAAAGGAGCAATCCAAAATTGAGGAACAATAGCAGAAATACGGACAGTAAATGGACAGCATAAGAATATTAGAATAGAGTTTCTAAATAATATATGGCATTTATAATTATCTCTGTCGGATTATATATCCATTTCTCACTAATAATAATTATACATATGTGCATGAATATATATATGATTTGCTGACATTTCAGCGCATGAAGAATCTGCACCAACAAATCCCCTGCGACAAGTCTGTGCATGATGAATCTGCTAAAAAAAAAATTCCATCTGTGATAAATCTATGCAAAAACCAACGGAAATCTGGAGTCAAAAGAATTTATTGAGATACGGAAATTAAAATTATTTCTTTAGTTGGATTATTTTTAAAAATTAATTTAATTCTGCACTTCAATTTGATTACTGGAATTTTGCACGAGCAAACTATGAAGTTAAAAATGATTTATTTCAAAATTGAATTCTTCCAAGATTACAGAGATTCATCATCATCATCCGCAGCAGCAGCAGCAGCAGCAGCAACATCTGTCGTTGCATATAGACCTTCCCTACCATTTGGCAGACTTCTCTATCATGGTTGTCGCGCAGCCAATACTTTGCGAACTGACAAGTTTGTCATGCCGTCTCATTTTTTGCTGGGCACAGTTTCGCATATGATCTCCTGGGATTTATGTTACGAGTTGTGCTGTCTAGTGGTTGTCCGATGTTTTTACAATATGGCCAGCCAATTGCAATTCGAGTTTTCTCGTTGTTTTTATGATAGCTCTGACTCTTGTTTGCTTTTTGATATATTGTGGTGTCTTGTGACCTCTCCATGCGATGCTGATCATGATTCTCTCCCATGCACGTTGCATGGTTCTTAGTGTGACATCTTGAGCGGTGAGGATTTTACAAGCATTCAAACTTAAAAAATCGAAATTGAAATAAATTGTATTTAAATAGGACTGATGGTCCTGAAGTCAATAACTGCCTTATAAAACAACCTCGCAGCCCACCCTCCAAAAGTCATGGGAATTGAAAATTACTTTAATACACTCGGGTATGGAATTGTTGGAATATTTTTTTCTCGGAAACATGGCCCCTGGGGTCATGGTTGAGGAGTAAGTTGGCTCTTGGGAACCAATTAGTTGGCGATGTCACATACGACTGAAGATAACGCCCCCTGTCCTGGGGGGAATCTTTGATTACAAGGTTCTCCTGGGCCCGTTCCACCCTTACTCTGCTCTCGACTGTGGTGTATAAATATATGTCAGTTTTCTTGTTTTGCATTGGTCGTTGGAGAGAGTGAACCCTGTTGAATCCTTGGACATAAGAGATGGTAGAAGAAGAAAGAGAAGATGGAGGAGGAGGAGGAGAAGAAGAAAGAAAGTTTAACTTAGATCTAACCACAAGCTTGCAGTCCAAACTTAATTTGAAGAGCAGCTCAACGTTAGCGTTCCCTTTCTCTCGTGTTAAATCCAATCAAATCGACTGCAATTTCATACAGCCGTTTTATCCAAGAAGACGTCTTATTCTCATAAGCATCTCTGTCTCCACAGAAATAAATCACGTTGAATTTAAAACAGGAATTATGTCTCTTTCCTGTCAACTTCACTTGTGAACTACGCCTGTTAGCAAAGACGCTTGCTACTATCAGAGGTCATCATTAGATCTAAATTTTCACAACCTGGGCGTGGAGGGCTTCTGCTGTGAAGCGAACGACTGGCGACGGAACGCAGTGCCATATAAGTTTGAGAGCCAAACGTTTTGTTAGTTTAACTTCGAGCTCCATTGGTGATTATCGGGGGGGGGGGATACATTGATCGAAAACATACCAATTTGGAAATAATGGAATTTTCTTGTTTTTGAAGGTTGAAAGTTACTGAGAGCTCGGCATTCTAGAATGATTCTTCTTCTGATTTCTTATAAAAATTTCATGGCCATTTGTGGCCGTGAGTAGATGTAGTGGTTCACTTTTTTTTTTAGCGGTGCGTTTTCGATTTTGATAGTTGTATCTTTGTCCTCAACACGTTCGTTTTGTTCAAAACATTTGATTTACTGAGGTTCGCGTGGAGACCAACTTTCTTCATCTGCTTCGTCTAGCGTCTTGAAAGTTCATTCCAGATATAACTTCTTTATTGCTGGGAGAGTTTGAAAACAAACCATAGACTCGAAACGATCCATTGCGTAAGTCAAAATTATGTTTTCACTTTACAAGAATTAACTTCAGTTCATTAGCTCGGTAACCACTTTATCGCTGAATGATTTTAAAAGCAAACTTTGAAGTTGAAACAATAATTTACAAAAAAATAAGATTATCTTCTGTGTTCACTGCTATTAACTGACTACAGTCTATTTATAAATTCGTATTCATCGTATTCGTTACTTCTAGGTATTGTTTTCTATCTAAGTTACCACTCGGGTAGTTTCCCGTTCCAAAGGCGTATGTTGTAAAGGAATCAAACTTCATGGTGTTTGGAGCGTCCTACACTAATTGTCATGTAAAATATCTTCCGTCCGTCGGGCGAAACTATGGCAGTATTGCCAATTTGGATAATGTATATCTGAATTTAAACGATTCATAAAGAGCAATATTCAAGGGAGTTCGTTTATGGAAACTATAAATAAAGATTTATAATCTAAAACCCATTGATCCAAACAACTTGGACTTCGATGCTGTCTTTTCTTCTGACCACAATGGCCAATCGTCGAGTAATCGTGGTACACACACACACACTCTCTCACACACTCACCTGTATATATATATATATATATATATATATATATATATATATATATATATATATATATATATATATATTCAAATGTAATCAGGTTGAAGTTAGGTTGTAACAGCTTGGAAAAAAGCGAATATGACGGTAAAAAATTAATAAAAGTCTTATATAGCTTATGCTTATATGATTTTTACTTGAATAATGCATTAAGTGGTCAAATGTTGAAAGATATTCTAAAGGGGACATTAAAAACTCTTCTTATTGCATACCGAATATTTCATAAAGTGTATAACAAGGCATTTTGGAAGCCCTTTCAAGATATTAGGTTGTAGGGCGGCAGACTTCAACGATCGGGTCAATTATCTGCGTAGGCGGAGGGAAACTCCGGCATAAAACTTACGATCTCGAGACCATTCTCGAATCGTCCCACTTCGATGGACCAAGGCATGTAAGCCTTTGATTTAAAGGGTAGGGCTCGTCACTTGCTTAAAAAATCATTGGAAGTACTTTTACTATTGCGTACAAAACCCTCATATGTCTCCATTTACAAAGTAAAACTGAAGAAGATTATGTGCGTATCCCCGTTGGTGTTAGGGTCATAGAAAGTCAACCATGTTATGACTGGACTGCAATCAAGTTTAACTATTTGTTTCAGCTTGATATACCTATTTTGGAATTAAGATAATATTTTGGGCCAAGAATCCACTTGCGTTATAACTCGTACCGTGCTTCAACAAGTCTTGTTATTACGAGAGTATATCATGTTACAAATAACAAAAAATAATCACTGAAAGAAGCAGCATTGATCTGGTTTTTAAGTAGTTTTGCCTTCAAGTAGTACGCTCCTGGGAATACAAGTTGCACCCATTCAACCCGAGGAAGAACCCGAGTTTCAATCCTACTCTCTTTATGAAGGACATAGTGTTTGGATTAATGAAGTTTACGTGTATGGATATTGGTTCGTCTTAGGTCATTCCCAACAGACATAAATTATGTGAATTACATCTACAGATTGAACTCATTGCCCTACAAGATATCTTATCTCCTTTGGGTATGTTACCATTATTCAAGCTCTTTGTTATGCTCTAACTGGAGTACAGGGGGACAAGTGGGCGAGCGTTTAATGGTTCGGAGAAAGGGATTGGCTGATGCTATAATGCCCTTGAGAAAGGCACGAATCCATCTCTGCCCTCCCCTCCAACACATCATTGGCCAACGTTCCAGTGCGAGGTCTATCAACCTCCTTGAGGAAGACCTATGCCAACAACGGATCTCGAAAAGCTCATAAAAATATGCAAAAGAAGTACAACATTCCAAACTTGTCGTTATGTAAATGTTTTTGGTAGGTATGTAGGTATAAGTTCTGTACTTTGCTTAAGACTAACGGGATTATAGTTACCAACCAATACATACATATATAGATATAACATATATAAATCTATTTAAGACAGGTAATAAAATAAGAAAAGAACCATGAAAGCGAATTAAAAGAACGCTTAATGATTGTCTGGAAATCATTTTGTATAAATAGGGACATATTGAAATATACCTGGCTAATGAGCTTAAATCGTAAAATATGCATAATACAAGCAATGGCTTATGGGTGCAAAAGCTTTGAATTAACAAAACGAACTTAGAACCCATGTAGAATTGCATAGAGAATCGTGGAAGGGGCGATGCTAATCAACTCTAAGAGATAGAAAATAATCAATATGGATCAAAGCGAAGAGTAACGTGAAGGATATTAAACAAATAACCAAAGAAATAAAAATGCATATGGGCTGGCCACTTTGCATGAAAAGATGAACAGATGGAGCTGATTAGTGTCTATGAAACAGTACACGCAGTAGGCAAAGGATGAAGGGTTAAGATAGATGTGCCGGTAAGAGATGGCAAAGGTTAGCACATTTGCAATACTCATGGAAGGGTATACAAAAGCTCAGCAGTGGACAGAGAAATCTTTTCTGTGAGCTAAAAAGCACAACTATGAACCCAGTGACCTTTTATTAAATGTCCAAATTTTTAAAAATGGAATAATCTCCAACCAGTGTGTTTTTTCTTACTTATGACCCATCTTACATTAATTGGGCCCATCTTGTGGAATACTTGTACCTTTCTTTCTCTCTCGCCCCTCTCTCTATCTCTCTCTCTCTCTCTATATATATATATATATATATGTATATATATTACTGTGTTTTCAACTTACATCTCCTCATTCAATTACGAGGTTGGATCGATGAGTTCAGTCTATCCTGTTATCTTACCTATAGGTGCCGGAATTTGGGGAAAAGAAGAGATAGATTCATGCCTCTCCCAAGGGCGAGGTGGCCTGACTTACTACTTGGTTTACTGAATCGATCGTCTGCATGCCGCTAACCGCTACGCCATTTGCACCTGCATCCCAGATCATTTACATCGAAAGAGAAACAAAAAGTGGGCCTAACAGAATCATTACAGACGAATGAATGCTTTGAAGAATCACATTTAGATCCTTAACAAACGGAAGAATGAATATGCACATGAAATGGAGAAATAAATGTGCAGCTTTAGTGGATGCTTTGTTGTGCTCAAGATGAAAAGAAAAAAAAATTTTGTTGTTTCCAGCACATGCACAAAGGTGTGCACGTGTACCCGTTATGACACCCTTGGGAAAAAAGAGCTTTGGATACAATTCAGCTTTGCATCAAACATTTCTAAGTATTTACGCATTTCCGGTACTTTTTCTTTTCGTTTTATCTTTCCTTTTTCGTCGTTCCCGGTGGTGCAGGTTGGCCAAGCGGTTAATGATACAGAAAAATGGACTTGGTGACCCATGTTCAAATTTCGACTGGAACTGAGAATGGCACCAAAACTATTGGGGAATGTATGAATCCGTCTCCACAACCCTATCTGCAGATTTTGGTAAAATAGTACCCGGGTGCTTGTCGCCCCCAAGTCTATTTCACAAATCGCAAACCCCGAAGAACTAGCCGAGACAAAGAATCTTATGATATATAAAACTTGGTTAAAGAGGGATGATGCCATAGCCAGCGAAAGAAAACAACTGTTATCATTTTTAAATTCTATCAGAAAACCTACTCTTAGCTCAAGATTAAAAAATTTAAATTCACTTCAAACTTCAAACATACAGATTCAGTTTACCTAATCTAGCTGACATAAGTAAGGGTCGAGTTTAGCATGATACTCAGATAGCAAATCAAACCCTCTGCTAGAATTTTTGTTAAACCAATCTGCTAAAAAGATGACACAGGACCTCATTAGCAACCACGAAAAGTTTTGTGGCAATAGCTATAATCATCTTTGAATTCTATGATGACATACAGAAAGACGGTGAATTATTTGTAAACATTATTGCTTTTTTATTCCTTACATTTAATTTTTACTCCTCTAGCAAGTCATCCCCAATCAATTTCCAAATTCTTTCTCGTTTGTAAGACCTCAAGAATACATATATATATATATATATATATATATATATATATATATATATATATATATATATATATATATATATCCTTCACCAGTTCCCTTTTCTGATTCAATTATAGGATTGGATCAATGAGTCTGTACCATGTCACCTCCAATCAATTTCCAAACTTTGTTTTTAGACTTTCTTAGGACTTGAAATCTTCATATACACATATAAATACCAGTGTCACCAAATTGATTCGTATGTATGTTTATTTGTTTACGTCAAAGAGTCACGGTGGGAACGAGAGAATGATATTCACACCAGTTTTGAGTTTCCACGTCTTTTGTCTGTTCTATTCTGCCTTCCCGCCTAGCTGGCTACTGCCATGTTTTGTTCCTGTGCTGATGTAAATGATATGGTGTACAGCAGTGGCTGGTTGGAGAGACAGAGAGAGAGAGAGAGAGGGGGGAGTGAGAGAGAGAGGGGGGAAGAGCGGAAGGTGGAAAATTGAAAGAAAAGAAAAACATTCGTTTGAAAAGGTAAAACTGATTTCGTTGTCGCTTAATCCAGTTGAATATCTAAATGAAAAAAGAACTTTTGTTTGGAGTAAATCCTAACCACAAACCACTTGAAATTATTGAATTGAATAGTGCATGTGATCATTTGTACACGGATAACTTATACAAATAAATATATATTTGTATACAAATGTAATCAGTTCTGAGTAGAGGAGGGAATCAAACCTAAACTCTCGAAATCACACGAGAAATGTTGTCCTCAAAGGAATTTGCGATAAATACATATATACTGAAAGATACATTTGCATAATTTATCAATTTGCGACTGACATCACTTTAGTTTATATATATATATATATATATATATATATATATATATATATATATATATAAATCACCTGAAACAAACCAAGGGACCAGTTCAGTATAAACTTACATTGCAAAATTGAACCTCTCTCTAAAAACCTATTGTGAGTGGAAATTCGAAAAAAAAAGTCTTTTTCTGGTTATAAAAGGATTTTCAGCCCATAGCACCATATAGACCGGCCAAACCTGTTTGAAAACATCAGACACCTATGTTGACAGTTTTGGTTGACAGTTACTGGTTAGTAAGGTTTCAGAAAGTAAGGATTTCCCTTGATAATTTTTAAAATTGTAATTATAGAATTTCATAATAGTTCGTATATTTGTGGATTTTTGTTCGCAGATTATCGCAACAGTGGAATAGAACTCACTATTACAGAATACATTCTATTTACGATGTCATAGGCGTTTCCACTGGAAAGCATTTAATATAGAATTTTTAAAAAGTATTCAAAAAGGAAAGATTTCCTTGAACAATTAATTTCTAAAAATTCTAATTACAGAATTTGATTTTCACGTATAAAGTGGTTAGAACCCTTTGCTTATATCTTCTTAATTGCTTCGACCAGATTGACTAAAGATCATCAGCATCTTTTTAAAGCAACTGGGTCAAAGTGTAGTGAACTCATGTATTCATTTTCGTTGAAAAAATGATCAGATATATATATATATATATATATATATATATATATATATATATATATATATATATATATATATATGAAATGATATATTAAACCATATATATTTTTGTAATTGTTTTATCAATCTTTTTGATAAAGCAGAATATATTTCTTCTGGTTTCATAACTGTCTAATTAAAAAAGCGCTTGCAGTAAAATTTCGAATTTTTAATGTTTCTCATAAATATCATGGGAGACAATTAAGGGATTACTTATTGTATAATCTTCCAAAATTCAAAATAAATATGGAGTTTTTTTTTTTTTTTTCTGCAACGGATAATGCAGTTTCCGTTTGATAGTATACAAAATCCTTATCAATAGGATCTATACTTCTTGTTTTTAGTATTTGAAGGAAAGACAATTGATCTTAGTTGTCTATTTTATAAATTACAAGTAATTTAAAACAGCATTGGATTGATGAACGAAATTGAAAGACTGAATTTTTAGAAAATTCCAAGGGAAGTAACTAGGAAACCGTCAAAATTTAAATCATTTACCGGACAAGTCGATTTATCAGTATGAAAGACAACGGAAGATTTAAATCATCACTCATTTGAGGACAAGGTAATATAAAAAATTACAGCCAGTGAATGTTAACATTTCCTGTCCTCTGCTCACATCAGCAACTGCCATTTTCCTGGGTTTATAAAAGCAAAAGGTGCATTTGCATTTAAAAACTTTTTTTTAATTATCAAATTAGGATTAATTCGGGATGAACTTTATACACACACACGCGCGCGCGCGCACACACACACACACACACACACATATATATATATATATATATATATATATATATATATAATGAACGCTCCCTTATTCAGGGTTAAGTACTCTTTAAGTGAGGTAACTCGTTGATTATAAGCTTATGTAATGCTCTTCCAACGTAGGAATAGATCACTCTGGTGGATGGGGAATTGTGCATAAGTAAGTAAATATATCGCTTAAATTCAACCTTACTGACGGTCCAGTTCTGAGTAGGGCAGAGGTAAAATGCCAGCATCTGGGTCTCAAGTGAAGGTTTCGATCCTACCTCGTGGTACTGGATGAGATAATAGGTAGTCTGTAACCACACTGAAGAGTTGTATTACAATGAAACAGCTGTGGATGACACAATTATATATATATATATATATATATTTAGTAAGAAACATGGAACTTCGATGTATGCCAAACATGTCTGCTCAAGGTGACTCCATGGGTGTCATCTGATGCTCTTCAAAATCATTAAAGCTAACAGCATGTCATTAGAGTGTAACCATTATCACAGCGAATAAATTTGATGATTCTACACAATTTGATAAGTTGCTAAACTTTGCTACACTGACGTAAAGGGAAGCACATTCTTTGCCAATTGGTTGTGTTGGTTTCCGAGTGTTCCTGGTCACGGGTGACAATCTTGAAAATTAGCATGATTTTACCACTAGAAACAAAAAAACAATGGCCATTTTTGATCAACAATGCCCAGAATTCACTATTTTTTTTTTAGAGAATTCTATGTAAAACATCTATTTCTTTAGATATTTTTTCAAATAATTAATTCTATGGTTATTCATGTTTCTGAGGCACGGTTATGAAGATATGTTTTCTTTATCAAAAACGAGCCTAATAGGATCTTTGGAATCATTTTGGACCAACGTTACCAAAATTTAGTATTTTTGAAGATATTTCTTCATAAAAGATCTATTTTTTTAGATAATTTCAGATAGAAGATCTGTTTTTTAAGTTCTGGTACACGTTCACGGTCTACGTTGATACATTTATGCAAAATGTGATTATATATATATATATATATATATATATATATATATATATATATATATATATAATCCGACTGGAACAATTATAAATACGTTGAATTACTATGAAACTCTATTTTAAATTATCTCCATTATTACTGCGTAAATAGAATGAACTAAAGAAAAATATTTCTGTAGCAGCCCCATTATTTTTGTTTAATCTATGCACGCTGCTTAGGCCAAATGATGCATTCACCGTATAATAACGGGAGAACATTTCAAATCGAGTTTCAGAGTAATCTAACTCAATCATAATGCATATATATATATATATATATATATATATATATATATATGTGTGTGTGTGTGTGTATGCAAGTTTTGCCGTTGCGATGCGTTCATCAAAAAATGTTGATGCAAGCCAGAAGTGACACTTAAAAGGAAAAAAAAGCCACGCCAAAAGGGAACGGAGTCGGTACAGACATGAAAGAACAAAAAAAAAATGGACCTGCACAAATCAAATGAATACCACCAATGGAAAAACGCAAAAAAGGCGGGAAACGAACAAAGGGGAAAAAAAATAACAGAACAGTTAAGAGTCATGAAAACCATATATTAACAAGAAACAAAAAACACGCTTATTTGATATTAAGGTAATAACCATAAAATGGCGATGACTAATACATTATAAGCGCGTGAGGGTAGAAACAGAATTTATTGTCGATGACGATCAACGACGTAAAGGGGTAGGTACAGAAGGAAGAGATGGTCAACAATGTCTTTTTTTTTTTTTTTAATATTCTCATTTTCCTGAGATTTAGCTTTACAGCCTTTGTCTATCAAGTAAATATATTATTGAACGGTTGGGCATATATTATCATTCATGTTTCCCAGAATTTAGCAAGCGTTCAGTCTGGTTTGGAAAGTGCACTAGGGATTGCCATAATCTATTTATACATGAGTGCGTGCGTGAGAACACATAAGTATTTATATGCATGTATTCATATAATCAATATCATTAAACCATATCCATTTGCATAATCTCTCTCTCTCTCTCTCTCTCTCTCTCTCTATGTATATATATGTTAATAAGAAATGGATATATGATCCAACAGAATGATTATGAATTATATTGAAAACTCTATTTGGAACGATCTTCCGTTATTCTATTTACGTTGTCTAGGTCAAAATGATACATTCACCGTGTAATAACGGGAGATCATTTCAAAGACATTATCAACGGAATATAACCACACACACACACACACACACACACACACACACACACACACACACACACATATATATATATAGTAGCTGCTCTAACGTAGCATTGCTCTTACTATCGAGTTAAACAGTCGCCAGAAATGCAAAGATATATATATATATATATATATATATATATATATATAATCTACAAAAGCTTCACAGCTTCAAACACTACACATTTTCAAAAAATAAAAATTTTCTAGTGTCACTTTAGTCAGTCATCTTCCAATATCCGTTGATGCAATTCATATAATTATTCTCAGTGTTTTTCCTTGTTTTACATATACTGTGTTATTATGGTACAATGTGTATGTCTTCTTAATGGCATCATCTGTCGGTTACCAGGTAACTATTTCGGGTATTTTAAGAACAAATCAGTTATATTAACGTGGCTTCTCAGCAATGATGATCAAACAAACCTCCATTTCAGCAATGACTTTGATGTATGGCTCATGTCATCTATGCAGTTTGGTATTTTTATATAGGAGATTATCATAATGTATTGTATAAGGATGTTTAAGTACGGATCATACTAGATCAGTAAGTATAACAACAAACGTGACTTGCTGTTCGTGATACTTTTGCTGAGCGTTCACCCATGCTAATATTGAATCAATTGAGTCGGTTTTAATATCACATTGTTTGCAAGCCAACTTATGATATCATTTTATAGAATACTAATTTCGCAGAAAAATTTCCCTGAGTTTAATTCTCTACCAACATATTCAAAAGAAGAATTTGACAATTTTTTCGACTATTCTTTTTCAATTCTTCCACGTCGTGTATCATTGGACTTCCATCATTTTTTTTCTTTTAAATTATCAAATGGAGTATTCTGATATACATGGTTGAAACCAAACCAGACCACTTTCTACCGAGTAGTAACGCCTCAATGGGCTATTCCATTAATGTACTTGGACAATTTGTTGTGAAATCTTACCAATTCTTTCAAAATTCATCTCTCTCTCTTACTGTCAAATCTCCTTCTTTTCTCAAAAAAGAAAACAAAAGAAAAATCCTAAATAAGGTAAACAATTCAACTGAAATAAGAAAGTTCTCTTTTTGTTTCGAAATCGTCACTGACGCCATATTTATTGAATGCAAGATGTTTAAAAGTAAGCATATCTAAAATTCAATCAGGGCCATCTCTTCAAGGAACGAACCCACACCCTTCCTAAACACCAGCCCTTACGAGCAAGTAAATAATCAACACGTTTATTACCCAAGCAAAACTTCTGTGGACTTTTACTAAGCTGAAAATTCCAAAATAAGGAAGAGTTGCAACCTAGCTACACGTCTTGTCCAGCATGATAATTACACCGGCTGTCCCAGCCCAGCCATATCACTTTCCTTGGGTGGGGTGATGTGCTTCAACAGCGACTACCCAAACCCAAATCAATCCGCCAAAAAATCACCAAGAAAATAACCCTACACATTGGCACCTACAATGTCAAAACAGGCATGCATCTAACACATCTAGAAAATGAAATCAAGAACATCAAAAAGGACATAATCATCAGTGAAATGAGAAAATCAAGAGAAGAACTGATCGAACTAAAGAGCAGACATCTTCTTTACAACTACGGGAAAGAAAAAAGCAAAACAAAGCAGAGTAGGTTTTCTCATTCATAAGAAATTTAATTTAATTTAATACAATGTAGTTAGCTTCAACGTAATCTCTGGTCGCATAGCCAGTGTCAACGTACAGCTCTCAAAGAGGTACAAATTGAACATCATCTATGTTAAGGCACCCACTTCGTAGTTAACTAGAAAGAATGTAGACAACTACTACGACGACTTGAACTCCCTATTCCAAGATAGCAGAAAATACTTCGATGTTATCATGGGAGACTTCAACGCACATGTATGACAATGAAATGAACGCTGCATCGGCAAGTCCGGATATAAAGTACGGAAAAAGAGATGGGAAGACCTTGTAACCTCCACAACCGTGAACGGGCCCCAAATCATGTACTTCTTCTTCAAGGAAAAAAAATAGACTTGTAAGAGCCCCAACCATGAAACCAAGAACGAGATACAATACATCCTAGCGGACAAAAGAGACACCGTCAAAGATATCCAAGTCCTAAATCAAGTCAACGTAGGAAGCGATCACAGGATGGTAAGATGCGAAATTTAGATCAACACCAACAAAGAATACAGGAAGATGTTCCACACCAAGCTGCAGCCACAATACGTACCATGAGAGTTCACTTGATCTTTCAAGCTTCTACTGAAAAGCAGATACAAACTTTTTACCAAAGCAGAAGAAAGGGACACCAACACTTACAACAAAATCAATGACTTCAACAACAGATTAACAGTCTTTCTAATCGAAATGGCCACTTGGTTTAAACCAAAGAGCACACAAACCATATGTAAAATCTCAGATGAAACCAAGAACCCTATGGGAAAACGCAGGAAGCTCAAACCACCAACGGCAACAGGAGAGAAAATTTAAGCAACCAAGCGGTATAAAACCATCCAGAAAGAAACAAATAGAAGACAAAAGGAGTTATACAACAGAGATCATCGAAAACAATCCTCAAAAAATTTGGAGCTTCAAAGCTATTAACAAAACTTACAACTCAGAACGGAAACAGATAACTAATGCATTCGAAAAAAACGAATGGAAAGCTAACAACAGACAAAGACCAGATTGTCGAAGGTGCCCAAGAATTCTACCAAAAACTCTACTCATCCAAATAAGAAACGCAGAACAATGAACAGGATGTTCAAGATGCAAATAATCAGTTCAAAGAATTCCCAGAAGTTACACTATTGGAATGGCAGACAATCGATTGACATCACAACTCACAGCATTGATCCCTAGAGATCATATGCGTGACCATGTCCGGCAGATTATGAAATGGCGAGACGAACTGGACAGGTTTTGAGAGTATCAGCTCCATGATACTCACGATACAGAGTTGTGGTGAATACTTGGGAATGTCTGTGTCCAAAAATTGACGAGAAAAGACATGATGATGATGATGATGATGATGATTCCATGTTCGATTTCCAACTCTGCACAACAACCCATCAGTCCGACAAATTTGACCAGAGCCAAATGCTTTCCCTGGTTACAGCCGATACAATTATCTTTCACGCTGACAAAGACTGGATCCATCACTTTTGGTTACTTAATTTCTCCATCAATTATACAAAACATACGTTATTAATTCATTTTATTTTCATGCTCTCGTTAAATTGTTCTTTAATTTTCATTCTTATCTAATTCTGGTCAAGCCGATATATTTAAAGCGATCAGGATGATTGTTTATGAAATCTTACTAATTTTACAGCCTTGATTGACCATCATTACAGCTAAAGCCACAATTTTCAGTATAACATCAATAAATATAAGGGTACCCCAAGATAATCTCATATATTCTGATTATATAGTTCCATAGAATATATAAAATGGAATACTCCTTGTTCTAAAAGGCATTCGTACGATGCAGAACGAAAAAGATTCTTGCATATATATATATATATATATATATATATATATATATATATATATATATATATATATATATATTAGTCTAGAAAGCTTTTGCAGATTCAAACTATACCTTTGTATATATTTGAACAATTTTAGATTCGCTAGGAAGACCATGAAAGCAAAGTGAAACGACGTAAATCGATCGGTCAGTGTGCATTTTGGATAAATATATACAAGGAGCACCTTGCCAATATACTTAAAACGTTATGTACGATAAATGTAAAGTTTCATCTATGAAATGGAAATTAACAAAAGGATCTAAAAACTAATTCTATTCTGAATGAAGATTAAATGGCTTAGCTTATAAGTATTTAAAATATTTCAACTTTTGAAGGGATAGCTCTCTTTTGACTGGAAAAGATCTTTCAATTTGACCACGGGAGGAGACTTGAGAAATAGCATCTTGAATTTTTTTTATTGATAAATGGCATGGAAATCAAGATAATTCTAGATATTATTTGAGGCACTCCTAGATAACAACTGAGAAAAAAATAAGTTGGCCTCTACGAGAAGTAGGTTGACCGATTTTTTTTTTATTTATGAATATCCTAGTGGGGTTGAAATAAGATCGGATGCCAAATGTTAACCCTCTCAGTAGTATTGAAGGGCTCTGACTTCGGTGGGTGTCATTTTCGTTGTTATTACAAGGGAAGTGAAATAAATTTTAAATAGGTGTTTGTCTAAAATGAAAACGAGATAAACCATTTTATTGTAACCAGATGCAGGTCAATTATCAGCGAGACGGAACCGCCATAAAACCATAAACCAAACAAAATATATTTATATAATAGGCCACGTATATGTATATATTTTAGTCGGAAACATTTGTTAAGAGGAATGACGACCTACGTTCTGTCTCTATACACAGTGGAGCATCTCCTACGGGTAGCATGCCTGGGCGAAGCGTGTGAAGATCCTGGGATGCCCAGTCGTCAGAATTCCGCTGGAAGAACGTCAAATTGGGCGTCAAACCGCCATAAAGGAAGATCAATTCAATGGTTTTGAATCAGAGTTGTCTTTCTCCAAGACTGGTTGGTTTCCAAAGACTAGACAATCTATAAACAATTCCACTCAAAGCTGAGGAGAATAGATGGATCCATGCCTTTCCAAGGGACATTAGTGCAAAGTTCATGTAACCAACCCCGACTGGAGTTTGAACTAAGTCGTTACCCCCAATTCCATCTCCATATGAGAGAGATAACCAATAAATGCTAATTATAGAGTGATCTCCCTTATTCATTTCTTTTCTTTTCTTTTTTTTTTTTCTCAAATGAGTAAAAAGCACCGGGACTCATTTGGGTTGAATATAAACGAGAGAATTCAGAGCAACATAATGATTTTGATATTAGAATGTAATTGCAAAATTATCCGAACTAATTTGACCTGAGAACCCACCCTAATGGGCTGTTTAAGTTGAGGTACAAAAAAGGAATAGAATATATTTTGAATTAGGGGTCATAGGGAGTCAAAGTTGAAGAAGGGTCGTTAGAAGACAAATTTTCGCTAATCTCCAAAAGGGGGATAGCAAATGAGAAAGAGGGATAATTTTGAAAAAAAATTGAAAAGAAATGTATATTGATAAAAATGGAGGCATAACGTTATGAAAAAAAGACCCAATGTTGAGAAAAGGGGGACTTGAAAAGAGGGGATAGTGTTCAAAAATGGGGGAAAATAGTAAAAACACGGACGTTGTAATTAATGTCAATAGAAAAAAGTGGAACTAATACCCTCAGAAATGGGGCCAATGTAAAAAAAAGGGGGCTAATATCCAAAAAGGAAGGAAAGTTCCCTCGCAGTGTCAACCCATCAAAAGCGATATTGGCCCTTAAAAGCGGAATAAAAGTTCTTTCTTGATTTTCACCCCCAGAAAATGAATATCAACGTAGCCTGTCATTTCCAACCCAATCAAAAACATCTCCCCTTACCCTCAAAAGTGCAGAAAAAATTTTCCCCTTCGATGTTGACCCCCAAAATTGAAAAAAAATCCCGTTGGATTTTGACTCCAGAAAGGATTTCCCCTTCGATTTGAACCCCTGAAAATGAAAAAAAATCCCTTAGATTTGACCCGTGGAAGTGATAATAAACAATCTCCCTCTTTGATTTTGACCCATAAAATTGAAAAAAGTATCCCCTTCCCCCAAATTCGACCCTTAAAAATGAAAGGGAAAAGTTCTACTGCGAGTTTGTCACCAAAAATTGAAAAAAATGGATAGTTTTCAAAAACTAATTTGCTAAAAACACTACCCGGGTATCAAATCTGCGCTAATAGAAAATTTTAGGGATTTTTGTTGAGCAGTTTGTACGGTAGGCAAATATATATGGACGGACAGATGGACGGACAGTCAGTTAGATAGACGGAGGCAAATTATTATTAGATACAGATATCAGATATCGGCATGGGGAAATTAAATTGCTATAAAAGATTTTAAAGATTTACTTTTATCATTTCGAATGAGTCCTGCCATCAAAAATCAAAATTAAACCATTATGAATTCTGTCGCCCCTGATCTAATTAGAAACGTCAACCAAAATTGTTAACATAGAGTTCCGCAGTTTCCAAGTCAGTCTGGCTGTGAATCAATCTATGTCTCGCAGAAAAGTTTGATATTTACATGTTAGGTTAGAAAAAATGTCCTTTTGTTTGTTTTTTAAAATCCGTCCGCAACAAAATCATTTTTTGCACTGGGGGTCAATTTACAATGTACGTTTATGCTAAACTGATCGTGTTGTTTGTTTCTGGTTGCACTCATGCTTGTTTTATTTTCTCTTTGATTCAAACTTTTTTTAGTGATCACCACCCAACAAAAGGTGAGATAAGTACCTTGTTCATTCATCACGCCTTTTTCCTCAATTTTTCAGTTTTTCACAAGATAGATTGTTGCCAAAAGACTCTGGACACCTGACAGTTTCTATTTAATGACTAACCAGACCTGCTCATTACCTAGTCGGACAACCACCACCTCATCCCATTGCCACTTGTCCGTCCTACATGTCATCCGTGTCCATAGTGATGAATATGTTAGGTATTGTTAATATTCCAACAAGTACAGAAAAACCTGGTACCACACGCCATACTAGCACATGCAATTAGTACGTCGTATACACAAAGAAAATAGTTGTTCTGATACTGATTACTGCTTGCTGATGCTTTGTACACTACGCACCAAGATGAAATTCAATAACGCATAAAATCATTCCAGATATACATAAACAAGATTATTGATATATTTACAGCGTATAAATGAATCACCGTAGTCCGACCGTGTACCTGAATAAATTATCTAAGAAAAATCATTCAAGGTTTTCTCAATGAATAAATCTTTTATGTAAAGTTATCTAAAAAGAAGAATGCAAGCACAAGATTTGATCATAGAGACCAAAGAAAGGACTTTGGGGGGGGGGGAACAAAAAAGATGTTTAGATGCTGCCTAGTTGTATACTCTTACTGATTTTCAAGGTCGTAACCCAGGGAATGAGACCAAAAGCGCCTGGAAACACATACAGACGCACGGAACTCAAAGAGAAGAGAATCTGTAACCTACTTGTTTGATTGGTTGGTCTGCCATATGTGAGGCTTTGGGGATTTGATTGCAGCGTTCCCAATACTTTTAGTTAAGAATTCAATACGAAACCCTTCTTTTAGCTAGATATACAAAACGTCATTCCTTCCTCGAGCAACGTAAACAAATGCTTAAATGTTGTACACTTGTCCCAGCCAGTTACTCTCTTTACTTTTCCTCCTCCCTCCACTCATCATTTTTCCACTCATCGCGGGCTCCGAACGTGTATACGCTTCTAATTCTCATGAATGAAATGACAATACTTTTTATTGCCTAATAGCCACGATGATCTGTCTTCTAATTCTTCTTACTTCAGAAAGTGCACATGGATTAAACTCCAAGTGTTCTCTGCCTTACATGGTTTGTCAATCGTGTATTCTCCAACGTCAAAGAATGGCTCCCAAGTTGCATACGCAACTTGGCAGTTTGCCATACACACCCAACGAGGTCTTCATAATTATTCCTTGGTACACTCCTAGCCTTATGGATTTTGAAGCAGTTCAGGCCCCTCTTCTTCGACTCCGACGACAGTAATTCTCATGGCAACAAAGCTCCGACCTTCCATAAAAAAGCTATCTCCATCTTCTCTCCTCTTCTCTTAACACGATTGTATCAATGTTTTCATTACATGTATTTCATTTCCATTCTTCATATGTCCATTAAATGTATCTCTCATTTCCCACCTTTACATACTTGTATGTGTCTTTTTTACTCCGTTTAATACCTGCGTCCACATCAGTACTTGGTGCGCATGTTCTCCATGCATCTCCCTCCCTACTTCAAATTTTTTCAACGTCCACGTGGGCCCTCAGTCACAGTGAACTCTTTAGAACCATAATTCTACTAACTGATGACTCCAATTATTATATAAGAACAATATATCTTATATAATAAGACGCATAAAATCATTCCAGTTATAAATGAAAATACTGTCGATAAGAATAATCATGTAAATAAGTAAACGTACCAGGCCATTGTACGTATTTTCCTACCGTTGTCTTTTTACCTGGAACTTATTTTGCGTGTGGTACCAGGCTGGCCTGGCAACCTTGAATGGAGATGCAAGTGGCCGAGCAGTTAATGAATCTGAAAACGGGATCGACGAGCTGAGTTTAAAATCCAGATAAGACAGTTTGTGTCCACTTCGTACTAATACCCTGGAGAATGATATTTATTCATCTCTTACTCCTGGCAGACATATCATTCGCCAGCCTGGCAGGGTAAGGGGTAAGGACGACCGATACCCATGTCCTAAACTTACATCCAAAAGGCGTCTGTCAAACAATAGACCTTAGTCCATTAATTGTGGAAGGAGGTGAAGAGTCATGGTGATCCATTGCAAAACAAAATCCCTTTATTTTGAAAAATAACCCACAAAGTAAACAACTGCGGGAGAAAAGCCCTGACCCACAGAGAGAACTGAGTTGCTCTCAAACACCGTAAAAGGGGAATTTTCTTGATATCTCTTTTTAATCTATAGAAATGCAGTGACTGAAATTTCAGTCATTCGCAGTTGAAGGCTGATGAGAAATATACCCCCAAAATATTTTAAGAATATGCGTATATATCATCTTAACTGCAAAGCAATCCGTCGTATTCTTCAAGCTCATTTTTTAGATAGAAAAAAAAGCTGAAGCAAAATAAGATCTTCAATAAAGGTTCAAGGGTTTGTAGTGGAAACATTTTTTGAACTGTTTGTGCGAGCGCGTACTGGTGTTTATTTGATGTTTGGATGTGAATTCCATCTTCAATCGGAAGAGGAGTTTGAGTGGTATTTGACACTGCTGCAGTCAGGCTTGCTTCTTCTTGTTCTTGTTCTTGTTACAGTGGGAGGAAAAACAAAATCTAGCCTCTAAGTTTGACAATGAAATAGTGAGTTTGAGTGTGTGTGTATATGTGTGTGGCATTCTGGTGTGTAATATATCGACCACTACTGATAACAATTTGTAGTATCTTCATTCAATTTAAACTGTAAGTAAAGAGAAATAAGAGTTTAAAAGCATAACTATAAAATAATTCCGAATTGATTGGATTGTCGGAATTGAGACTTGTTATAGACGAGATGAACCAAGCGAAGGCGCCTCTTTCGAAGCTGAAACTCATCTTCTGTATAAGAAGATTGAATAATGATCAACTGATAATACCAATCACAAAATGAATTCAAATACAATTAAGAATATGGGAGTGACAGTTAGACGCCCTCTCGTCGGATAATGAAAAAGAAATATTTTTTCCTAAAAGTGCAGGCAAGTTTCAAATAGATCTCTCCCGCCATTACGCGCTCCGTCATAGCGCGATTCACGTTATAATATGGGTGGATGGCAGACCCCAAAATATTATTATAGCTCCCAAAATAGCTAAATCTAGCCAAGAAATAGCTATATTTAGTTCCAGAGTTGCTGGAAAATATCAGATCTAGCTAAAAAAAAAAGAATTGCCCGAAAGTTCAAGAGATATTCGTTGGAGAGTGCAAATTTCAGTATTAGATCATATTCACGGAGCACTTGTTGAGAAACGAACTCACTAACATCATTGCTTTAAACTGTCCTAGTATTTGAAGAAGTTGTTGGAGAGAAATGTTTTGCCAGTTCAGTATAAAAGCCCTTGTGTACTACAGGTAATCTATTTGAAGTTTTTCATGGTAAGATAAAAACCATGACTCAAAGATAGAAGTGAGTTGCGATCAATCAAAATAAACAGAAATTAGCCATAAAAGTACAAATATAAAAAAAACGAAAATAGGAGTTACCCAACGAAATTTGCTAAACATTTTCTAAAGAAATAAGGGAAATTTTGGAAAAGAAAATTCTAGGTGTCCAAACTGTGGAGTTCTTGTTCTTTTGGGGGGTCAAAAATCAAGGCCAACTTTTCATTGTTTTAAAAAGTCAATAAGAAGGGATACTTTGGCCCTCTTTAAATTATCAATGAAGATCTGGAGACCTTTTACCCATTTTCAAAAGATCAAAAGTGAAGGGATACGTTTTCACGGTATAACGGGTCAAAATTGTAGAGAGCCCCTCATCCCTGTAAAAAGTCAAAGGTGAAGGGAGTCTTTCTGTTCCTTCAAGAGGTCAACATGAATAGGAGACACTCGCCTTTTAGGATGCAAAATGAAAGAAGACTTTATCGCTTCAATCGAAGGTAAAGATTGAAAGATTTCTTTTCGTTTTGTTTCTATCGAGTCAGAAGTGAAGGTTAACTTTATTTTCCCCGATGAAGGGTCGGAAGTTAAGTGGAGCCTTGTTCCTCAATGAAGGAGTAAAAGTTGGAGAGGGGGCAATCTATCGGTAGATACAAATTTCAAGGGTTTCAGAGACTCGGTTGTATTTACAATGTGACTAAAATACCAAAGCAGAATCTTACATTCCGTCTAATGATACATTTTTATCGTATCTGTTGATATATAAATTTCCAAGGGGTCTAAAATGATGCCCCTATCCGGCAAATGTCAAAAGTGAGTGGAGAATTTACTCTAGCGGGAGGCTTTCTTAATCACTTACAGCATCTCTAATGATATAAGAAAATACTCTCAGTAAATGTTGGAGGGATTCCTAACAAAACTAATTCTGGGACCTGAGAACTAGATCAAGAGTACCCAAATCTCTATCCACAGTCCTAAGTGGATAGAAGCTATTTTACATGCTTGCAAGCTTTTTTACTCCTTAAATATTTGAAAAGTGAAAAGTGAAGGGATACCTTTTCACAGATCAAAGAGTCAGAAGTGTAGGGCAGCCCCCTACCTTAAAGTGAAAAAAGTGGAAGGACCCTTCTCTTCCTTTTGATGTAATGTGATGGTATAACCATACTTTCTATGTAATATCAATATCTCTCTATTTCATATGTTTATATATAAATTTTCAAGGTGTCTCAAGTGATAGGAGCAGCCTGCTTTCAAATGTTACGAGTGGGAAAAGGCCTTTTCTTAACAGGAGACCTTTGTCATGATCATGATCATGATCACCACCACCATCATCTTTTTTAGCGTTCAGCGATTGTCTGACATCTTTGCAACATGTCCAGCCCATCGTCATTTGAGTTTTCTAATGATTTCTATAATCTCGAACTCCTGTCTTTTCTCTAATATACTGTGTTGTTTTATGATCTCCACATGATTCTCTCACGTACGTGTTGTCTCAATTTGAGGGTCAATCTTTTGGATGGGTTCAATGTTTCAGCCTCATAGGTGACCATCGGGGGATGCATTGGTTGTATACCCTTCCTTTCAAGATTAGTGGGATGGGTCGATATAGACCTTTTTTCACCTTTAACGGGGTAAAAAGTGTCTCTCTTAAAAGGGACAGAGGTAAAAAGATACTTTTCTCTCCCTTAAGGAGGTCAGTAATAATTGGAGAGTCCCTGTGTCTCAAAGGGTCAGAAATGAAGGGACCTCCACTTTTAAGAAGAACCAGAAGTGAAGGGAGATTTTCCCCCAAATAAAGTGCCAAAAGGAGACAGAGATGTAACTGAGGAAAGGGGGTATTGGGGGTATTTTAAAACGTCCTCGAGGCCCTATGTACAATAAATACTCTCTCTCGAGGTGTCAGAAGAGGTTCTCTAAAGAATCAGGCTGCGGAGGCCCCCAATTCTATAAATACACCCCTAGATGGGGAGGGGGTAACTACTTTACATATTTGCAAACTTTCGTCCTTTTATTAATCCTTACGTATTCTACCTGGCGTAGATGGGTAAGTCAGCTAGTTGTTATTAAGCCCACGAATCGACTGAGTTGATATGGCCCCATATTGGTGAGTACACGATAAATTAACTTACAGTTATTGCCTTTTGCAACAAGAATTCACAGTGGATCCCGAAAGATTACGTGCAAAATTGTGGATGGCAGAAAATGAGATGCTGCGATGATTGAGCTTCCGGAAATATTGGCGTCGTAACGCCCACGATCGAGATTTCTGGTGAATCCTGAGGATGCGTTGCATGATTTATGTCCAAATTTCACGAATATACATATATATACATATATATATATATATATATATATATATATATATATATATATATATATATATATACATATCTATATATATATATATATATATATACATATCTATATATATATATATGTATGTATATATATATATATGTATATATATATCACGAATATATATATATATATATATATATATATATATATATATATATATCACAAATGTATATATATATATATATATATATATATATATATATATTCGTGAAATTTGAACATAAATCCTGCAGTGCAACATTAACGCCACTGCAGCAAACTGACAGTACGCGTATGCACATAGACACATTTTTTGGTTTTGTTTCTCCAGTCATTTTACTATGGTGTATTGTCTACAAGCCTTAGGAAGAATTCTGAATCTAGGAAAATGGGTTTCACACGAATCTTAACACGAGTCTTCCTTTTCTTGCTCGGCAACGAAAAATCATTTTCAGATAAAATTGTCACTATTTATCAAAAATGGATAAAACTAGAAAGCACTCAGAAAATGCATGTCTCCGCCAGGGGCATTGTCAGGGATAGTAATTGCGCATGGATCCGTCCCAAAAGTTAATTACTTCACCCATTGCCCGTCGTTCGCATTTTCATGAAATTTTTGTGAAACTCATACAGAATAACTACGACGTAGGGGGGTAATTGTGTGTGGATCAATCCCAAAATTTGAATCTCTTTTGTAGCCTATCATAGCCTTATACAGAATGGAATTGAAATTCATTGAGAAATTTAGGAGATATCGTGTGGATAGTCATGAGTGTTACAATAAATGTATGAAGAAAGTCCGCAAAAATATCCGTTAGAGAAATTCCTTGATCCATCCTAATATTTCATGAATTGTTCCTCATACTATTGTGCACCCTTACACCAAATTCCATTGAAATTCTGTGAGTTCTATTGGAGATATCGAGTGGACAGATAGATAGACAGGCATGCCTAAATAATATGTGTATTTGGGTGTATCTGTCCACACGATATCTCCAAAAGTACTCATTTCGTTGGCAGAGGTATATGTATTCGAACGTGTCTGATTTGTACTCACTGAATTTCAATGGCTCCAACTACGTTTGCAAAAGTAGTATACGAAAGTCAGAAGCGACAAAAATCGTGACAGGATCAAAGCCAGCCTTCATAATCTCAGCTTCAATCGAATTTACTTCGGAAAGATGTTTGTCTCTATGATTGGTTCGATTTAAAGGGAATTATCGCGAATTGCTTCAACCTGAACAAACTTTAACTGTACAACATTACACTGACAAACTGGCTCGTTTGATTGTCTGATAGAAAGAGAAAAGACTTTTCCTCTTTACAAAGAAATCAATCGATGATTTTGCTGCATGATAATGTCCATTATTGTGAGGCCATTGCAAACGATCATTGAACTTGGATGAGAAGTTCTTCTACATCGACGTATTCTTCAGACTATCAATTGAATCCTTCCTTCACCACTGTATGTCTGGTCAGCTTTTCCAAGTTCAAGGTAATGAAAACTTCCCGAGCCAAGACTGAATCTTTCTTTTATGATGGAATTCACTAATTATCTGAAAGGTACTGTAATATTATGTAAAACTATTAGAATGGCTGGATAATGAGGATAAGAATTTACATAATGAAAGATTTCAGAAAAAGATGTTTGAACCTCCTGCATCAACCTAATATAGATAGATAGATACAATATAATAAGAAGAACTAGATAGATGAATAATTTGATAATTTAGTAATTAGCAATTTGACTGATTTGGAATAGTGAAAAGATACATGTATCATGAAAAATAGTTTTGTGATCTGGGGTGTTTGCAGCTTGGATTATTGTATCCCAGTCAAATGCACCATGGACAACCGTACCCCGGTCAAATGCCTCTATTCAAGGCGTCCATGGATATTTGCGTCCATTTTTTTATCTTCTTTGTTCTTTTGCATCCTAGAATTACGTCATCGCATTATTACGTTAAAAATTAGAGAAAGATATACTGACAGTTTCAAACACATGTGTTGTGTGAAACCACTTTTGTTCAGGACCAAAAGATGAAAATACAAAGAAGTTTAATCCAATATGAAATGTCCGGGGCGCGTATCACCAAGAAACAATTGTCAAAGACGGAATTCTCTTGTCTCAGAAATATCTCCTACCCCATTTATCGAAGGGAAAATACATTCTCAGACGGTTTAGGGGGGTCTCTATGGTCATTTTGGACCAATTATGTTCAAACTTTGTGTTGATATTTATTTTTAGATGAATTCAGATGAAAGATTTATCTTTTTAGATAACTTTAGATGATTTTTTGATTATAACATTTGGTAACTGTGCAGGATATGATGATTCATTTATGCAATTAACCCAACTCTATTAAAAACAGTTAACCAACTTGTCAACATTGGTTTCTTCAGTTTTTTTGTGATTTGGCTGACTGGCTGACTGGCTGGCTTGCTATCAGTGTAGTACACGTAGAGGCCATACCAATGTAGATGGCAGAAATTTTAAGCATTTACTCCTCAGTGAGTCTGAATTTTTCCATCCTTACCCCTTGAATAGTTTTTTTTAGTGCAGGACACAATCTGCTATGTCATTTTATGCTGAATTGGTCCTTATATCGTATCTTGTTTTTGAAAATTCGGACAACAAAACGTAATCAGGCCTTTTTCCAATGTGTTATTGATCCAACACGGCATGCTATCAAACAGCTTTGGCCCCGTGTCTGTTTCCATTGAGGGACTAACCAGAGCTAATTCTTCAATTGTTTGAGAAAAAATATTTTTCATATTTTGAATTCGACTTATGGTAACATTCTTTCGAGGTTGATTCATTCTATTGTTAATTTTACAGTTTTCCGAGATTTGAAGATGGTATTATGAAAACTGTCCTTGAACCATTGCTATCATGGGACAACTCGAACTTTGATTAATTCTCCTCCTCAACCCCCGTAGATAAATAACTGTTGACAATTGTTCCTTCCCTAGGATCATTCACATGGTCAAATACATCATTTCCCCTAACTTTAACTTTGACTCCACAGTTGCTATGATATTGTCGGTAACAGGGAAAGCGCTAATCAGGAAATCTGCCCATCACAAATTTATCGAAGGGAGAAAAAACATGATTTGCCCATCATTTCTTTTATTTCTCCTCATTCTTAATAATTAACTATTTGTTTTGTGGGTTATTTCCATGCATTGGTCTTCTAAATTTATTGAGGGAGAAAAAGTGCCTATTTTATAAGGTTCTATTGAAAACTTTTGACACAACTTTTTCCTCACTTCTTCATTTTACAGCTCCAATCAATCAACAGGTAAGTGATTCCCCAAACAGGCTAATCATTTCTCAAATTATGAATAATTTCTTGTAGCAACGAAAAGCATAGACGAAGAAGATTACAGAAGTGGAGTTGATAAGGCATGGAAGACCTTCCACGCAGCTGAGAAAATTGTTTATAACCTACCGTCGCCAGAAGTTGATATTCGACTTGACTTGATTGCCGGATCACAAATGCTGGTGTCCAAAGCAGGCTAGCTCACCTTACTTCGGAGATTGCTTAAACAAACTCCCTTCACCTGGTCCCTCATCCACATATGGCCTTGTGCCATCTTTAGAAAATATTCATAGGGCAAGGAGACGGAAATTACAGGTTATCTGGTTAATAATTTTCTTTAATATTATCATATAGCCGTCCCTGACCAAGCTGCGCATATTCTCAGTGATATGTAATATGCAAAATAGACTGTTCTACCCATAGCCAGGGAGAAAAGGATCCATGTCTTTATTATTGGCATTACTGCCAAGTGAACACAAAATGTCTCAGTTGGAGTTTGAACTCGGTTCGCCTGGTCCATTTTCCATGCCATGCACTGTTAGACAAATCTACATCACCTGTTCCAAAGTTAACCAAAACTATCAACATAGGTTTCTTTGGATTTTAAGAGATTCTGGCTGGCTGACTCTGTATATATTAGAATGATGCTAACTAAAATAACTGTGTTATTTAGTAGGGGAATCCTCATATTTATGTATGAATCGGTATAAAGTCATTTTATTAGATGATTTATTTTCAATAATTCAAATATCCTAATTTTAAGGGTTTTTTTCTCTAAGTCTAAGCTCAAGCTGTTTTAAAGGTTGATCCGTCATGAAGTCTCAAGAGTTTCTATGAGGTAAACTTCAATTATATCCTAATGGGAAGGTGGATTAACCAATCAGCTCTATGCGCAAATAAACAGAAAAGTAATTTGCATAAATGCTCATTATTAGATGTGACACGTTGACTGGCCGCACCAGTCGAGTCAAAGGGCTGGAATTTAAAACATTAACACCTTGTTTGACAATCCCCTGCCAACACGGCATGCTGCCAAGAGACGTTGGCCATGGAATGGTTTCTATTGAGTAATCTACCAGACTAGTTTCTCCAATCACCTGATTGGAATCCAAATGAAAACAGGTCTGGCACGGGGCGACGATAGAAACCGTCAGCCAAGCTGATGCAATATCCGTTCTGGATGATTGATAATAATGTTCTCAAGTGACAAGAAAAATCCCACCATGAATAATCAGTCAATCAGCAAATATTTGGGCAAGCGGAAGTGTGTAGAAAAAAATCGGTGTCGAAAAAAGTACTTGATTGATTGTAACATGTAATCACTGGTCGAATAACGATTCTCTATTCTCTCTGTCTCTCTCCGTCTCTCTCTCTCTTTCTCTCTCTCTCGCTCTGTCTCTCTCTCTCTCTCCCTCTCTCTCTCTCTCTCTCTGGAAGTGTCGGTGACCAAGTGCTTGACAGCGCGGGAATCAGAATCGCCGGGTCGAGATCAAACTGCGACTGAGATCTGTGTTCACTTCGCACTGATCCTCTTGGGAGAAGGCATGAACTCATCTGTTAGTGCACTTATAGCAAACATTGACGGACTTCAAAGTCTTGATGAGACGGAGAAACGTGAGCGTTAGGGCACTACGTTACCACTGCTTATTAAACACAGACTATTAGACTATTTCTTGAGAGCCGCTCATTCCAATAACACCAAACTGGACACTGCACTGTCTTGTGTGCTGACTTATATATCTGACAATTTTCAATTCCTACAGTGGCCAGTTATCGAGTAATCACAGTGCACACGCACACAACTATTCTTCAATTGTTATACCGTAGGTAGATGAAACACTTTCCTTCGACTGAATTGAGGAATTTTTACGCAAGCTTTTATTTTTTGTAGTTTTTTTTTTTTTTTTTTTTTTTACAAAAAAACTGCTATGATTGTCTGACCTTGTTATATATAAATATATGAGTCATCCACAGACAGTATTACAACTCTTGTGTGGTTATAGACTATCCATTATCCCATCCAGTACCACGAAGTAGGTTCGAAACCTTCGCTTCAGGCCCATAGGCTGACATTTTACCTCTTCCTTACAGAGAGCTGGACTGTCAGTAAGGCTGATCTTGAGTGATATATTTACTTATGCACGATTCCCCATCCACCAGTGCTCTATTCCAGAGTTGGAAGAGCATTGCTTATAGCTTAGTGTTACATTACTTGAAGAGTGCTCAACCCTGAATAAGGGAGCGTTAATTATAACAACGCACCCAACATTTTTGGACGTGCATTAGCGTGTCGATCAAATGGATATGAATATATACAGATATAGATAAATTGTATGAGATGGAAAGATAAATATGAACAAGCAGATTGATATATAGATAGATAGAAAGAAAGAAATGATGCAGTACCTTGCAAAAGTATTCACCCCTCGCATTTTCCCTACTTGTATTGTTGCAATTTATTATTTGAAAGGATTTTTATAAAATAAGTGGAATGAATGAAGTGAAATGAAATTTTTGAAAAATCGTTTTGAAAAATAATAAAGAATAAAAAAACTGAAAAGTTGTGCGTAAATATCAAATGAGATCTTGAGATTATGGAAACGTGTCGAGAAAAAAAACCATTGCTAAAAATATTTGGCCAAAAGGCGTATGGAAAAAGACACTGTGGTCAGATGATACTGTAATTGGACAAGTCCATCCAGGAAAGCGAAATGTCTGGTGCCAACTTAGGATCTTTCTTCAAACTGAAAACACCATCCCCACAGTGCAGCATGGTGGAGGTAACGTCATGTTTTGGGAATGTCTCCTTTTGGTAGTGATTGGAAAACTGCTTGGAATTGATCCATTGATGGATGCTGCTAAATGCAAAGGTTCTTTTTTTAATTTTTTTTATAGACTTTCAGAAATTTGAGACTGAGACGGATGTTCATATATCAGAGGGATACGTTTCACAAGAACAATCATCCAAAGGACACTCGAGTGGTTAAAGGGGAAACATTTAAATGTTTTGGAAGTCAAGACCACAATCCGACTGAGAATCTGTTGTACGACTTGAAGAATACTTAGCACACAAGGAACGCCTCAAACTTGAAAGAACAAGAACTGTTTTACCTAGAAAAATGAGCAAAATTCCCAGCGGCTTCAAGTGCCGAGTTTATAGACCAACCACCAGAGATTTGTAGTTGTAATTGCTTCAAAAGATGGTTCTGCAAAATATTGACTATTTCTGAGAGAAAATAGTTCTGCACGTTAAAGTTTCGTTGTTTTTGTTATTGTTGTTTTCTGTCTTATTTCTTGTTTGTTTTACAATAGCAAATATTTAAATTTTCAAAATGGATGATATGTTGCATAAATCGAATGATACAATCTCTTAAATTCCAGGTTGCAAAGCTACAAAATAAGCAACAGTGATGAATAGTTTATCAAAGTGCTGCAGCCGTGATAAATCGGAATATTTAACTTTATTTCACAACGTTCAGATCTTTCCAGACATTTCTAGATATTTCTAAATATCACGCTATACAATGGCGACAGCACTCGTTCATCCATTGCCGTGAAAATATTTTGTAATGTTGATTTTTTAATTTTCTTGACTTTGATTTTAATTCACGTAACCGGACACAGACTGGCTGGATGGATCAGCCGGAAGGATAAGGTTGTAGGAGCAACGGTTGCAGACTGTTTTCTAAAAGCTGGGAATTGTAATCAGAATGATCTGGATAATGGTAATCATGAAGTTGGCAGTAAATATTTAATGGAATCAGAGAGAAGCCTAGCTTGTTCAGGGGCAAACTCCATTCCGACTGAAGATGATAGTAGTAACTATTGAAAATCTGCTATGTATCCATTTCCATCTAGTTCAGTACAACACCAAAATATGTAAATAACTACATCTTCACAACTGTTTGCATCGTTAAGTGCTTTCGAAAAAGCTGACGGCAGTTCAGCGGAATGCATCAAGCCTACCTTTATGATAATTGGAATGTTTGAGGTATAAACACATTTGTTCTCAAATATTTCACTTCCACAGTGTCAAATTACTACCACCATATATAATAAATAATGATCAATTGGTCTCTATCGGTAAGAGAGCCATCCACCGATCACATGGTCGAATTACAACAGGGAATTGTTAATTATATATAGCAGTTTAGTTAAACGCGACGATACCGAAAAACTGTGAACAGTTTACTTCCCTAATTTAGGTGAGGATTGTTCTCGTAGTTACGCTGATGAATAGAGACAGGAGTTTGAGTATATGTGTGAACGTGTATGTGCATGTGTGTGCGTGTGTGCATATTTCTGGGTGTTCAATTTATTGTCCTCTATCGTATCTATTCAATCCAAACTCCAAGTAAGAGAAATCAAAGTTTGAACGTATGTTTTTGATGAAAAAATTTAGAAAGTTGAATTAGGTGAGGATTGTTCTCGTTTTTCTCATGCAAATCTTAATTTTAAAAAAGACATTTGTTGTAGGCATAATAAGGAGTGAATGTTTAAACTTTCATCCCCCTAGCTCCATCGGTGCTGCCTATATGCATGATACATAGCCATCCAGGCCACCTTTAAAACTGAAAGAATCCATGTTGACAGTTCTGGTGACTGTTTCGGTTTGTAACAAACGATGGCATAATCGAAGCCCTCCAGCTCTCCTGTCCTGTACTCTACCATCATTTTACGTCTGCATTTTTTCGATTGCGCTTTGATTGTTACATTTGTTATTTCTGATGATCAGTTTTTTTTAACGTTCTTCTTGTAAAAAAAAGCCACAATCTATGAGCTCGGTTCTAGTTCTATTGTGTCAAGCATTGCATGCAAATAGACAAAAGATTTTAAAAATCACACACATATATACATATATATGTGTGTGTCATTAAGAATATATATATAAATATATATATATATATATATATATATATATATATATATATATATATATATATATATATATATATATATATATATATATTGAAACTCTTATTTGGAATGATCTCCCGTTATTACACGGTGAATGTATCATTTGGCCTAGACGTGGTGGAAAGAATAAACAATTGAAGAAAATGGGGCTGCTCCAAGAAGATATTTAGGTCTTTGGTCGTTTAGCTCAATGGTAAGAGCAACGCTACTTTGAAGTGGTTACCCTATCAGTCGCAGGTTCGATTCCTGCAGCAACGCCATTTTCTTCGATTGTTCATTCTAACCACGTAGTTTATGCAATTTATAATCATTCTGTTGAATCATATATCAATTTCTTAATGACGTATATATATATTTTTTCTTTTTTCGAACATCAGTTGTTTACCATAAAACTGGTATGAGGAATCAAAAACAAAACATATATATTGACATGGCTCCACAGCAGTGTTAATCAAACACCACTTCCCCTTCAGCTATAATTTTGATATATACCTCACGTCATATCAAATGTAGTCCATTATTTCATATAGGGTATTATCATGATACATTATACATGGATGTCATTTTCTACAAAACATCATTCATATATATATATATATATATATGTATATATATATAAATACATACATATATATATATATATATATATATATATACATATATATATATATATATATATATATATATATATACATATATACATATATATATATATATATATATATATATATATATATATATATATATATATACATATATATATATTTTTTTTTAATGTTTCACATATACTTTGTCATCATGGTACTATGTCTATTTTCTCCTCAATCGGGATCATCAGTTGTTCACCATGTAATCGTTTCGAGGATTCCTAAAAACAAAACAATCATATTAACATGGCACCCAATAGTGTTGATCAAACATCACCTCCCTTCCAACTATGATATCAATATATTGCCTACGTCATGCATCAACTTGCTCAAAAAGCTGGTAAGGCCATCGCTAGGAAACTAGCCATCGAATTCAACTTATGCCTAAAACAAAGTAAACACCCAGAAGATTAGAACGCTGCAATCATCATCCATTCGATAAATCAACTAAAAGAGAACACAGTAAAATCTAAAATGCTGCTTGCAGTAGCATTTACAAACTTCAAGAAGGTTATTGGTGCTATCACTTTACAAGATGTACACCCCGTATATCCAAGTATAGCAGCATCCATAGCGTTTCAGCAGCTGTTTCATCAGGATACGTAAAGTACTCAGAACTATGGCAAGTTTTCAATAGAGCAAGCTCACACTTCAAGAACAAGAAAGTCTGATTAGTTCTTAAAACAACCAATACTGCCAGATAGTCACCTATGGAGCTGAAATCTTGAAGAGACCGACCCTCAAACTGAGAACCATGGAACGCGCTTATGGGAGAATCATGCTCAGCATTATATGGAGAGACAAAATGCCAGCACAGTATATTAAGGAAAAAGACAGGAGTCCAAGATATCATAGAGATCATTAGGAAACTCAAATGGCAATGGGCTAGTCATGTTGCAAGAATGGCAGACAACAAATGGACATTACAACCCGCAACATGGATCCCCAAAGAGCAAATGCAGAACCAAACCCGGTAAAATATATGATGATAAGACGAATTTGACAGATTCTGAAAGTACTGGCTCCGTGGAGGTCTGGTGAATCTTAGGGAAGGTCCATGTCCAACGATCGACAATAAAAGACATGATGACGATGATGATGATGATGATCATCATCATCATCATTATGTATCGTATATGGATTTTATTTCGTACAAAACATCATTTTTTTTAAACAGGGTTTACTTACGTATGTTACCTCCAAAGGTATTTAAAAATGAGCGATCAGCCGTGACCTGTTGTTTGTGTCACTTCTATTGAGCGTTCACCCAGATGAATATTAGATCGGTCGTATCGGTTTTAATATCAGATGGCATACAAACCAACAAATGATATCATCTTTAAGAATACCAATTACAAAAAAATTTCTTCAAGTTGATTTTCTACCAACATATTCAACCGAAGAATTTGACAATTTTTTTTCACTAAGGTTAATTTTCTACGTTTGTAGAACACACACACACACACACACACACACACATATATATATATATATGTGTGTGTGTGTTTGTTTGTTCTACAAAGCTTTACAGCTTTGAACACTAAACATTAAAGAGCTTTTTGATTTTTTGTGTGCGTCTTCTTATTCTCAATATCTTTCAATGCAATTTGTGGAATTTTCTTCGGTGTTTTTTCCCAGTTTTAAGTTAGCTTTTTTTAAATTATGGTACAACGTATGAATTTTATCTTGAAATCAGTAGTTGTTTACCATGTGACTATTTCATGAATTTTAAAAACGAAACAGTTATACAAATATGGTACCTCAGTAGTGTTGACCAAACACCACCTCCGTTTCTTACTATATAGCTCATGTCATACATATAGTTTGCCATTCTACATAAGATATTATATGTATTGTATATTGAGATTTTTTTTATACAATGTATCATTTTTATTCTGGAATAGGGCTTACTGACGTAGGTTACCGAAAAGAAACGCATTTAGCGATAAGGAATCAATAAGTATAACAACAGATGTGACTCGCTGCTCGTGTCATTACAATTAAGTGTTCACCGATGTGAATATTAAATCCGTTGTGTCGGTTCTATTCTCAGACTACATTCAAACCAACTTATGATATCATAACTCTTGAATTGAGCACTCTAGTAGATAGGAAATGATGACGTATGCGTACAAAACATATCGTTTAATTCAGTCCTACTATACTTCCATTTCTGTGTAGAGGAGGGATAGCAGATTCCTAGTCTGGAGTGAAGGTTTCAATCCTACCCAGCGGCACTGGAGGGGATATCGAATCAATAGCCACTCTGAAGAGTTGTAATACGATTAAACAGCTGTCTGTGGATCGCACTATATATATATATATATATATATATATATATATATATATATATATGTGTGTGTGTGTGTGTGTGTGTGTGTGTGTGGATATGCTTCATTTTAAAGCATTTAAGATGCCCTTGTATAAAGCATGCATCCTAAATATTGAATAAAAACAAACAGAGATCTCCTTGATGCTGCCTCAGATCCTCGGGGTTGAAGGAGCAACCTCTCACTTCCAGACGTATTTGTTACACACTTAAGCGTATGTTTGTCCGCTTGGATAGAGTAATGTCTAAAACATCTACCTCCTATGCTGAAGGTTTTGATTCCCAGTATGAGCAATGGATGTAGAAAACTCTTTATTAGGATAAGTTTCCCTGTATATCAAGCAGCTAAGTGAGTGCACACTAAGCAGTGTTATTAGGGTGGTGGTATCACTTCTGTGAACTTGCATCCCGTAGGGGGTCATAAAAACCTGTAAGTACGAAGTCCTAGTCTTGACCAAACTTCAAACTTGCAAGGATCACTAAGCTGACGCTTGTAGCGGAAGCTGGGACTTCGTCATCAACCGTTTACACTCCAATAGAAGGAGAGATGCTAAACCTTATGTTTGAAGTTGTGAATTTTAGTTTATTTATCATTCATTGATTACTGTTTCAGTAACCTGCACAATAACCTTGAAACGGGTGTGTCATATGCCATTGAATACGGTGTATTTTGCCTGATTGAAGTAAGAAAAGTGAAGTATTGAACAATGAATGCGAAAAAAAGATTTTCTTTAAACGTTTAGCGTCATTGGCATCTAAACTAAACATAATTGATATTCAGTTTACCTTTTTACAATGAGTCAAGAGAGATGAAGAAATTAATGAATCAGTTATGTATTAGCTGTAAGTATTATGAAATCAATATTTTTTGTTGTCTGCGACAGGAAACGTGATCTCTATAATAATTAGCGCATCTGCTTTTACAAACTGATTTTATCGTGAACAAAAAAAAAAGCCTAGTATATGCCAATGTTCAAACTACGGAAGCAGAATGCGTAATTCCAATTGCCTAGAAGACAACAAACATATTATATACCAGATTGAATTTGATGGAAACGATTTTTGTCTAATGGATGGATAGCACACTGGCACTTCATCAATCTTTCCCAGAATGTTTCAAACAAAAATAAATAACATTAGAAATATTGCAACTATTGTATCTTGCAAAAAGATGCAATAACTTGCTTTGATATCTTCGCAAAACAGTGATATGATATGTCAGAATATGTTGCCATCTTTGGTCACGAGTAGAATGAAGTCTGACTACCCTGACAGTCATGTGTCAATAATTTATCAAATGCAATACGATAAAAAAAACGATATCAAACTCCTGAAAAGAGTCTGAAATACAGCACAACGACCAATCTTTACCGAAACGAGGGATTTAAACCGATATGTAAAATCCACTTGAGCCTACGGTGATTTGAACCCAAGACCGACTGATTGCCAAATGGTCTTCTTACTGATCGAGCTGAACTGAAAAGTCTTAGACAATATTCAAAATTATTACACGGATATTCATGGATTTATTCTCTTCCAAGAAATAAATACATTCACACAAAAATTGTACATTTTTATAGTTTTTATTTGTTATACATACAAGAGAAAAGTTGCATTGATCATCTTCAATGGGAATAGAAGTTAGAGTGGAGTTCGATCCGGCTGCAGCAGCCATATTTTGTTACCGTTAATCTTTTTTCTGTTTAGTTTTTTTCTTTGTGTCACTGAATGTGATAAGAAACCGAGAGAAAATGAGGTTTCTAAATGGTAGAACATTCTCTGGAGATACTTTGTATTGAACGGGATTTCAAATTTGTTCTGTCGACGAAAAACGATCTGAGAAAGGAAGTTAGAAACAAAAATAAAAAGGAATCTGATTGAAGCTAAAACGAAAAGGGAGAAGCTGAGCCTTAAAAGGAAATGTGAAAATATATAACAGGTTAGTCACCATATGAAAATCGTCATATGACCAACTTTTGGGGCAGCATGGCGTGTTGGGGTGATCAGTCAAAACTCTGGGATAAATTTACTATAAACTTACATTGCAGATAGAATCCCTGCTAAAATCTTATTTTGAGGGTGAATTCCCCCCCAATGGTCTTTTCAAAACATAATAAAGAGTAAATGCTTAAATTTCCAGCCCTCTAGCTCAATTAGTGCAACCTATGCATGCAATACCTATATAGCCAGGCAGCCAGACCAACTTGAAAACTGAAGAAACATGTGTTGAGAGTTTTAGTGACAGTTTTGGTTGATTATCTCTAATAAATAGAATATGTCTCGAAGTTTTGAAAGGAAAAAATCGTTGTAAGCAAAAAACCAGCGTTATTGGGAACTGCATTGATGAGAATTTTTCTAGAAGCCGGTAGGGAGATGTCGATTTTCACTTCCCTAAATTTAGTAACGATTTTTCTTGTTGTTCTCGTTTTTTTCCTTGGTAGGGTAGAAATAAAAAGCCAACTCCTGGTTTGGACGGGATTTTGACAAACCATGGCCCTGAAAGGAAGTAAACTAGCCGAATAACTCTTCCGAAGGACGAGTATTCGGCTAGTATCAATAATGCGCTTCAGTTGATCATTGTTTCAACTTGAAGTCCGGCTTTCCAGGAATTGGTCTTTTGTTTATCAGATTAATATACATTGTTATGTAAAGATCGATACTAGTTGTTAGTCATCCAATCAAACCAGCGAAATTCTCTTTATAAACCTATGGCTTGTCAGCATTTGTGTGTGTAGCATTCCTTTCTATGAAACGATCAAAAATTTATAGATATTCTTTTGTTAAATTAGTTGCTCAGTATGAAAATGATGTAAGTTGCACTAAAAGGGGGTCAACCGGTTCAGAAACCTGGATATGTGCGTGATCACATACACATTTGTACACCTTTATGTTTAAATGGAAGGGTTTGTACGTGTTCTAGTATCCACAAAATCATATGCATGGGTATACGTGTGCATATATATTCGTTAGAATAGAACGGCTAATTCATTGTCAGATGAAAAAAAATGACGTATTTAAGCGTTATACAGTAGACTCTACTTATCGGGCCCGGGCCTGACGGGGAAAAAAGTAGACCCCCACCCCCGTATCTCAAACTGATCATTAACTATTTTCGTAATCAGTGTTGAATACAGATGATTTATGTATGTTTGTGTATATACACGTATGTATATGTTGTATATATGATTTATTATATTTAAATGTATATTATCATGGCATGTATGTTTCTTTGGACGTTCGGACAGCTAGTTGATGAGAATGTTCTTAATGAATTTCTCAGATAAATATTCCTCTGTAGAAATTGATTAGGCTGTTACTATTTTAATAAGAAAATTTCTGCAATTTCTGCATTTCTATTCATTGCCAAATTTAGCGATAAATAGGAATGGCAGAAAGATGCTGGATTTGAAAAGTTGTACGATACTCTTTTGAAGAATACAGTGTCCGACAATATGCGAAAATGTAATTAAACAAAAAATACATGAATGACATGGCATTCATTGATAAAAAATATGACAGGAAAAGTGTTAGCAAAAGTCTCAAGTCGACGGGAATCGGCCACTTAATAAAATTAAGATACGTTTGAGAAATTTAAATTTTTTCAAATGTTTGTTTCAGCGTATAATTTTTTGCAATAGTGGAAATTTCGATGAGTAAATAAATAGATTGGTTTATTTTACATCCTGTCTTTTCGTTGTAGAAACTGAACAATCATTGATTTTTTGAATAATAGCTGTCTCTGTATGTAGCAAAAATCGACCAAGATGTGTCTGGATCTTGGAGGTTGTTGTTTTTTCTTTCCAATGAAAAAAAAACTCTTGAAAAGGTTTCATTTGATGTGTCCATTCAGTTTTTTTAAAACAGAATAAAATAACTGTAATTATTACTCACTGTCTCAGCAGTGTGTGATATCAATAAATTAATTCATTTGAGCAGTATTTGGTTTGCTTGACTTTAAATCAATTATTTGACACAGCCAACCAGAACTGTCACCATAATTGTCAACATAGGTTTCTTCAGTTTTCACTTTGATCTGGCTGGCTATCTATGAGCGCACTTATGCGTACCGCTTACACCAATGGAACCAGAAGGCTAAATATTTACACCTTGTATATGAAGGCACTTTTGCGCGTCTGTTATCAATCAGAAATCCTCGACTTGTCCAGCACAGGCCTTTTAATCATCTGTTTACAAAGCACACCTTTCGACATTTTTTTCATCTCTCTCTTGTTTTTCTCGACATTAACAACAGTTGTTGTTTTTCTTATCTCAGAAATTCTTTCAAAGTTCATTACAAAAAGAAAACGCTTGGAAATTTTTCAGCTGTTATAATACACAATAAGCTTGTTGAATGTGGGGGAGAGAAAAAGAGAGAGAGAGGGAGATAGCGTGCGTGTGAGTGTTTTATCAAACACAAATTACATTGTTTTTTTCAACATTGTCAACTTTGAAATTGATGACTCCAATCAGCTGCGCATTGACTCCTTTGATCACTGCCTGGGGTATCGATTGGGTAGGTGGGTAACAGATAAGTAAGATACAAAATGGTACTATTGAAAACAAAAATGTAGTATCGATGGTGTTGGTTCAATTTCAGACGAAGTAGGTTATATTATTTTATGTTAAAACCTATTTATGTATCTACCACCAGCTCGTCCCCTTGAGTCTACCATTCAAAAAATATAAACAATATGTTTGGAATAGGCCCTTTCAAAATTGTAAGCTTGGGCCAAATGGCACCATTGAACCCCTTCTCTGCACAGTCCTGATTATGGGGGCTCCGGAGATTTAAGAGTGCCTTTACGAAGAATTTGCCGTTATAACGGGTGAATTTTATTCGAAGTGTTTTTATAATGAGGAACAAAAAAGTTCGAACAAAAAAGTCTTTAGTCGAACTCTAGTCCAATTCTGGATCCAATTAAACAATAACGAGAACAACCTTCACCAAATTTTGGAAGTAAACTTTTCTGTGTTCGTTAAACCAAACCCATAGGAAAAATCAACCTTCCCCAACCGGGATTTGGAATCACCACCGACAGAGTTGTAGGCACCTCTTACTGAGCTAAATTGACAAGTTCAGCATATATACGGAAATTTATGTTAGAAATACGCAATATCATCGTAATAACAAAATTCATTGATAGAACTAAGTGGATTTGTAGATGGTTCTTTACCTGATTGAGCTAGATTGACAAGTCCCAGATATCTACGAAAATTTGCTTTACAGACGTGCAAGGGCTTATTTCATTTCAACTAATAAATAAATACATACAAAAATGTATACTCTGTATAATTGTTTTATTTGCTATATATACAATAGAAAAGTTACAGTAATCATTCAATCGCAAGAGAATCGGGATTTGAGTTTGACCCTATGACAGCAAGACTTGATTCTTTTCGTAGCCCTTCGGAGTCCATGTACGAGTTACAAGTCTGCTAATAGAATGAGTTGAACAAAATTTACTCATGCTAACCATATATACAATTCTCTGTAATTAATTGTCTGTTGTACATCTTGTTCTATTTTCTCAATCAATTCAAGCTTATTATTTGATATGATATTTCTTTTGGATTTCATTTCAGGTTTCTGTTACTTAGGGCGTTAGTTGGAGGTTTGGACGTTATTTTGGAGGTTTACTATTTTTAGTTTCCAAGATAATGAACTGAAATCTGCAGATGAATCTCATACAATAGTCGTGCTAGGATAGAACAAGAAAAAGAACAAACTCTTACTGTAATGTTGTATATCAAATTTTTGATAGCATCTGACTACATTTGTTTCTGCCATGAAACTTTCTAATTCTAAACTTTTTCAAGTTGATCCTCGTTGAAATGAATAATCTTGCATCAAAAATAAAACAGAAAATATCGTCCGAAATGCAACATCATTCTTTGTAATATAGAAAAGATATATATATATACATATATATATATGTATATATGTGTGTGTGTGTGTGTGTGTGTGTGTGTTCGTGTGTATGAAGTTTAAACACTGTTTAGTCTATTTTCTTTTTTCTTCTTCTCCGTCTTGTACTTTCTATTTCTTTTTATCTCAAGAAACGATTTCTATAAACGGCCGAATATGACGTTGTGTGACGTCAGACAAGTATTTCCCCTTCTTTGTTCACTCTCTATATCGCATTTTCTATCTTTACTAACGCCTTTTCTCTCTTAAAATCCACCTTTTTGTTAAAATAACAAATTCCTTTACGATCATTGTATATCTCTCATATACCAATCTTTTTTTGGATCACTTAATTCCTCACAAACGCTGTTAACGTATTTAATTCTGGTCTTTACATGATTTTTTCTATTCTTCGAGCTGTCAGCTTACGTTGCACTTGAAAACAATTGCACTGTTAGAATGCATGCGTCCTTCAACAATGCCGTTACAACGAGTGCTGTTCAAGAGTGAGTTAATTGTATTGCGCAAGACCAAACGACATTTCGTAGCCATCGATCGTAGTGACTCTCATAGCTTTGAGTCAGTTACAGCAAACAGGATTCTGTGACAAACCCTGATGTTTCTTGTTTTTCAATTATACAAAGGTGCTGCCCATAGAAACGGCCTATTCATTGGTCAATATATCAGTGACGTAAGCCTCAGGGAATAAACAAAAAGTGGAATGTCCACACGGGATCATTAGATTTTGATTAACTGCGTTTTCTTCCCTTCCATTATTCGTTTCATACGTATTTCGTTTCGCTAAAATTATTACACATGTTTTAAAGCTTTTTGTGTTGCTCGACCATATTGCTTCTGATCACCAGTCGGCATATATTGACTTATTTATTTTCTATGATGAATAACAAAAACAGGAAGTCTTTTCGAAGCGATATTCCCCGGTGTATTTTTTTTATTACAAGAACTAGCATATACCCGTCAAAAACTACGGGGTTATTTATGTATGGATCGACACAAAGGAGCCTACAGCTATTTGATATGACAATCTAATCATATAATGAGCATATATGCAAATTTCTTCTCTATTTGTATGTGCATCTCATTGGTTAATTTACCTCCCTATTATGACATAAAAATGAAGATTACGTCAGAGAGACTCTCAAGACTCTCTGCTGATCAAACATTAAAACAGCTTGAGTTGAATCGAGACTTTTTGAGAAAAACTTGAAAATTAGGATAATTGAATGATTAAATATAAATTACCTAATGAAATAACTTTAGGCTCTTCAGTATCGACCCATACATTTATTACCCTATAATTTTCAACGGGTACATTCTAGTAATTAATAATTCAAGTATCCTAATTTTGAATTCCTTTTCAGTCTCTTCATACCTCAAACTGTTTTTATGGGGGGATAGACATTAAGTCTTAAGAATTTCTATGGTGTAATCTTTATAGATATATCGCAGCTGATGATCTAATATTTTACACCTCTTAAAATGTTTTATTAGCTATGTTATTCTGTTTCACATTGACGAATCCATCATAAGTTTTAGGTCACCATAACAATCGAACGGGATCACTTTCAGACCATTTTTACAATCGAATATACTAATTTGCATATGTTGTTTGATATGGATTGATACTAACCATCATACAACGGTATTATGATATTAAGGATATTAGAAACCACAAATCAAGGCTGTTGCCAGAACTGTCAAAATAGATTTCTTCAATTTTTCAAGTTGGTCCGACTGGTTCGCTAAGTAAGTATATATATATATATATATATATATATATATATATATATATATATATATATATATATATATATATATGCATGCACGTACAGGTCATACTAATGGAGTTAAAGGACTTGAAACCTGAACATTTTCTCCTTATTTTGTCTACAAGTCTTTTTGTGACCCCTTTCTCCTGATTCAGTTTTTCGAAGGGGGTTAGTTCGCAAAGTTTGTTTATGCTCAGTTGGTCCTTAGTTTGTGTTTCATGTTTTTTGGAAACTCTTAGTGATCAATGCCCAACAGAAGCCGAGAGACGTAACTTATTTTTTTATGACCCCTTTTTTAAATTTTCAGTTGGTCATGTGAAGAATTCTATTGAGTGACTCAGTGGATCTATTATTATTATTATTATTATTATTATTATTATTATTATTATTATTATTATTATTATTATTATTATTATTATTATTATTATTATTATCATTATTTGGAATCTCACACCAGTTGCCTGGCGGTAACCGCTGGAGTTTGAGTTACAGCAAGTGTCCTCAAGTCTCCAGCCCTCCTCCCCTAGTAATCATAGGTCGCAGTAATTCTACGATTTACAGTTTCACACCGGTTGCCCAGTGGTTATCGCTGAAGGCTGAGTGACAATAAGTCTCCTCAGGTCTTCAGCTAACGTCTCCTCTCTTTCGCATATCATGACAGAGCTACAATTCGTTGCAGTACTTATATCTCTAGCACCTTCCTCAGTATCCGTGCAGTTCCCAGTAGTGCTGTGGTCTGTACGGTCTCTACCCTCCTCCTAATCCCGATCTCCTCCAGTCTCTCCCTCAGCGTTTTGGGGACAGTTCCTAGTGCGCCCACTATGACCGGTACTACCCTGGTTTTCATGTTCCACATTTTCCTTAACTCCCTTGTTAGGTCCTGGTATTTTTCCCTTTTTTCACCCTCCTTCTTTTTTACTCTATGGTCTGCAGGTACAGCAACGTCTACTATTTGGCAGGCCTTCCTTTTTTTGTCTACTATTACTAAGTCCGGCCTTCTTGCCTGGATGAGGTGGTCAGTTTGGATGTCAAAGTCCCACAGTACCTAACGCCTCAACAATAACAGCAGTTTGTGCTTTCAAGTACCGCATATTCTGTAATTTGAGTTCAAGGTCCTTTTACTTGCCTCGTTTCACGAGCCCCTTTACTGATATGTTTCGATCAGAAGGGACACTCATGTCAATTAAAAGGCAAATTCCTTCATCGTGGGTTTTCACGGTTTTTTTGCTTTGATGACCCTATCAGTATTTATTGCAAAGTCTCATAGTATTGTGGTATTCTGTCCTTCGGTTACAGGGTCTGGTTGATGATCACACCAGTTATTGTCTGTTGGTATTTCCTCATTCCTGGAAATTTTCCAATGTAGATATTGGTCCGCTCTGTCATATCTAGACTTATATTCTGTTGGTGATAAAACTGCCAGGCACAGAGTGGTCTATTATCTCTACATGCAATTCACAGAAGTCGGCACCGTTTTTTTTTTGTTTTTTTTGTCGCTTGGGAGTTCCGGATGTGCAAGCATTGGGTCTTGAGTAACCCGTGTAAATCCTCCTGCTTCTGCTTTCAATTCATTGCTGGGTGTTTTTCTAATCTATATCAGTGTTTTTACTTTGGAGGACGTATTGTTACAGCTGAGGTTTCCTCCTATTTTACCACAAGCTATTTATTACCTGCTCCTTAAATGCTGCTTCAATTTTTCCACATTTGTATTCTGTAAATACTCTCAACCGTCCAAAGTCATATTCTGTTCTTTACAATTTTTTTACCTTCTTTTTACTACAAAGTACAATTTGTTGGTGTTTTCATGTTCATTGGCTTATTTTGACGCCCAGTTCTCGGTGATTTCGAGATGCAGGTGTAATCCTATTGCTATTATTTTGTATGTCAATCCGGGCATATCATTCCCCTACCATCGTTACCCCTTGGCAAATAGAGACTATCAATGTCTGCTTTAGGGCTATGCATTCTGTGGCATGTTAGTAATCTCCCGATTTTTGTGTCAATTTGTATAATTCCATCTAGATTCCTGTTAACTATGGTAAAGCTATATGCCAACAGGAACAGCAAGCATATTTATGGCTTTTACTCTATCTTTTTTTATTGCTCAGCTATGTTTTCAGTGCGACTCGCATCTTTCTGAAACATTCCTTACTTTTTCTTTTATATTGGAATGTGGGATTCCACTTCCTTCATTAACTCCTAAATACTTGTATACTTCTTGTTCTGATACTTTTACTTCTGTTTTTAAACCTAATATTAGTTTCACCAACCTACATTTTTTGAACGTGGCCTTAGTACATTTATCCTGGCCAAATTCTATCACTTTATCATCACTGAAATTTTGAACAGTCTTTGAACGACATTCAAGTTCATTGTCATCTTTCTCATGTTATTGGAATATGCTGTGATTCATGCTGACATCCTGAGATTTTATGATCTCATTTAAATGAGAGAAGAACAGGTCAGTGTTCCATAATGACATATAATGTCGCAAGAGGTTTACTAACACTGGAGATAACTTGAAGAGTTATAAAGCGTTTATTACCCATGAATGGGAAACACTATCGAATGTTTTTTTAATAATCGATGCTTAGGTTCTTGTATTTACTAAGGCAAGCTTCTAGTATCATGCAGTTCACCAGGAGTTGATCCTTGCATCCATAAGATCCTCTTCGAGAACCTTCCTGTTCTATCGGAATGAATTGTTTCCCTTGATGTAAGCATATGTTCTCGCTTTAAATACTGGTGAGATACATGTGATGGTCCTATAATTCTTAAGGTCATTTATATCTTTTGTTTTACGTAAAGGGCATGTAATTCCTTCTGTCACCCGATAAGGTGTTTTTCCGGTGAGTTCACTATCTCATTATATTACCTCACTTAAATACAATGGCAGCATGTAAAGGAGAAAACCCTAAACTCAGGCCCCTTATCAATGTCGAGTGATTTATTCGATTCGTGACTCTTTTAGCCTGCATTCTAGTTCATAAATTGAAACACCATGCTATTGCTGTCTTTGAAACGCTTTATTTCGTTCCTGCATCCTCTTCATTCATTCTGCTTTTTCATTGTAAGTCTTTACATCGTTCCGGATATTTCCCCACAAGTCCTTCATTTGATCTTTGATTGGTGCATCTTTTACTGTTATTTGTTGTTTTTTGCTTCCTATTGGTAGAATTTCTTTCATCAGTTTGAAATATTCTATTTTGCCGGTAAAAATTAGTCTCTTTTCCGTATCTTTTTTTAAAAATTCTCTGGGACTCTAATTGCACTTTTCGTGTTATTGTCCCTTTGATAGATAATACATCGCTCAGGATTTTCAGTTTGTTCTTTATCCTCCTGGCTTTTCTGGTTAGCTCATCCATTATCGATATTTCTCAACGCATCGTTTCAATTTCATTTTCAATCTTTATTTTCCAACTTGCTTTTTTAAAAGCATAATGGTTTTCTACGGTTTTTTTTTATACATTTCGATTGTAGTTCTTTTGCTGATGCATACATAATTTCATTTAGTCCAGGGAGATTCGGCTTCAGATCTTCAAAAATGTCTTTTGTAGCAATATTTTTTTTACTTGTTTTTCATCATGGTTGCTGATAACTACTTTTTCCAATTATTCTCTGTCCACCATGATAATGATTTTTACTTTTCTTTGACGTATCGTATCTTGATGTTCTCTTTTCAATTCTTCATCCTTCCAATCATTGTTGCATGTTTCTTTTTTTTACTGTAGCCTCCAACTATTTCTGGTGATAATCTCTTTGTAAGCCCTTCAGATACTTATCGAAGTTCATCTGTTGAGGGTATTGCAGCCCCTCCTCGTACCCCAGGGTTTCCTTTCAGTCTCTAATTTGTACATCTTTCTGATATCTCATTGAACTCTACTTGTGTGTCCAAATCTATTCTGACTTTGCGTTTGATTGTATTCAGTTCTGCCCCTGCAAGTCTTTTATCCTTCATTATGTTCCTTCTTACTTTTGCAATCTTATTTTCATCAAAATTTTTGGGGATTGTCTTCCACCCGTCCTTTCTATATTCTGTGAGTTTTATCCCTATGGCTCTTGTCTGGTGGATCATCAAGCGAGCGATAAAACGTGTACATCACTTCTTTGCTCATCTCACGTGTCTATTTTCTGCGTTTTATTTTTGTCCTGTTGTTGACTTCGAAGGGCTTTGAATGTTCTTGTCCAATTGACCATCCAAATCACCCGGGGGGGGGGGGTGCCATAGATTATTATTATTATTATTATTATTATTATTATTATTATTATTATTATTATTTACTTCTGTCAACAAAGTTGAAAAGAGGTACGTGTATCCGGTCGCGTCTGTTCATCTATTCGGGTGTCTCCCCGTTTGTCAGTTTGTATGTCTATATGATATTTCCGAGATTACTGGATGGATTTCAATACGATTGTGTCGAACGGTGGAAACCATACAATTATCTCCCCTGCATCATAATCATACGTCCAAAACACATTATATCGCCATAACTTCATGTTTGGCCACACGGTATTATCGAAAGTATTGAATAGATTTGAATTGAATTGGCATAAAAGGGTGGAAAATGGAGAAAGAAAATATAGGATTGGATCCAGGTATCATTCTTTCCGGGTTTCTTCCAATTACATTCCTTTATGCGTTCACGACTGTCAAGACGATATCTCAAAAAATTATCAATGAATTTTGTGGAAAGGTGGACAACAAGCTAGAGAAGAACTGGGTAAATTTCTGAGAGGATCCATATACATTTAACTCTCCTACGTTATAGTTATAGGTTTACATTACATAAAGTAAAAAAATTTCATGTTTGTCCACACGATATCTCTAAAAGTTCTCAATGAAATTTCAATGATATTTTGTGGAAGGGTAGACAATAAACTATGGCAGTTTTCGGCAGATCCATGCTTTATTTCTCCTAACACTTATGTCAGGTTCTTTCTTGCTGTTCGGTTATTTCTGACGGATGGGGGTCGTAGATGTCATATTCCTAGTACACTCTTAAGTATTCTTACAGATCCCACTAATACCATGATCTGCATAGTCTCAATCAATCCTTTTTATCTCCAGCTCATTCAATCTCGACTTCAATGTCTTTGACACCGTCTCAAGTGCGCCCATTAATATTGGGACTACCCGAACTCCATGTTCCACATCCTTTTCAGTCATTGGGCCAGGTCCTGGTATTTTTCTATTTTTCACTTTCTTCCGTGATGTGCAGTCATAGTCACGCCTATGATTCAGCAGGTTCTCATTCCGTTATGTACAAACACTAGATCTGGTCTTCTGGGTTGGATGGGGTGGTTTGTTTGGATGTCGAAGTCCAGAAGTAATTTATGGTTTCTACTTTCCAGGATAGTCTCTGGTTTGTGTTGGTACCATTTGTCTACATGATCGTATCCTAGACGTTTGCATAATTCTTAGTGTATGACTTTCATCACTTGATTCTTCTTCTTCTTCTTCTTCTTCTTCTTCTTCTTCTTCTTCTTCTTCTTCTTCTTCTTCTTCTTCTTCTTCTTCTTCTGTTGTTGTTGTTGTTGTCGACGTCGGCTTTGATTTCAGTTTATGTAAATCACAAGCCGGGTCTCAACCAGAGACCTAAGCCTGACAAACTTGTAAGTTATGACAGTCCAGGCTTTAGAGAGAGAAGAAAAAAGCGAAGGGGTATGGATTTTACATAAACAGACGATTCAATACTTTCCACAAACATACTTCTATGTATACATAAATTAAAGTATGCTGGGTGAAAATTTCTAATAATGTGCGCAGCAAGAACTATTTATCTGTATTTCGTATGTGCTAGGCTTTCCAGGTATGCACTTGCCAATTTCATCGGCCCTTTCTATGGGTAATCCAAGGGCTTCAACAATCGGCATCATTTTGATCCTGAGTTGCCATATTCTACTGATTTCTATTTCAAGGCCTTTATATTTTGATAATTTCTTGAATTCTTGACTATTAGGAGGCACATTTTTTCTCAATTATTTCTCACTATAACTAACCCATTCACGTTTATAGATTCATCAGTTTGCATAGTGAAGTCCCATAACATGGTCATATCTTTTGCTTCTGTGACTGGTTCAGGCCGGTGTTCGTACCAGTTCTTGGCGTATTGGGTGTTATAATATTTGCAAATGTTCCAGTGTAGATACAGTCCAATTCTGTCGTACCTCATCTTATATTCATTTGCTGCAAGGAACGAGATCCCTGTTACTGCGTGGTCAATAGTTTTGGTTTTATCCCCACATAGTCTACATTTAGGATCAATACAATTCCTCTGTATTTTAGCCTGTTAGTCTCGTGTTTTTATGTTCTGTTCCTGGGCTGCCAATTTGAAATCCATAAGCTCTTTTGGTACGGAGGGGATATTGGCCGTGGAGTGGTTTCTCTTGCCAGTGCTCGTGTAGTATTTTCCTTCCTTCATGCTCAGACATGTCTTCAACTCTTCTGGATGTTTTACTTGGTGAGTCAGCCTCTGCTTTGCCTTCATTACAATTTTTCCTGTACTTATATGCCTTTGTAATGAAATGCAGTTTTTCACTGAGCTAATTTTTTGCCTGTTCTATCAGTCGTTGGTATGTAAGTTTGAAAACCGATATTGGTTGTGGTGTATGATAGTTCTAGTTGAATGAAACCTCGACCAACCTCTTTCCCTGGGAGGCAAAGTCTATCTGCATCAGCCTTGGGGTGATGCATTTTATATGCTGTTAGCAATTCCCTTGCTCTTGTGTCCATTTGTTGGATTTCCAGTTGATGATGTTAAACTATATTGGACTACTGGAACAGCTAGTGTGTTAATGACCCGTATTCTATTTATAGAGTTTAATTCCGTTTTTCATTATTAGTCTTGTTCTACCATTGTATTCTTTTCTTTTCGTTTTTTCTTTCATGTTATTGTGTTGTATACCTTTAAATCCATTCATATCTAGATATTCATAGTTTTCTCCTTCGTCTACTTATTTGATCTTGGTATTTAAATTTATATTAATGGACGATGAAGCGGTTATATTTCCCTTTCAGAAGTAACTTATCAAGTCCGAACTCCGTCCTGATGTCGTCGTCGCCAAGATATTATAATAATAATAATAATAATAATAATAATAATAATAATAATAATAATAATAATAATAATAATAATGATAGTAGTAGTAGTAGTAGTAGTAGTAGTAGTAGTAGTAGTAGTTGTAGTCTTCAATTTTTATGTAGTCCAGACGCAGGTGAAAATAAAATAAAAGTCTTTTTGGAAAGGTAAAAGGCCAACATAGAAAATACAGAATCGGTTGAGTTCAACCTTCTCCTGAGTCTTCAACAGTTTCTTGGCTACAATATTTCTGCCATGAAAATTGAAGACTCCATGATTACGACGGAGCTCAGGCCAGAGGTTGCATTCACGCACACCATGTTCTATGCATCAAGGGTGGTCTATCTTGTGCTGACCTGGACAATGCAAAGGAAAACATTCACAACCTTTCAGCCGGAGAACAAGCCCTGATTTCAGCTGCCAGGAAGGTCATCCAGTTCTCATATAACCGCCTGACCGAATAATCCACCGCAAGACTACCGTTCGATTAAACTCGACATTGACAAGAGAGGCCATGAAAAAACGACAGAATGAAGACGGTCTCGGACAGCGATTCTTGCGAGGTCTCAGAACCCAGAGGAGACATGACAATCAATGTTCAAGATGAAAAATGATTGAGGACAATTTACAGTCACAATTCAATCATTTCCTGACAAATGAATTCAATTATTCACGAGGAATCGCTTTGCACCTTTAAAAATAGCGGTAGTGGACGAAAAATTGATTGGGTGTTCAGCTTTTTTTGTTAGTGAATAAGCAGAGCTGCATGTCCATTTATTATTGATATTATGTTTAACCTAGACGTCTAGTTAAATGACAGCAAGTCTTCTAAAAATCCACAACAGTATCCTTGCAGATCCCTGTAACACCGTAGTTTGAACAGTTTCACTTCTTCCTCGAATTTTCAGTCTCGGGTATAAGGGCAATTTATCATTGGTACGATTCTAATCTTCATGATTTTTTAAAAATTTCCCTCAGCTCCAGGGCAAGGTCCTAATTTTTTTTCTCCTTTTTCCTCTTACTTTCTTTTCTACCCTTTGGTCTACTAGCACAGCCATGTCCAAGACCAGGAAGGTATTTCCTCCCTTGTGCGTGACTATCAGATCTGGTCTACTCACTTGAATAGAATGGTCAATCTGGATGTCAAAGTTTCTAGAGTATCTCATTTACCTCTGCTAACGTAGTCGATGGAATTGTATGTATTCACTTGTGTCTGTCTTTCTGTGTCTATGTTTTCCCATCTGTCTCTACGTCCCTCTGTTTGCCCACACGATATCTCCAAAATTCTGAATTGATTTCAAGGAAAATCCATGGGGGATGGGCAATAGACGACAGAAAAAGTAATAGAGTGAGAGGGCAGATAAATGAATTTTTTATATATTCCTCCCCTACATCGTAGCTATAGATCCACACACACACACACACACATACACAGTTATCCATTATTTCTATTAGATTCTATGAGATAGAATTGGTTTAACTTGGAAGCAGATACAAGGTTGTTTTCTTTTCTTCCATATCTTTATGTATTTGCATATATCTGTCCACAAGATATCTCTAAAAGTTGTCAATGAATTTCAATGAAATGTTGTTGAGTGTCAGCCATTGATAGGGAAAGAAACAATGGAATTGGGGTGCAAATCCAGGAATATTTCCTGAATGTGTGATATCTTTATCATTCTGTATGATATGAGGTTAAAAATGAACAGTAAATAAAAATGTTAACTTAAAATTTTAGGGGAAGTAAGTCAATATTTGTACATGTCCTTGTTCCTGTTTTTTTTTTTTTCTTAAATATTCAATTCTCGTTCCGTTTTTACTTAGTGCACGGCGTTGACAGAGTTCCCTACATAAGGTCCGCCTTTGTCATCCCGGGGTGGGGGGGGTTGAAGATTCTGATGCATGGTCAGTGAGTTTCTGGTCCGTCGATGTAGGCAATATTAAGCATGTTAGAAACCTTCAACCAAAACTGTCAACATCGACTTAGGTTTATTCGTTTTCTCAGTTGGTCTGGACAGCCGGCGAACCATGTATGTATCATCAGTAGTGCTAGAGGGCTAAAAATCCAAGCAGATACTCCTAATTAGGTGTATAAAGAACTTTAAAAAACAAAAAATATCTCCAGAATAGGTTTTTAGGTGAGGGTTCAATTTAAAATGTACATTTCATAGTAAATTGGTCCCGTAGCTTATGTTAGGCAGCTTTTACGTTTGTTTGTTGTTTTTTTTTTTTGTTTGTTTTTTGTTGTATTTTGGGTTTTTTTTTAACTCCAGCTTTTTGGTTATCCAACAGAAAGCAAAACAAGCGACTTATTCATTGATCACTTTTTTGATTAATTGTTTAATTGATCACCCCCCCACACACACACACAAGTTGGTCACAGGACGATTTCTATCGAGTGACTTACCACACCTACCTCATAATCTATTTATCTTCTTTCACTTGCATCCCTAACAATGTCCGGGTTGGTGTTAATAGTAATTACAAATCGAAAATTGAAAAGCCGAATAGTTTCATATGTTCGGTATAGAAAAATCAAAGGTACAGAACCATTTCATGGTTGCCTAAATATTTAAGATATTTTTTTGTGTGTGTGTGCAGACATTTGACCGACCAGAAGTGACGAGGTACGGCATTTTGCAATAATAGCTGTTAGGAATGACTCATAGTAGGATATTCTAATGCTTGCGACCTTGTTCAGTCATGCTTATAAAAAATCGAATGACTTTCTAGGATACTGAGTTTGCAAGTAATACTAAATAGTTCTGAGATCAATAAAAGAATTGTATGTAGACAATATATCAGGCAATGGTAGCAGGAATAGAGCATTTTACAGTCTTACCCCGCTCAGCGCTAACCCGTTTAGCGCTCATTCGCTAGAACGCAGTTTGTTTTTTTTGTTTTTGTTTGTTATTGTTTTTTCAAATGTTTTTGCGACGAATTTAGTAATGTTGGTATTCTGGAATGAATAATGATAAACGAAAGAGTCTTGGACAGTCCCCGAAATAACTGAACACTTTGGTTGTTGTCTCATGTTCGCGAGAATAGATATATACTCATACACAATCATTTATCATGAAGCGATATATATTGACAGCTTGTAGTATTTCACCAACTTTGGAAAGTAGCTATTAGATGAGATGCACAGTATTGGTCGATTCTATCTTGTTCAGGCTCAACAACGACATTATATATTTTTAAATGATTGCTGACATAATCTCTATTTATGCTATGTTGTAATGACTCTATATATGGCTAAGTTCGGTTTAGTGATATACGTATAGAAGTGTGTGTGTTTGTGTGCGTGTGCGTGTACATTTCTTCGGTCCGTCTGTTCGACTGTGTGCGTGTGTATGAGTGTTTGTGAGTGTATATATATATATATATATATATATATATATATATATATATGCACACACACACATATATATACGTGCGTGTTTGTGTATGTGCACGTGTGTGTGTGTCTTCGCATCTCTGTACATGTGTGTATGTTTGTCTGCTTGTCTGTAAGCGTATGTATGTGTGTTCGTGTCTGTATATATATGTATATGCATGTATATATATATATATATATATATATAT